>CP090038.1:52500-55000 GCA_023101225.1 Fusarium solani-melongenae | reverse complement strand
CGGGCCCGAGAGCCAGATTTCAAATTTGAGCTGTTGCCGCTTCACTCGCCGTTACTGGGGCAATCCCTGTTGGTTTCTTTTCCTCCGCTTATTGATATGCTTAAGTTCAGCGGGTATTCCTACCTGATTCGAGGTCAACATTCAGAAGTTGGGTGTTTTACGGCATGGCCGCGCCGCTCTCCAGTTGCGAGGTGTTAGCTACTACGCAATGGAAGCTGCGGCGGGACCGCCACTGTATTTGGGGGACGGCGCGTGCCCACAGGGGGCGCCTCGCCGATCCCCAACGCCAGGCCCGGGGGCCTGAGGGTTGTAATGACGCTCGAACAGGCATGCCCGCCAGAATACTGGCGGGCGCAATGTGCGTTCAAAGATTCGATGATTCACTGAATTCTGCAATTCACATTACTTATCGCATTTCGCTGCGTTCTTCATCGATGCCAGAGCCAAGAGATCCGTTGTTGAAAGTTTTAATTTATTTGCTTGTTTACTCAGAAGATACATATAGCAACAGAGTTAGGGGTCCTCTGGCGGGGGCGGCCCGTTTTACGGGGCCGTCTGTTCCCGCCGAAGCAACGTTTTAGGTATGTTCACAGGGTTGATGAGTTGTTTAGACTCGGTAATGATCCCTCCGCTGGTTCACCAACGGAGACCTTGTTACGACTTTTACTTCCTCTAAATGACCGAGTTTGGAGAGCTTTCCGGCCCTGAGTGGTAGTTGCCCACCTCTCTGGGCCAGTCCGGACGCCTCACTGAGCCATTCAATCGGTAGTAGCGACGGGCGGTGTGTACAAAGGGCAGGGACGTAATCAACGCAAGCTGATGACTTGCGCTTACTAGGGATTCCTCGTTGAAGAGCAATAATTGCAATGCTCTATCCCCAGCACGACGGAGTTTAACAAGATTACCCGGGCCTTTCGGCCAAGGAAGTACTCGCTGGCTCCGTCAGTGTAGCGCGCGTGCGGCCCAGAACATCTAAGGGCATCACAGACCTGTTATTGCCTCAAACTTCCATCGGCTTGAGCCGATAGTCCCTCTAAGAAGCCAGCGTACTGCCAAAGCAATACGGGCTATTTAGCAGGTTAAGGTCTCGTTCGTTATCGCAATTAAGCAGACAAATCACTCCACCAACTAAGAACGGCCATGCACCACCACCCACAAAATCAAGAAAGAGCTCTCAATCTGTCAATCCTCATTGTGTCTGGACCTGGTGAGTTTCCCCGTGTTGAGTCAAATTAAGCCGCAGGCTCCACCCCTGGTGGTGCCCTTCCGTCAATTTCTTTAAGTTTCAGCCTTGCGACCATACTCCCCCTGGAGCCCAAGCACTTTGATTTCTCGTAAGGTGCCGAACGGGTCAAAATATAACACCGTCCGATCCCTAGTCGGCATAGTTTATGGTTAAGACTACGACGGTATCTGATCGTCTTCGATCCCCTAACTTTCGTTCCTGATTAATGAAAACATCCTTGGCAAATGCTTTCGCAGTAGTTAGTCTTCAATAAATCCAAGAATTTCACCTCTGACAATTGAATACTGATGCCCCCGACTGTCCCTATTAATCATTACGGCGGTCCTAGAAACCAACAAAATAGAACCACACGTCCTATTCTATTATTCCATGCTAATGTATTCGAGCATAGGCCTGCCTGGAGCACTCTAATTTTTTCACAGTAAAAGTCCTGTTTCCCCGCCACACCCAGTGAAGGGCATGGGGTTCCACAGAGGGAAAGGCCCGGCCGGACCAGTACACGCGGTGAGGCGGACCGGCCAGCCAGGCCCAAGGTTCAACTACGAGCTTTTTAACCACAACAACTTTAATATACGCTATTGGAGCTGGAATTACCGCGGCTGCTGGCACCAGACTTGCCCTCCAATTGTTCCTCGTTAAGGGATTTAAATTGTACTCATTCCAATTACAAGACCCAAAAGAGCCCTGTATCAGTATTTATTGTCACTACCTCCCCGAGTCGGGATTGGGTAATTTGCGCGCCTGCTGCCTTCCTTGGATGTAGTAGCCGTTTCTCAGGCTCCTTCTCCGGGGTCGAGCCCTAACCCTCCGTTACCCGTTGCAACCATGTTTGGCCAATACCCAAACATCGAAAGTTGATAGGGAAGAAATTTGAATGAACCATCGCCGGCGCAAGGCCATGCGATTCGAGGAGTTATCATGAATCACCAGTGAGCCCCGGAGGGCATTGGTTTTTAATCTAATAAATACATCCCTTCCGAAGTCGGGATTTTTAGCATGTATTAGCTCTAGAATTACCACGGTTATCCAAGTAGTAAGGTACTATCAAATAAACGATAACTTATATAATGAGCCATTCGCAGTTTCGCTGTATAATTGCTTATACTTAGACATGCATGGCTTAATCTTTGAGACAAGCATATGACTACTGGCAGAATCAACCAGGTAACTATCGTTCGCCGGGGTTGGCCTACCGGCGCAATGTTTCAGCGCCGGAGAGAGTTCCAAGTTACTGGGTGGCGCCCGAGGGCGCGC
>CP090038.1:45000-47500 GCA_023101225.1 Fusarium solani-melongenae | reverse complement strand
CGGCCCCGTATGCTCTTACTCAAATCCATCCGATAACATCAGGATCGGTCGATGATGCGCCGAAGCTCTCACCTGCGTTCACTTTCATTTCGCGTAGGGGTTTGACACCCGAACACTCGCATACGAAGACGACTCCTTGGTCCGTGTTTCAAGACGGGTCACTGATGACCATTACGCCAGCATCCTTGCGAATGCGCGAACCTCAGTCCGCCACAGGGTATTACGCAGCGGGCTATAACACTCCCCGGAGAGAGCCACATTCCCGCTGCCTTTATCCCACAGGGCGAACTGATGCTGGCCTGAGCCGGAAGAGTGCACCGGGGAGAACCCCGGATGATCAACCAAGCCCAAGTCTGGTCACAAGCGCTTACCTTTCAACAATTTCACGTACTGTTTAACTCTCTTTTCAAAGTTCTTTTCATCTTTCGATCACTCTACTTGTGCGCTATCGGTCTCTGGCCGGTATTTAGCTTTAGAAGACATATACCTCCCATTTAGAGCAGCATTCCCAAACTACTCGACTCGTCGAAGGAGCTTTACAGAGGCTCGGTGTCCAACCAGACGGGGCTCTCACCCTCTGTGGCGTCCCGTTCCAGGGAACTCGGAAGGCACCTCACCAAAAGCATCCTCTACAAATTACAACTCGGGCCCGAGAGCCAGATTTCAAATTTGAGCTGTTGCCGCTTCACTCGCCGTTACTGGGGCAATCCCTGTTGGTTTCTTTTCCTCCGCTTATTGATATGCTTAAGTTCAGCGGGTATTCCTACCTGATTCGAGGTCAACATTCAGAAGTTGGGTGTTTTACGGCATGGCCGCGCCGCTCTCCAGTTGCGAGGTGTTAGCTACTACGCAATGGAAGCTGCGGCGGGACCGCCACTGTATTTGGGGGACGGCGCGTGCCCACAGGGGGCGCCTCGCCGATCCCCAACGCCAGGCCCGGGGGCCTGAGGGTTGTAATGACGCTCGAACAGGCATGCCCGCCAGAATACTGGCGGGCGCAATGTGCGTTCAAAGATTCGATGATTCACTGAATTCTGCAATTCACATTACTTATCGCATTTCGCTGCGTTCTTCATCGATGCCAGAGCCAAGAGATCCGTTGTTGAAAGTTTTAATTTATTTGCTTGTTTACTCAGAAGATACATATAGCAACAGAGTTAGGGGTCCTCTGGCGGGGGCGGCCCGTTTTACGGGGCCGTCTGTTCCCGCCGAAGCAACGTTTTAGGTATGTTCACAGGGTTGATGAGTTGTTTAGACTCGGTAATGATCCCTCCGCTGGTTCACCAACGGAGACCTTGTTACGACTTTTACTTCCTCTAAATGACCGAGTTTGGAGAGCTTTCCGGCCCTGAGTGGTAGTTGCCCACCTCTCTGGGCCAGTCCGGACGCCTCACTGAGCCATTCAATCGGTAGTAGCGACGGGCGGTGTGTACAAAGGGCAGGGACGTAATCAACGCAAGCTGATGACTTGCGCTTACTAGGGATTCCTCGTTGAAGAGCAATAATTGCAATGCTCTATCCCCAGCACGACGGAGTTTAACAAGATTACCCGGGCCTTTCGGCCAAGGAAGTACTCGCTGGCTCCGTCAGTGTAGCGCGCGTGCGGCCCAGAACATCTAAGGGCATCACAGACCTGTTATTGCCTCAAACTTCCATCGGCTTGAGCCGATAGTCCCTCTAAGAAGCCAGCGTACTGCCAAAGCAATACGGGCTATTTAGCAGGTTAAGGTCTCGTTCGTTATCGCAATTAAGCAGACAAATCACTCCACCAACTAAGAACGGCCATGCACCACCACCCACAAAATCAAGAAAGAGCTCTCAATCTGTCAATCCTCATTGTGTCTGGACCTGGTGAGTTTCCCCGTGTTGAGTCAAATTAAGCCGCAGGCTCCACCCCTGGTGGTGCCCTTCCGTCAATTTCTTTAAGTTTCAGCCTTGCGACCATACTCCCCCTGGAGCCCAAGCACTTTGATTTCTCGTAAGGTGCCGAACGGGTCAAAATATAACACCGTCCGATCCCTAGTCGGCATAGTTTATGGTTAAGACTACGACGGTATCTGATCGTCTTCGATCCCCTAACTTTCGTTCCTGATTAATGAAAACATCCTTGGCAAATGCTTTCGCAGTAGTTAGTCTTCAATAAATCCAAGAATTTCACCTCTGACAATTGAATACTGATGCCCCCGACTGTCCCTATTAATCATTACGGCGGTCCTAGAAACCAACAAAATAGAACCACACGTCCTATTCTATTATTCCATGCTAATGTATTCGAGCATAGGCCTGCCTGGAGCACTCTAATTTTTTCACAGTAAAAGTCCTGTTTCCCCGCCACACCCAGTGAAGGGCATGGGGTTCCACAGAGGGAAAGGCCCGGCCGGACCAGTACACGCGGTGAGGCGGACCGGCCAGCCAGGCCCAAGGTTCAACTACGAGCTTTTTAACCACAACAACTTTAATATACGCTATTGGAGCTGGAATTACCGCGGCTGCTGGCACC
>CP090038.1:35000-37500 GCA_023101225.1 Fusarium solani-melongenae | reverse complement strand
GTTTCCCCGTGTTGAGTCAAATTAAGCCGCAGGCTCCAC
Source organism: Fusarium solani-melongenae (assembly GCA_023101225.1). NCBI lineage: Eukaryota > Fungi > Ascomycota > Sordariomycetes > Hypocreales > Nectriaceae > Fusarium > Fusarium solani-melongenae. The sequence continues at coordinate 37,461 of CP090038.1, read as the reverse complement.
CCCTGGTGGTGCCCTTCCGTCAATTTCTTTAAGTTTCAGCCTTGCGACCATACTCCCCCTGGAGCCCAAGCACTTTGATTTCTCGTAAGGTGCCGAACGGGTCAAAATATAACACCGTCCGATCCCTAGTCGGCATAGTTTATGGTTAAGACTACGACGGTATCTGATCGTCTTCGATCCCCTAACTTTCGTTCCTGATTAATGAAAACATCCTTGGCAAATGCTTTCGCAGTAGTTAGTCTTCAATAAATCCAAGAATTTCACCTCTGACAATTGAATACTGATGCCCCCGACTGTCCCTATTAATCATTACGGCGGTCCTAGAAACCAACAAAATAGAACCACACGTCCTATTCTATTATTCCATGCTAATGTATTCGAGCATAGGCCTGCCTGGAGCACTCTAATTTTTTCACAGTAAAAGTCCTGTTTCCCCGCCACACCCAGTGAAGGGCATGGGGTTCCACAGAGGGAAAGGCCCGGCCGGACCAGTACACGCGGTGAGGCGGACCGGCCAGCCAGGCCCAAGGTTCAACTACGAGCTTTTTAACCACAACAACTTTAATATACGCTATTGGAGCTGGAATTACCGCGGCTGCTGGCACCAGACTTGCCCTCCAATTGTTCCTCGTTAAGGGATTTAAATTGTACTCATTCCAATTACAAGACCCAAAAGAGCCCTGTATCAGTATTTATTGTCACTACCTCCCCGAGTCGGGATTGGGTAATTTGCGCGCCTGCTGCCTTCCTTGGATGTAGTAGCCGTTTCTCAGGCTCCTTCTCCGGGGTCGAGCCCTAACCCTCCGTTACCCGTTGCAACCATGTTTGGCCAATACCCAAACATCGAAAGTTGATAGGGAAGAAATTTGAATGAACCATCGCCGGCGCAAGGCCATGCGATTCGAGGAGTTATCATGAATCACCAGTGAGCCCCGGAGGGCATTGGTTTTTAATCTAATAAATACATCCCTTCCGAAGTCGGGATTTTTAGCATGTATTAGCTCTAGAATTACCACGGTTATCCAAGTAGTAAGGTACTATCAAATAAACGATAACTTATATAATGAGCCATTCGCAGTTTCGCTGTATAATTGCTTATACTTAGACATGCATGGCTTAATCTTTGAGACAAGCATATGACTACTGGCAGAATCAACCAGGTAACTATCGTTCGCCGGGGTTGGCCTACCGGCGCAATGTTTCAGCGCCGGAGAGAGTTCCACGTTACTGGGTGGCGCCCGAGGGCGCGCCCGCTGAAGCGCTGCTGGCCAGGCCTGCAGCGCCGCTTTGGGCAATCCGCTTTCCCCCTCTCAGTTCCCCAGGGCGTCCTTCCACCACACTGATGCCCCGAAGGGCGGTGCGGCTTGGGGGCCCCAGGAGGAGGACTCAGCGCGCGGCTTCTACCATTGCGGTGTCCGCCACGCGTGGTTGCCTCCCGTCGCTCGGGTTTCAGGCGTGACCAGCGGCCAGCCATCCACAGAGCCCATCCGGCAGCGTTCGGGGCAAGCCCCAAGCGCTGTATTCCAGGCATCCCCAGTACGGCGTGCACCCGGAGGAGCCGCTTTCGTGGGGGTCGACCAGCCACTGTGAACCCCCCGGCCGCGAGGCACGGAGCCTGCAAGCTTGTATGAAGGGACACGCAGTGGAGGTCTGCAAGATCAGGTACAGTGGTCGCAGCGCCTGTGAGGGCGCCGCTTAGAGGTGCCGCAGTGGCTTTGGCTGTTTCCAGCCGCCGCCGCTTTGGCCCCTCTCACATACCCACCGACGGACTTTTTGTGGGCCGCACGCCAGACCGGGCTCGCGGGCCACTTTTCGCGGTCCGCAAAATTCATTTGTATGGGAAAACAAAAAAATCGACTCACGGCCACCAAACGGCGAAACCATTTTGCACGCATTTCTGACATGGGGGCTCATATGGATAAACCGACGACGGCGAGTCGAATGGTGGTGGTCTCGCCTTCGTGCGACGCCTGTGGTAGGCAGGAGAGCTGTTTTTGTGCGCGCTCCAGGGTAGGCGGTTGGACTTGGTCGTTTTCGGGTGCGCGCCGGATTTCCCAGCTACCCGGGAGCTCGGCCCACTTCATCTGGGGCACGGGCCACCTACCCTGAAGCTGGACACACCTACCCTGTACCTCAGATCCACCTACCCTATACCTCCTCCAACTTCAAACGGCCACCACGGCCCGGGGAGAGACGTGAGCGAGGCGAGCCGTATACCGTTGTGATCGTCTCGTCGAGACGCGTCGAATGGTGCCCCCCAACCGGCGTTTGGGGCCACGGTTGGCGAGATGCACGTGACAAGTCGACTTTTTCAGAAATTCAACTGACGATTGCATGAGTTGTCAGTCAACTTCGTGAGGAAGAGGAATTTCGGGATTTTCCCACCTACCCTAGAGCAAAATCGACCTACCCTGTACCAAGTTTCACCTACCCTGGAGCGAAATCGACCTACCCTAGACCA
>CP090038.1:27500-30000 GCA_023101225.1 Fusarium solani-melongenae | reverse complement strand
AGCAACGTTTTAGGTATGTTCACAGGGTTGATGAGTTGTTTAGACTCGGTAATGATCCCTCCGCTGGTTCACCAACGGAGACCTTGTTACGACTTTTACTTCCTCTAAATGACCGAGTTTGGAGAGCTTTCCGGCCCTGAGTGGTAGTTGCCCACCTCTCTGGGCCAGTCCGGACGCCTCACTGAGCCATTCAATCGGTAGTAGCGACGGGCGGTGTGTACAAAGGGCAGGGACGTAATCAACGCAAGCTGATGACTTGCGCTTACTAGGGATTCCTCGTTGAAGAGCAATAATTGCAATGCTCTATCCCCAGCACGACGGAGTTTAACAAGATTACCCGGGCCTTTCGGCCAAGGAAGTACTCGCTGGCTCCGTCAGTGTAGCGCGCGTGCGGCCCAGAACATCTAAGGGCATCACAGACCTGTTATTGCCTCAAACTTCCATCGGCTTGAGCCGATAGTCCCTCTAAGAAGCCAGCGTACTGCCAAAGCAATACGGGCTATTTAGCAGGTTAAGGTCTCGTTCGTTATCGCAATTAAGCAGACAAATCACTCCACCAACTAAGAACGGCCATGCACCACCACCCACAAAATCAAGAAAGAGCTCTCAATCTGTCAATCCTCATTGTGTCTGGACCTGGTGAGTTTCCCCGTGTTGAGTCAAATTAAGCCGCAGGCTCCACCCCTGGTGGTGCCCTTCCGTCAATTTCTTTAAGTTTCAGCCTTGCGACCATACTCCCCCTGGAGCCCAAGCACTTTGATTTCTCGTAAGGTGCCGAACGGGTCAAAATATAACACCGTCCGATCCCTAGTCGGCATAGTTTATGGTTAAGACTACGACGGTATCTGATCGTCTTCGATCCCCTAACTTTCGTTCCTGATTAATGAAAACATCCTTGGCAAATGCTTTCGCAGTAGTTAGTCTTCAATAAATCCAAGAATTTCACCTCTGACAATTGAATACTGATGCCCCCGACTGTCCCTATTAATCATTACGGCGGTCCTAGAAACCAACAAAATAGAACCACACGTCCTATTCTATTATTCCATGCTAATGTATTCGAGCATAGGCCTGCCTGGAGCACTCTAATTTTTTCACAGTAAAAGTCCTGTTTCCCCGCCACACCCAGTGAAGGGCATGGGGTTCCACAGAGGGAAAGGCCCGGCCGGACCAGTACACGCGGTGAGGCGGACCGGCCAGCCAGGCCCAAGGTTCAACTACGAGCTTTTTAACCACAACAACTTTAATATACGCTATTGGAGCTGGAATTACCGCGGCTGCTGGCACCAGACTTGCCCTCCAATTGTTCCTCGTTAAGGGATTTAAATTGTACTCATTCCAATTACAAGACCCAAAAGAGCCCTGTATCAGTATTTATTGTCACTACCTCCCCGAGTCGGGATTGGGTAATTTGCGCGCCTGCTGCCTTCCTTGGATGTAGTAGCCGTTTCTCAGGCTCCTTCTCCGGGGTCGAGCCCTAACCCTCCGTTACCCGTTGCAACCATGTTTGGCCAATACCCAAACATCGAAAGTTGATAGGGAAGAAATTTGAATGAACCATCGCCGGCGCAAGGCCATGCGATTCGAGGAGTTATCATGAATCACCAGTGAGCCCCGGAGGGCATTGGTTTTTAATCTAATAAATACATCCCTTCCGAAGTCGGGATTTTTAGCATGTATTAGCTCTAGAATTACCACGGTTATCCAAGTAGTAAGGTACTATCAAATAAACGATAACTTATATAATGAGCCATTCGCAGTTTCGCTGTATAATTGCTTATACTTAGACATGCATGGCTTAATCTTTGAGACAAGCATATGACTACTGGCAGAATCAACCAGGTAACTATCGTTCGCCGGGGTTGGCCTACCGGCGCAATGTTTCAGCGCCGGAGAGAGTTCCAAGTTACTGGGTGGCGCCCGAGGGCGCGCCCGCTGAAGCGCTGCTGGCCAGGCCTGCAGCGCCGCTTTGGGCAATCCGCTTTCCCCCTCTCAGTTCCCCAGGGCGTCCTTCCACCACACTGATGCCCCGAAGGGCGGTGCGGCTTGGGGGCCCCAGGAGGAGGACTCAGCGCGCGGCTTCTACCATTGCGGTGTCCGCCACGCGTGGTTGCCTCCCGTCGCTCGGGTTTCAGGCGTGACCAGCGGCCAGCCATCCACAGAGCCCATCCGGCAGCGTTCGGGGCAAGCCCCAAGCGCTGTATTCCAGGCATCCCCAGTACGGCGTGCACCCGGAGGAGCCGCTTTCGTGTGGGTCGACCAGCCACTGTGAACCCCCCGGCCGCGAGGCACGGAGCCTGCAAGCTTGTATGAAGGGACACGCAGTGGAGGTCTGCAAGATCAGGTACAGTGGTCGCAGCGCCTGTGAGGGCGCCGCTTAGAGGTGCCGCAGTGGCTTTGGCTGTTTCCAGCCGCCGCCGCTTTGGCCCCTCTCACATACCCACCGACGGACTTTTTGTGGGCCGCACGCCAGACCGGGCTCGCGGGCCACTTTTCGCGG
>CP090038.1:12500-15000 GCA_023101225.1 Fusarium solani-melongenae | reverse complement strand
ACCGCTGCGAGCCTCCACCAGAGTTTCCTCTGGCTTCACCCTACACAGGCATAGTTCACCTTCTTTCGGGTCCGGCCCCGTATGCTCTTACTCAAATCCATCCGATAACATCAGGATCGGTCGATGATGCGCCGAAGCTCTCACCTGCGTTCACTTTCATTTCGCGTAGGGGTTTGACACCCGAACACTCGCATACGAAGACGACTCCTTGGTCCGTGTTTCAAGACGGGTCACTGATGACCATTACGCCAGCATCCTTGCGAATGCGCGAACCTCAGTCCGCCACAGGGTATTACGCAGCGGGCTATAACACTCCCCGGAGAGAGCCACATTCCCGCTGCCTTTATCCCCCAGGGCGAACTGATGCTGGCCTGAGCCGGAAGAGTGCACCGGGGAGAACCCCGGATGATCAACCAAGCCCAAGTCTGGTCACAAGCGCTTCCCTTTCAACAATTTCACGTACTGTTTAACTCTCTTTTCAAAGTTCTTTTCATCTTTCGATCACTCTACTTGTGCGCTATCGGTCTCTGGCCGGTATTTAGCTTTAGAAGACATATACCTCCCATTTAGAGCAGCATTCCCAAACTACTCGACTCGTCGAAGGAGCTTTACAGAGGCTCGGTGTCCAACCAGACGGGGCTCTCACCCTCTGTGGCGTCCCGTTCCAGGGAACTCGGAAGGCACCTCACCAAAAGCATCCTCTACAAATTACAACTCGGGCCCGAGAGCCAGATTTCAAATTTGAGCTGTTGCCGCTTCACTCGCCGTTACTGGGGCAATCCCTGTTGGTTTCTTTTCCTCCGCTTATTGATATGCTTAAGTTCAGCGGGTATTCCTACCTGATTCGAGGTCAACATTCAGAAGTTGGGTGTTTTACGGCATGGCCGCGCCGCTCTCCAGTTGCGAGGTGTTAGCTACTACGCAATGGAAGCTGCGGCGGGACCGCCACTGTATTTGGGGGACGGCGCGTGCCCACAGGGGGCACCTCGCCGATCCCCAACGCCAGGCCCGGGGGCCTGAGGGTTGTAATGACGCTCGAACAGGCATGCCCGCCAGAATACTGGCGGGCGCAATGTGCGTTCAAAGATTCGATGATTCACTGAATTCTGCAATTCACATTACTTATCGCATTTCGCTGCGTTCTTCATCGATGCCAGAGCCAAGAGATCCGTTGTTGAAAGTTTTAATTTATTTGCTTGTTTACTCAGAAGATACATATAGCAACAGAGTTAGGGGTCCTCTGGCGGGGGCGGCCCGTTTTACGGGGCCGTCTGTTCCCGCCGAAGCAACGTTTTAGGTATGTTCACAGGGTTGATGAGTTGTTTAGACTCGGTAATGATCCCTCCGCTGGTTCACCAACGGAGACCTTGTTACGACTTTTACTTCCTCTAAATGACCGAGTTTGGAGAGCTTTCCGGCCCTGAGTGGTAGTTGCCCACCTCTCTGGGCCAGTCCGGACGCCTCACTGAGCCATTCAATCGGTAGTAGCGACGGGCGGTGTGTACAAAGGGCAGGGACGTAATCAACGCAAGCTGATGACTTGCGCTTACTAGGGATTCCTCGTTGAAGAGCAATAATTGCAATGCTCTATCCCCAGCACGACGGAGTTTAACAAGATTACCCGGGCCTTTCGGCCAAGGAAGTACTCGCTGGCTCCGTCAGTGTAGCGCGCGTGCGGCCCAGAACATCTAAGGGCATCACAGACCTGTTATTGCCTCAAACTTCCATCGGCTTGAGCCGATAGTCCCTCTAAGAAGCCAGCGTACTGCCAAAGCAATACGGGCTATTTAGCAGGTTAAGGTCTCGTTCGTTATCGCAATTAAGCAGACAAATCACTCCACCAACTAAGAACGGCCATGCACCACCACCCACAAAATCAAGAAAGAGCTCTCAATCTGTCAATCCTCATTGTGTCTGGACCTGGTGAGTTTCCCCGTGTTGAGTCAAATTAAGCCGCAGGCTCCACCCCTGGTGGTGCCCTTCCGTCAATTTCTTTAAGTTTCAGCCTTGCGACCATACTCCCCCTGGAGCCCAAGCACTTTGATTTCTCGTAAGGTGCCGAACGGGTCAAAATATAACACCGTCCGATCCCTAGTCGGCATAGTTTATGGTTAAGACTACGACGGTATCTGATCGTCTTCGATCCCCTAACTTTCGTTCCTGATTAATGAAAACATCCTTGGCAAATGCTTTCGCAGTAGTTAGTCTTCAATAAATCCAAGAATTTCACCTCTGACAATTGAATACTGATGCCCCCGACTGTCCCTATTAATCATTACGGCGGTCCTAGAAACCAACAAAATAGAACCACACGTCCTATTCTATTATTCCATGCTAATGTATTCGAGCATAGGCCTGCCTGGAGCACTCTAATTTTTTCACAGTAAAAGTCCTGTTTCCCCGCCACACCCAGTGAAGGGCATGGGGTTCCACAGAGGGAAAGGCCCGGCCGGACCAGTACACGCGGTGAGGCGGACCGGCCAGCCAGGCCCAAGGTTCA
>CP090036.1:6000000-6392948 GCA_023101225.1 Fusarium solani-melongenae | reverse complement strand
CCTAACCCTAACCCTAACCCTAACCCTAACCCTAACCCTAACCCTAACCCTAACCCTAACCCTAACCCTAACCCTAACCCTAACCCTAACCCTAACCCTAACCCTAACCCTAACCCTAACCCTAACCCTAACCCTAACCCTAACCCTAAGAAAGCGATGGATGACTCGCAGACGTTGTGAGCGTGATAGACCCTTATAGATACCAGTCACAAGCATAACCATGCCACGGTCGACGAAGATGTTGCGGATACCACCTGGGACTGTGTTGCGGTGCCGCAGGGTAAGGATCTCCGTGCTCCGCGCAGGAAGGCCGCCACTGAGGTGGATGAGAACGAGGAGGTGCTCAAGCATCCGATCAATCGATTCCGCATACGCAGAGAGGGCCTGCATATCTGGTGCCATATCAGGTCAACTGGCTCCGCCATACCATTAGCTTCTCAGATCAGGTCGGTTCCAGATATATGCTATCAGCCAGGTCCTCGTGCTCTCGCTAGCCACTTGATATAAGCTATTAAGGAAGGAATATCCTAAGGTCTCTTCTCGGGGGTTATCTTAGATTAAGTCCCATGGGATAGGTGGGAGGTTAGCTAGTTGGCTATCTAATAACGAGTAGTCCTATTGAAGAAGAAGACCTTGGAATAGAGTAAGCCAAGCAGCATTAAGTATGGATTGCTATAGGGTCGCTAGGTTTTAAAGTAGCAGGCGAATTCCCTTATAGAGAATATCAAGGCCATCCCAAGTGAGAGCGCCAGGAGATGCCGTATTGGCCTTAGCTATAATTCCATAGCTGCGGAGCCAGAAGATGAATTACATCAGAGTGGCTTCTAACCCTAGCGTGCTGCTGAGCATGCATTATAATATACGATACTCAACTAGCTTAAGGATACCAGGGGCGGCCTCTTTAGCAGCGGCAATACTTAGGCCACTAGATACCTTCTGATCAATTGCCTTTGATCTAATTAGATAGGCCTCCTTGAGGATAAGGAGCCGCGAGATAGCCACGATCACAGAGAGCCACGGGGTAAATATATCAAAGCTATGCCAAGTACCATCGGGGGCAATACTAAGGATAGTAAGAAAGGATACCATGAGATAATTATACTCGCTATCTTTGGCGTGGTAGTAAAGCAAAGATATAAAGAGCCTGAGTATTACTTCCTTGAGCTAATTAAATATCTTAGTAACTAATTAATTAGTTAGATCCCCTTGAGACTCTTTCCACTAGTCCTTGATTTCGTCAGATATTTCCATAAGGTCATTATAGGCTTTCTCCTATCTAGTGCTGAGCTTAAATGGTGGCCGGTCGGCTAGATCTTCGAGCTCAAGGTAGCGCAAGGTATAGAGGATAAGCTGCTTAACTACCTGGGCATATCTCCGCTTAGTCTCTTGCTTGTGGTTATAGCTGAAAGGTTTCCTATTGGCCATGTTGATATCGAACCTGTTGATTTCGAATCAGGCTATATAGGGTATCTCCTATCGGTATAGCAGGCCCTATGCCTCCCAGATCAACTGATCAAGTGCTCGCAGTATAAGCACAAAGCCTAGGTTGCTAGAATCCTCTAACGCGGCAGGGTTTAGATCGATATCAAGGGATATTAACCCACGTAGGAAGTCCTTCTGATCGGCAAAGTCCCGCAGGTGGTTGACTAACCCAAGCCGATTAAGCCATGGCTATGGCTAGGTAAACTAGTCTGGCTGCTCTATAAGGTTAGCTTCCTTCTTGCGGATAGCGAGGGCCTGGGCCTAGAAGGATATAAAGAGGTCCATTTGATCAGATGGTTTGACCGTGAGTTGCTGCATATTGACCTTGAAATACTCGCTGCAGGGACTATTCTTGAAAAGCTACTAGTAGAATACCCTAGTACGCCATAGCTAGGAAGATAAAGGCGATCTAGAAGTTTAGGCTATGGCCTTAGGTGGTCTACCGCCTTAGCCCATTTAATTAGACTGCTTATGGTCTAGACATAGGTGCCGGCGGGCTTCTCGAAGGCTAGCATAGACTTTGTGGCATCCTAGGTTAAATATGCACTTAAAGCTATCCTGCCTGGCTTCTAGGAGGTCGGCAATTAGGGGTATAAGTAGAATAAGACGAAGTAGGCGTTTAAGGTCTTTGATATTTTAGATATGATCAAATGATTATGCCCATTAGATAGCTAGTAGTATCTCTGCTAACGAGAGATTATAAGGAACTTATCAGAGGTATCGCTTAATATGGTCGCCAAAGACAACAACCTTGTATATTCTGCAAAGGATAATGGAGAGAGTCTAATGATAAGTGAAATACTCTATAATAAGTAATATAGATAAAGGTCTAAAAGAGAAGATAATTTGATTAATTAAATCTCATCATAGTCTTATAGGTTATGCTTATTATGAGCTATAGAAGAAAGGTATATCGGCTAGACCTTACGTAGGTTTTATGCTAACGAGGTCGCAGAACCATAACCCCAAGGTAAAAAACCCTTACCCTAACTAATCAAATAATAGAGGCTAGGCCTTTGATATAGGACAAATATGGTATAGTGCGAACAGGGGTTAACCACATCAGAAAAACTAAGAATCTCAGGGTTAGGCAGATATCTCATAAACTAGGTGATCTATGTGTATAAGGGCAATTGCAATTAATTGATCATATGGTTATTTATCTTATTGCTAAGTTTCAGCATTAACTTATTATAGGAATATGGTTTTCTTAAAACTATGGATTGGCAACAGAAAAAACCGTGGGCTCAGGGGTGAGCTATTAGCGCCGCGCTAATTCCTCACCAAAAAAAACCGTGGGCTGGCCAGCCCACAGTTACAATATATAGTAGGGCAACCTTAGTAGCTTACCTAGATGACCTCTATATTCTCAATAAGGCTCCGCAAGGCACCCTAGAGGCAGCTAGACCCAACTGGGCTAGAAGACCTCTGGGAAGAAGCTGATACCCTCATAAGGGAAGCTATTCTGGCCCTGGTGGCTAGAAGCCCCAGTGAGTGTCCCAAGGAGCCTAACCCGAGCCTTATAGCCCTTCCAGTTAGAGAAGGTGGCCTAGGAATACCTTTACACAAAGACCTCGCCCACGAGCTCTTCCAGGCAGCCCAAGAAGCCTCGCAGCCTACCCTAGACCTTATCAAGAAGCCCCGAGCCTCACAGCCTTCCCTAGACCCCTAGCCTAGGCTAGGAAAAACAGCACAACAGGTGCTAAAGGAAGCAAATAAGACTAGGCTAGCAGGCTTCTTATAGGACCTTCCCGCTAGCTATAGGCACGCCAGGCTAGAAAACGCTAGCTATCTCGGCCGTAAGTGGCTCGGAGTCTTGCCTACTCAAAAAGCCCTATCTTTTACAGACTCTGAGATCACTGAAGCCCTCCGAAGCCGGCTTTTCTACCCAATTAAGCCAATTAGCCTACCCTGTAGCTCTTGCGGAGCTATAGCCGCCCTGGGCCATCAGGATACCTGCAAGGGTGCTAATAGAAGGTGGATCGCAAGGCATGATGCTATAACTAGGGCTTTTGTGAGAGCCCTAAGTAGCCAGCCTACCTTAGAGGTTGAGAAAGAACCCCTAGTCCACCCAGAGACTAGCCTAAGGGCCGACTTCGCAGTTACCCTAGGAAATAGCCGTTATTACTATGATATCCAAATTATTGCTATTTCAAAGGATTCTGCCAAGGAAGACCCTTATAGCACCTTGAAAGAGGCTGCCGATGAAAAACGCAGAAAATATAGGTCTCTCGGGGCCTTCTTTCAGCCTCTTATCTTCTCAGCAGGTGGCCTAATAGACCTAGAGACCGCTAAAGCATATCAGAAGCTCCAGGACCTCCTTGGCCCCTTTGCGGCTAACCAGCTAGACTCCTCTATAAGCCTTGCCCTTATGAGGACTAGGGCTACCTCTGCGGCTTCTATAGCCCGAGATACCCCTAGTAACCTAGCTAGGTCTATCTGGAATACTTCTAGGGCTTCTTAAGGCTATCTTTGCCTTTCCTTATCTCTATCTCTTATCTCTATCTCTTAATTCTTTTTTCTAGCTATATTTCCCTCTCTTAGCTATATCTCTCTCTTAGCTATATCTCTTTTTTCTTATTTTTTCCTAGCTATATCTCTCTCTTAGCTATATCTCTTTTTTCTTATTTTTCCTAACTATTTCTCTCTCTTAGTTATATCTCTTTCTCTTATATCTTTTTTATTTTTCTATCCTAGAAAAATCTCCTCTTTACTCTATAAGCTATATCTTTAGCTAGAAGAAACCTTCTAGGCAAAATAGCTTAGATAGTAAATACTAACCCCAACCATAACCCTAACCCTAAAAAAAATCTAATTAAATTATATATAGCTAATATACTAGCTAAATACTTAAAATAAATTTTTTTAAGTTTTTAGCTATTTTATAACTTTTTTTATTAAGCTTAGAAATCTCTCCTTTTAGTGCACAGTATGCTTGAGACACTTGCTTGTCTGAGACACTTGCTTATCAAGTATGTTAGTTTATTTAAGAATTAAATAATTAGATATACTTCTTTTTAAGTTTATAGCTATTTAATTACTATTTTTATTAAACTTAGAAATCTCTACTTTTAGTGCATAGTATGCCTGTGACACTCGCTTATTATATACGTTAGTATTTTTATTATGGTTTTAATCTAAGAGGTTAATATTTTTAACTTACTTACTTATTTAACCTACTTACTTATTAATTATATTATTATTTCTTTCTCTTTTTCTTTTTTTTTCTCTTTATAAGTATCTTAAAGTTATTCTTATTAATATAAAACCTTAGGTTTAATTACTTAGGCTTAAGCTTAGATTAATGAGATAATTCTATACCTTGCCCCCCCTATGAAATCTAGCACCTAGCCCCTAGTCTTCTGCCCACGCATGGGCCTCCCCCACCTATTTTAATTCCATACCTAGCCCTCCGTTCATTTTGCATACAGGTTCGGATTGTCATCCCAATGTGCACCGAGATTGACAGCCATGTCTCTTGAGATGATTGAATGCCATCTAACAGTGTTAAAAGGGTCCTGTCGAGATAAAATGGTCGAGATTTGTGAGACAGCCATCAACAATCTGATCCCCAGAATGACAATCATGGTCAGCCATACTCGGATGAATTAACACCAGCAATTAATTTAGTCCTGAGATCGGAAATTCGTGCCGGATTAAAGTGTCAGCTTTGCAAGTGTCCCGAGATCAAGGGATGTCAAACATAACGTGTTGGACACATGGTATATTGCAACCAATATAGAGCATCTAGACCTCTAGACCTCTTGCGACACTCAGCCAGCTATGTGACAAAGCCAGTTATCATGTGAACGGTGAAATTCTAGATTTCTCCTATATTTCCAATGTTTCGCTTCAAACAGACGTTGGGTCTTTGAAGCATGTTTCCGGTTTGATTTGCAGTGGCCTGGCATCTTCACTGTGCAGAGTCTTTGAGGAATCTAGTTGAACTTGTTTGAATAATGAAGCGTCTTTTGGTAGAGGATACTAAAATGCCAGTACGAGCTTGAAGTCGCGATTGGAAAACCACTATGCTCAGGGTCTTTGGCATAACCACAGCTCACCTCTTATTCCGTCACTATTGGAATGTCATGCATCTTGGACGAGTTTTACATTACTATATATCTTTCTCCGTCCTACTCGTCGGACTCGAGCTTAAAATCTTTAAAGATAATAGGCTTCTTGTCCTCGGATGGAGACTGAGCAAAGATACCTATTAATGGACCAGTAAAGTCTCTTGCATCGAGGGCTTTGGCTTCCACCGAACCAACTTCAACCCAGCCGTCCGTGCTGACCTTGTCTTCTCGCAGGGTCTCCTTTGCTAGAAAAGCATATCGGGATGGTGTGGCAATGATTTGAAGTTGAACCTCGACCAAATCTGACGATAGCTTGCGCGAGATAGTGCCGACATGTCCAGAAGCAGAGTTGTGGACTTCAAAAACAGCGGTACCGGCCTTGAAGTCATAGGCCAGGCTCGCAAATCGAATGGGATCTTTGTATAAGGAGATACCCGCTTTGATGTCCTTGCTATTCAAGCCCTGGTCTGTTGCGATACGTGTGTAGCCAGTGCCGGTCAAGAAGCGCTGGCGTCGGCCAAGGAACGTGGGACTCTCCATACCCGCACCGAGGCCACTTCGACTGGGAGTGAGAGACAAGGTTCCCTCGTCGTCCACATACTCATAGCTTCGCTCGTCATGGTCTCGAATGTAAAGATCCTCAACGTGAGCAGGAGCCTGGAGTGATTTCTGGGCAACAAGTGACGGCACAGACTCTCTCTTAAAGTCCATCTTGGGCTGACGGACAGTGGGCCATCCACCTTCAGGCCAGTCAACAGGTGACAGGAAAGACTCGCGACTGAGGCCATGTGTACCATCAGCCTGCTTCCTGACGCCAAGGACAGCGGCCCACCATCTTCCGTCACCGTCCTGGAAGAGAGCACCATGGCCAATGTTCTGGATGTACTCGTCCTTGCCATCAGCCGTTATGATGGGATTCTGTTCCCATGATTCGTATGGCCCCCAGATATCCTTGGACCTCGCAATTGTCAGCATGTGATGCTCGAATGTTCCACCTTCTGCGGCCAGTAGATAGAAAAATTCTCCGACTTGGTAGATGTGAGGACCCTCTGTGTCGTATTTCGCCCAACCAGGCCAGATCTCCTTGGTTTCAGAGAGCAATTCTCCCGTGTTGATGTCGATCTGGACCTGCTTGATGGTGTTGGTCGGCTGAGGGTTGTCCCGGATATGCCAAGCTCCTTGTACAAAAACTCGGCCGTCGTCGTGGAAAAAGAGACTGGTGTCGATACCGTGGTAGTCGAAGTAGACGGGGTTGCCCCAGTTGTTGCTCCAGATGTCGTCGCACTTGATGATGAAGTTGTGTCTCTCGTAATCTTCCCCGTTGAAGGTCTGATTTGTGCTGATGATATAAAAGACTCCTTCATGGTAGTGAATACTAGGGGCGACAATGCCCGTAGTGGCAACCATGGTGAAGCCTGTATCCAATGGCACATGTATCGTGTTTGCCTCGCGCAGGCTCATTTGCGAGTGTTTGTTGAGAGCATTGCCTAGAAACAGAGAAACATGAGCAAGCTTGAAAACAACAGCCTGTCAAAGTCACTTACCAATGTGTTTCCATTCTTTGAGATCTTGTGAAGCGTAAATGGGCAGACCCGGGAATACATGGAATGAGGAGGTGCAAAGGAAGAATGTGCCATTGACATAGACCACTGAAGGGTCGGGTGCAAATCCAGGCACAATTGGGTTGGAGTAGAGGGAATGACCCTCTGTTTCGGAAGATGGCATGACGGGGGGTTAGTAGTTGACGTCGTTTGGAGTCGAACCAATTGTTGACCATGTTATGTACTTTATACTTGTAACGATCGGTGCTGTGCAAGTTGGACATGTGTGACACCCGAGTATTGGATCCGGGCAAAATGTGGTACCAGAGAATTAAAAGCCGCACTCTCATGCTCATGACTCTAGAAGCTTACTAGAACTGTCGACATGGGTGACTCCATGATAGCACAAGTGACTCCAGATGTGACCAGGATTTACGTAAAGTACCCGCAGGAATCCAACCAAAGTCTGTGTCTAAAATAGCTCGAGGGGTCGGCAAATCTGTGGAGTGACATGGGGGTTAGAATTGCCCGAGGTCTCATTCCCTCGTTCCCTCGTTCCATCGTTCCCTTGTCAAGTCTGCCACACCGCCTGCCATGGACCATGGACGCGTATGACCGACGTTGACCCTGGTCCATATTCATCATGCACCTAGAAAACCCCGAGTGTCATGTCTTGACCTTCCGGGGTTCTCTCTGGATTATGGCTTCGGGCAAATGACACGGCCAATGGGATTGCCATGACGAGGGCTTGATGGACTACCCCAACCAACGTCAAACCAGTAACTAAGCTGGGAGTAGCGTTTAGTTTTAAAAATGGTGTGCATTATTTAGATATCTCTCCCCATGACCATGGTAAGTAAGCTTTCTGGCCGAACTTGTCTGCAAGCTACTGTCACCCATCAGATTTCATTTCACCATGTCTCCTCTCGTGGATGTAGACCATGCTTTGAAGGAGCTTTCCATCGAGGACAAGGTCAAGCTCCTCTCGGGCAAAGACAATTGGTCCACCTACGGTGTTGAACACCTGAACATCTCCTCTCTTACCGTACGTCCTGTCAAGCAAGATGATGCCAGTCAGTGACGGGACACCATGCTCATTGCTCAATAGGTCACAGATGGCCCGCATGGCGCACGAGGCAATTCCTTCTTCAATGGCGTAAGTCCACCTCGTACAGATAGCCCGGTAACTGGTTGCCAACTAATCCCGTCCAGCCGCTGGGGGCTCTGCTTCCATCAGCGACGGCCATGGGGGCCACTTTCGATACCCAGTTGATGCGGTCGGTCGGCAACATGCTAGCTGCGGAAACCATAGAGAAGGGCGCCCAAGTCCTACTCGCCCCGACCGTTTGCTTGCAGCGTTCACCCCTCATTGGCCGTGGCTTCGAGGCCTTTGGTGAAGATCCGATCCTCAGCGGCATGATGGCCGCCGAGTACATCAATGGTGTGCAGGAGAAGGGAGTTGCAACGTCCATCAAGCACTACGCAGCACACGATCGTTCCTTCGACTCCCCAGAGGATGACTTGCAAGTTGCTGAAAGGACGCTCCGAGAGGTGCACCTTATGCCTTTCCAATTGGCCGTCAAACACGCCAACCCCTGGACATTCATGACCTCATACCATCGCATCAACGGCGTTCATACCTCGGAAAACGAATGGCTCAACACACAAGTCCTCCGTCGGGAATGGGGATGGGATGGCCTGTTGATGAGTGATTGGGGCGGTGTCTACAGCACTTCCGAGGCACTCAACCACGGCATGGACTTGGAGATGCCCGGTCCACCAAGGTGGAGAGGCCTGCTACTGCATCTTGCCCTATTTTCCCGCAAGGTGAACAAGTCCATGATTGATGAACGCGTTCGTAACGTCATCAACCTCGTCAACAAGGTGCAGCCAGCCTTCGAATGGAAGATCCCAGCTGAGGAAGCTGGAGATACACCTGCAAAGAGAAAGCTCGTCCGAGAAGTCGCTCGAAGCTCCGTCGTTCTTCTCAAGAACGAGGACAAGGTGTTGCCCCTCAACCCAGAGGCGGAGCAAACCTACGGTCTGATCGGCCCTGGAGTCATCTACCCTGCCGTCAGTGGCGGTGGTTCAGCTGATTTACGCCCATACTACGTCCGAAAGCCCCTCGCCGCCATACAAGACATTGTGGGCAAGGAACGAGTCAAGACTGCCGTCGGTTGTTACTGTAAGGTTCCTTCAGTGACCTCGATTCATGACATGATCTGACTGGCATTTTATCCAAACAGCACACAAGTTCACGCCGCAGTTATCCGAATGCGTCACCGTTCCAGGAACGGATGAAGAGGGATATCATCTCTCGTGGTACGGCGAGGACCCAGAGGCGAACCCCAAGGCCGAACCACTTCACACGTTGACTACAACCCAAGCTACCATGTACTTTGCAGACTACCACCCTCCCGGAGTCCCTGACGTATACTGGCTTCGCGTCGTGACAAACTACAAAGCACCCAAGACAGCGCCTATGCTTATCGGTTTCTGTGTCATGGGCAAGGGACGCCTTTATATTGATGGAAACGAGGTGGCCGATCTTTGGACGAGCCATCCCAAGAAGACGATGCAGACCCCCATGTTCAATCAGGCAAGTATGGAAGTGACAGCTGACCTGCAAGCTCAAGAGGGACAGACCTACGAACTATCTGTTCTCCTCAAGAACGAAACCCTGTCCCTCCAGGTTGGAGGGCCGTATACCGGTACGCCATGTATTGGCGGTGTCCGGTTGGGATGCTGTGAGAAGATCGACCCTGCTGTCGCAGTGCAGGAGGCTATCGAGCTGGCTAAGAACGTTGATGTGCCTATCATTATCGCTGGCCTCAACTCTGATTACGAGTCCGAGGCGGTTGACAGAGAGAATCTGGAGCTGCCACCTGGCATTAACGATCTGATCTGGAAGGTCATCCAGGCCAACCCCAAAACCGCAAGTCAAATCCAAAAGCCGTCCAGCTTACACGTCGTTTAACTAACGCACAACAAGATCGTCATAAACCAGTCCGGCTGCCCGGTGACCATGCCTTGGGCAGACAGTGTTTCAACTCTTCTCCAATCATGGTTTGGTGGACAAGAAACCGGCAATGCCATCGCTGATGTACTCTTTGGCCGTCACAACCCATCTGGCCGGTTATCTATTACATTCCCTCGCCGGCTAGAGGACACACCATCCTTCCTTAGCTTCGACAAGGGCGTCCGACAAATGTACTACGGAGAGGGTGTCTTCATCGGTCACAGATATTATGAGAAGCTCGACAATGCCCCGCTCTTCTACTTTGGAAGCGGTCTCTCCTACACGACATTCAACTACTCGAACCTCCAAGTCTCGGAGACAGTCGATCTAGGCGAGGACGGAAACCAATCCTTTGACGTGTCAGTCGATATTACCAACGCTGGTGACATTGATGGCCATGAGATTGTCCAATTCTACGTCTCTGATGTTGAATGCAAATCTCTCCGACCACGCAAGGAGTTGAAGGGATTCACCAAGGTGTGGGTGCCCAAGGGTGAGACGGTGACGGCCAAGATCAGCTTGGACAAGTACGCTGTGTCATACTGGGACGAGATGGAGAACACGTGGGTTGCCGACAAGGGTGCCTTCAAGGTGATTGTCTCACGAAGTGCAAACCCCAAGGACGAAGTCCTAGAGAAGGAGTTCCAGCTAGAGAAGGACTTGCACTGGTCAGGCATCTAGTCAGGTGTCACAAATCAAACAAATTGTTCATGCTAAAGCACGTCGACGTTCCGGAAAGCTCTCAGACTGAAATATGACACGATTGTAAAAGAGTGAATAGATGATACCATCCTTGAACAAACACGTTGACAACCAACCACGACGGGGTTTTGAGTAGGGGGAGAAGTCACGTTTCGAAGCCTACCTTATTCAACAGATCCTGCTACTCTCGGTATCTTTGGATAAGTGATACTTGGGAGCTTTGCATGCGCCAAGATGTGTCAGGTGTCAGCACATAACTTGACCCAAAGCTCGTGTCATCAAATGATGACTAGATGGTTTACCGGAAGGTGGTTGACGTTTTGGACAAGAAGTCGAAGGAAGGTACTATGATGTTTGCGTGTGCAGCGACAAGATTCATTTCTCAGAATGCCGACGAGGATGCTTCACTATTACTAGAAGTAGGTACACGCTGGTCGGTCCATGGTCAGCGCTCAAGATTTGTAAGATGGCGGTATACGATGCTTGAAACCAATCTTCAGGTTCAACGTACTCATTTTCTATGTCTACATGTAAGCTCTCTATAACTTCATATCTACAAACTATCAAGTTACATGATTGTCAGGTCCAGGAATTGCACCTTGGTTCCGTTGTTGCTAATAGCAAACACTCCAACAACAGGTCCCACAAAGTCATGTCCAGTCATATCCAGAGAGTCTATCGTGTCCAACTCTCGCTTGGTCTCCTTGGTTCCAAGAGAATACCAAAACGTAAACTTGAGTTCGGTGTAATCTATGCCAAAGGTGATCTGTTGGCCTGTTGCCAACTCACCAATGTTCTTGGATATCGTTCGTTCGATGGACCGGGCCTTGTTGACGACTTCTAGGACAACGGTGTGCGAGTCGGCGTCGAGAAAGACACGGGCGTATCGGTGCTCGTCTTTGTAGTAGCACAGGCCAGTCTTGAGCTGAGAACCCTTGACAACAGAGCTGTTAAGGGCCCCGAGCGTTGTTGACGATGTGCCGTCTAGTTTCCTTTGGCGTTTGCCAAGGAACGTCACCGGCTCGGCATCCTGGTTCAAGTCGGCTGAGCTGGATGTCAAAGTGACATTGTTTCCATCATACTCATAGTTTTCCATGACTGGGTCGCGGATCTGGAGATAGGCGACATCTGGACGGTTAGGGTTTCTCGTGATCGGAAAGGCGGCCGGCGCTGGGCCTTGGCGGGTAGGGAGTAGCACGTCGACCTGAGCAGCGTCAATCACCGGGTACTCGCCTTCATTCCACGTTGCAGTAGTGAGAACCGACTCGCGCCCCATGATGAAATGACCATTGGTCTTGCGTACACCGAGGCACGCAAAGTACCACTGTCCTGAAGGGTGCTGGAATAGGTCTCCGTGGCCTGTGTACTGGATGTATCCAATTGGGTCCGCCTTGGGTAGTACGGGGTTAGCTGGGTTCACCTCATAGGGACCCCAGATATCGCGAGACCGAGCCATAATGACATGGTGCTCCGCGAAGCAACCACCTTCAGCAATGAGAAGATAGTACCACCCGTCCTTCTTATACATATGCGGGCCCTCGGGATAAACCTTGGTAACACCCTCCCAGAGGCACTTGGCCTCGGAGAGGGCTTTGCCAGTCTTGAGATCGATTTCGAATTGCCAGATCTGCGACTCGGGAGCCGGAGATTTAGCACCGATGAGGTATGCGCGGTCGTCGTCGTCCCAGAATAAGCTGGTATCGATTCCGTAAAAGTCGTAAAAGACCGGGTCGCTCCACTCATCAGCCCAAATGTCTGTGGTTGAGAGAATGAAGTTTTGAGCGCTCGTCTCCACAGGCACAGAATCCGTGTGGTCGATATTGGTGCAGACAATGTAGAAGGTGCCCTTGTGGTATCGTATCGAGGGAGCCATGAGTCCTCCCTGTGCCGCGATCATGACACCGTCCTCATCGGGGCCTACCAGTTTAGTCCTCGACGGTTGGAAGGTCACCAGTCCCGGCCGGTTCAACGCATTGCCTGGTAACAAGGGGTGAGCATGGGAATGATCAAGAGACGGTAGAGATGCAGGGACAAGAGGCAAACCGATGTGTTTCCATTCTCGCAAGTCGCTGGACGCATAAACTGGCAGACCAGGGAACATGTGAAAGGTGGAGTTGACGAGGAAGTAGGTGCCATCCACGTAGATGACAGAAGGGTCCGGGGCGAATCCGGGAATAATAGGGTTGACCTTGACGCGTTCCATTTTTGCAAAGTTCGGAATCGTCACGTATGTGCTTGACGAGAATGCATGGCAGGTGAAGTACGGCACAGGCCTATTATACCTCTGTCTACTGCATGGGGACTACTCCCCAAGCACTAATAATAGGCGCTAATAAAAGTCATGGGAGCTCGGGTTGAGCTCCATCTCGGCATAATGGATAATCATGACAGCGAGTCATATGATCTCTGACTACCCCAATTTACCCCCTTGCCGGGGAAATGCCCGAGGGGTTCGGGGGTATTGCGGGGTTCTTTCGCAAAGGCGAAAGTCGGTTACGAATTGTTGAACCGGACATATAGACCGAGATACCTAAGAGGTCACTAACTAGTGGCGCGCCTATGTTTTTGGCCCTGTGGTCGGTTTAACACGAATAAACTGTGGCATCTGATTGACTAACGTGCCGCACCGCCCTTTCGCGCAACCCACCTTTCGCGCACCTAGATTAAAAATAATATATAACTTTAAACTTATATTTCTATATATAAATAGCCTTAGTTTAGTAGCTGAGCCTAGACTTAGTATATTATACTATATATATATATATATATATATATATATAATTTTAACTTTCTTTAAGACTTATTATATTTAAAAGTATTTAATTTTAATAAATAAAGCTAATAAATTTAAACTAGGTCTAAAATAAATATAACTTTAGATATAGCTTAATAAGCCTATAAAAACTTTTTAAAAGTTTTATATAGCCTCTAAGGTAAGCCCTTTATTAAGGAGTTAATAAAACCCTTATTTATACTATATAAATAGCTATTTCTCTATAAAGGAGATTTTTTAAAAATCTAAAGAAATTATATATAGTTTATTTATAAGTTAAATAGCTATAAATACTTTAACCCTAATACTAAGTATTTTATTATAATTTTATTAAGGTTTAAAAAATAGAGTTTTAATATATAATATAAGTATAATACTTAGTTAATTATAATACTTACTTATTATATAACATAACATATATATATAATAAGTGGATCAGGTAAGTAAGTGGATTAAAAATCCCTCATCTTATATCCTTACTATTTAATTAATTAATTCTCTACTACCCATAATATCACAGCTAAGTAACAAGGCTAGAGTTTTTCTAGTACTTTATGCCTATTAAAATAACTCTAAGTTAGGCCTTAAATGCGCTATAAAGGCCTATAAAGTTGGTTATAGTATACTATGGCGCCGGCATAATAGTATCTAGTCTCGATATAATATTATCCTAAAACTATATAGATTATTAGATCTAGAGGAATAGATTCTTATTTAGTTTATTCTTAACCTAGATTTATGAGGATTTCCCCCCTAGCTTTATAATATTAAAGAAATAGCTAATTAATTACTTATTAACTATAATGCATTACTAATTAATATATATTAGGCTTTAAACTTTATTAAGTAATACTTAGAGCTTAAGATATATTTTTTTAGAAATATAATTATTAGAGAGCTAAATATAAAGATTTAATTATTATTTATAATTAATTCTAGCTTATAGTAAATATAATTATAAAGTATAATATTAATATAAGAGATATTTATAACTTTAATAAGACTAGCTTCTTTATAAGTATAATTATAAATAAAATAATTATTATAAGCTTAAAAAGATATTTAAAGCTAAAATTAATATAGCTTAGAAATTAAAAATAAATTATAATTATTTAAATAATTAATATAAAAGGCTAATATATATATATAGCTTATATAATAAATAAGTATATATAATAAATATACTTATACCTAAAAGTAAGGTATTTAAAAATTTCTAAAAAATCTAATTTAAACTTAAATTAGCTAAGAATTTAAAGTTAAGCCTATTAAATAAGAAGAAAGCTATATTAAATTTTATAGATTTTTAGTAAAATAATTAATTAATTAGTTTAGAAAAGTATATTTATATTATATACTTAGCTAATTATATATAAACGGTATTTTTAAAAATCTAAAAAAATTATATATAGTTTTATTACTAGTTAAATAACTTAAAATATTTTTTTTTATTTATAGCTAATTTCTAGCTATTTTTATAGACCTAAGGTTTAGCGCTTTTAGGTATATAATATATGTATTATATATACTTATTTATTACGCAAGCTATATATATATATTAGTTAATCTTAGTATTTATTATTAATATAGATTAATATTACCTTATTAATTAATATTAAGAAAGTAACCTCTTAAGTAATTAAGTTATTATAATAACTTAAAATAGCTAAATTAATAATAATATTAGTCTTAAGTAGCTTAAGTACTTTAATTAATATATAATTAATTAGTTAATTAATTCTTATTATCTCTTAATCCTTAATAGCTATAAAAGTTATTACTTTATTAAATTTAAGAGATATTATAAAAAAAAAGATTATTAGGCTTTATATATTACCTTATTTATCTTACTTATTTTAGCCCCTTAATATTAAATATTTTAATATACTTAAGAATACTTATAGCTAAGAAATAAAATATTTAATTAAATACTTTATAACTTATATTTTAAAGATTAAGTTCTTCTTAGCCTTTTATATCATATTTTAAGTTATTATAATAATAAAAAATATTAAGTTAATCTTTAAAGGGACTAGGCTTATTCCTCTTAATTTAAAAAATATAGTCTTAAAGCTTAATATATAGCTATAGACTTTAATGCCCGCTAAGGAGGAGGCTAAGCTATTAACCCCTTAGGTCTTATAAATACTAAAGATTATACTTAAGGCTTAATCTTAGTTAAAATACCTCGAGAGGTAAGTTAGAAGATATAAAAGTAGCTCCCTAGAGTTAATTCTAGAAGCTATATAGTCTTTTTCTAAGGGAATAAAGATAATTATATATAAGGTTGCCTTACTTAAGGCTAGGGTTAAAGACCTTAAATAAATAAATAAGATTTTAAGCTGGCACTAGAGGGTAAAAAAGGGTTAATTATAAAAAAAAGGGGTAATAATAATAAAAAAAGAAAAAAAAATAATTAATTAAATAGATATTAATATATAAGTAGCGATAAAATTATTAAGAAGTAATAATTAAAAAAGGTTAATATAATTAAATATTTAATATTATAATATTTATAATAAGCCTAGTTATAATATAAGGACTTATTAAGTAATAATTAAGATATCTAAGAAAAAATATAATAAGTAGTTTTAATTAATTAAATAATTTATAGTATTTTTATTATAGTTTCTAGTTTAAGAGGTTAGGATTTTTAATTTATTTATTTACTTAATTTACTTATTATATATATAATATATATAATAAGTAAGTATTATAGCTATATAAGTATTATAAAAATCTCTTAACTTATATTATCTATATTTAATTAATTAATTCTTAATTACTTAATATATTATAAGGCTTTATTAAAGCTAGAATCTTTCTTACCCTTTAGGCAATATAAAATAACCCTTAATTAAGCCTTTAATAAGTAGTAACTATCTATAAGGTCTATTACTATACCTTATATTATTAATAGCATAGTATTTAATCTCGATATAATACTATGCCGCAGTTATATTAGCTCTTTAATCTAGAGGAATAAATCCTTATTTACTTTATTCTTAACCTAGACCTTAAGATATATTTTTTTTTAGAAATATAATTACTAGAGAATTAAATATAAAGATTTAATAATTATCTATAACTAGTTTTAGCTTATAGGGAATATAATTATAAAGTATAATATTTAATTAAATAATTTATATAACTTTAATAAGATTAGCTTTTTTATAGGTATAATTATAAGTAAAATAGTTATTATAGGTTTAAAAAGGCATTTAAAGCTAAAATTAATATAGCCTAAAAACTAGGAATAAATTATAATTATCTAGGTGATTAATATAAAAGGCTAAGTAATTTAGCTATTTATTATTAATATAGGCTAATATTACCTTACTAATTAATACTAAGATAATAACCTCTTAGGTAATTAAGCTATTATAATAACCTAAAATAGCTAGATTAATAATAAGACTAGTCTTAAGTAGCTTAAGTACTTTAATTAATATATAACTAAGTAATTAAATAATTACTATTATCTTTTAATCCTTAATAGCTATAAAAATTAATACTTTATTAAATTTAAGAAATATTATAAAAAAAAATTATCTAGCTTTATATACTACCTTATTCTTCTTATTTACTTTAGCCCCTTAATATTAGGTACTTTAGGCCGCTAAAAAGGCCTATAGCTAAGAAATAAAGTATTTAATTAAATACTTTATTACTTATATTTTAAAGACTAAGTTCTTTCTAGCCTTCTATGCTGTTTTTTAAGCTACTATAATAAAGAAAAATATTAAGATAGCTTTTAAAGGGGCTAGGCTTATTCCTCTTGACTTAGAAAATATAATCTTAAAGCTTAATGTTACGACCCTAGCGGTTACGTCACGTGCGCTCCGCTGACCCTAGAACTCACCCGGCCAATCACAAGCTCTCAGCCACAGAAAGGCTACATGTAGGAACGCAGCCTATTAGAACGCTACGTCCCAAAGACGCCGCGTTCCAGGAACGATTCATTCCAACACACAGCGTTCCTATGTTAAACCATAAGTATATAGACATGTTCATTAGCACTTTCTTATATACTAGCTACCTTAGCTATTAATATAACTTAGTTATACTTAATACCTTTGAGCACATTACCAGACGTGACTTACCTCACGTTTAAGACTATGCGCCTAATCCCTTGCCAACATAAACCCAGCACAGCCAGGTTTATCCCTTGGGAATACACCCGACCGTTACACTTAATATATAGCTATAGATTCTAACGCTAGCCAGGGAGGAAGCTTGGCCCTTAACCCCTTAGGTTTTAAAGACTCTAAAGACTATGCTTAAGGCTAGATCTTAGTCTAAATACCTCGAGAGATAAATTAGAAGGCATTATAGTAGCTCCCTAGAGTTAATTCTAGTAGCTCTAAAGTCTCTTGCAAAGGGTATAATAGCAATAATATATGAGAATATATTATTAAGGGCTAAGGTTAAAGACCTTTAAGAAGTAAATAAGATATTAAGCTAGCGCTAGAGGGTAAAAAGGACTAGATTATAGAAAAAAGAGGTAATAATAATAAAAAAGGAAAGATAAGTAATTAATTAGATAGATATTAATATATAAATAATAGCAAAATTATAAAAAAACAATAATTAAAGAAGATTAATATAACTAAGTATTTAGTATTATAATATCTATAATAAGCCTAGCTATAATATAAGGACTTATTAGGTAATAATTAAGATATCTAAGAAAGAGTATAATAAGTAATTTTAATTAATTAAATAATTTATAGTATTTTTATTATAATTTCTATCTTAAGGATATAAAAAAAGTAATATATATACTGATTTAATATATAATATACTTAATAAGCAAGTGAAATAAATAAGTAAGTGAAATAGTATAACATATATATATAATAAGTGTTATAGTTATGCAAGTGTTATAATTTAATTTTAGTTATAATAAGGGTTTTTTAAATAATTCTAGAAAATTGAAATTAAGCTAAAAAAAGCTAAAAATTAAAAGTTAGTATAATTATATAATATATTACTTACCTTAATTTTTATAGATTATTAGAAAAATTCCTATAGGGTAGTATAGAGAAAACCTATTCGCACTGTATAAATAGCTATTTCTCTATAAAGTAGATTTTTTAAAAATCTAAAAAAATTATATATAGTTTATCTATAAGTTAAATAGCTAGTAATACTCTTTTTAAGCTTTTAGCTATTTTATTTAAGTTTTTATTAAAGTTAGAAAATCCTAGTTTTAGTGCACAGTCTAGCTGTGACACTCGCATAACTGTGACACTCGCTTATTTGTAAAGAGGTGTGGGCCTGATTGGCACGATCAGGGTGATATCAGAGATGGAAGGGTAGATTCCGTATTGTTATTAGACTTCAACTTGCCGAAGCCTCTGCGAGCCTTCGACGAGAAGAGTTTTACGTGGCCTCGGGCCCCTATGATTATCCGAGGATTTCCCGATACACCGGCGAAGGCCGATATAACCCGAGTGTTCTTACATTATTATATATGTTATTGTATAACTAGAATTAACCTATCCTAGGTAACTTAACTTTTTATATAAAATAGTAAAAGACTTATAGAAAGAGTTTTTATAATACTTAAATCATAAATAATTTAAAAAGCATTTTTTTATATTTTTAAAAAAATCCCTTTATAAAGAAATAGCTAATCACACAGTATAAATACATTTTTCTATACTACTTTATAAGGAACTTAATTAGAATTTTTTAAAAATTAGTATTAAATAATATTTTATATAATATATATAATTTTAAGTTTATGCCTATTTTAAGCTATATTTAAAATTTTAAGAGTTTTTTTAATTTCTTCTTTTAAGGTAAAAATACTTATATTTCACTTACTTAACCGTTTCACTTGCTATACATATACGTTATGCTTATTATATATATTATATTATTATAAAAAAATAATATTAAAATCTTTTTTTTATATTTATAGCTTAGCTTATATACCTAGCTATATTTAATAATAAGAGCTTTTTATAAATTTATACATGCTTTTTTAACAGGGCTTATATATATTAAATAGGCATTTTCTATTATATGCTATAGCAAATACTCCGCCCTTTATCGCGTCGCAAACGCGTCGGTGCGTCTCGCGCTTAAAGTACGTAGACAGACTGAGAGACCTGTTTCCAGCGGAGTGGTTCGTGACCACAAACCATGTACCCCAAAGCTAGTTGGTCTGCCATTGACCCTGGCCCTTTTCTACTGACTCTCCTGTTCTTGTTTGCTTTTTTATGCTTCATGCGGGCTAAATATTTTCCCCCTGTGTTATGCTGGTGTGAAATCCACTCCCATGGCTCCGATATGGCGGTCTGTACTTGGGACTAGGAGTGGGCAAGTCTGAAGCATGCTCTTGACTTCAAGCTGCTAGAGGTTCCTATCGCACTTCAATTGCAAGAGTATATATTCGGAACCTTTACCGGGAACCTGGCACCACAAAGACGCAGTGATGTGTGACTTAATCGGACATGCTCATGGATTAAACAAGCCATGATAGTTGTGAATATAACATAAGGAAGCAGTACTGATAAGATTGGCAACCATCAGTGTGTGTGGTGGCATGTGACAGGCCAGGTCGCATGACACACGGAGAGACTCTCTCATCTTGCGTATGTCACAGTGTAGGTATTTTCTTAGCTGATAGTCAAGCTACAGACTTTTATCGAGCTAATGAACATTCTAAAACAGACCCGCATCAACCATCCACGGCTTATTCATTTAGCATGTGTCAAGGAGTTTTGGTAGGCACAGCTCCATGCCTTGAACATCAGAACTTATCTCGTCAAGTATTAAACCACCTCTCCTTGTTGTTGTTTTCCTTCAATTCCTTGCTATTCGTCTAGAGTGAATCATTTCCTTACTTATTTTTATGTCATAAGACTTCGACTCGTTAGCTATGTCTCAATTTTACTCTAGATAATATGAAATTAGACTCCCCAACTACTCAACAACCCTCGATGATTGTAAACAGAGCTGGCCCCGATGCAAGCATTTTCATTCCATGTCAAACCGACTTATTTGCAGACGATATCTTGGACTTTAGTGTTGCTAACATCCAGTGATCTCGTCAATACCCCAATAGTGTAGGGTCAGAGCAGTATAATATAGTTGACACAATATTACCAGCATATGAGAGCTGGAATGAGACAACTGCCTGGGCTTGATAGTTAATACTGCCCGAGTAATCATAAAACAACCCCATGACATATGTTATCATAGTCATGTTTATTACTAGTCCTCTTGAGCCCTGTCCCTTCACCCACACAGCTTAGTCAATGCCATTGTTCTTAGTGTTCCTGTTTATATCTCTCTATTATGTACTTGGTAATGTTAATACGAGACAATAGTGCTGCACACTAACCTAGAGCAACTCCTCATAGTCCTCAACTCTACCTACTACATCGTTATGCTATCACAGCCCTAGCTACTGTCGTGGCCACCGTACAGGCATGACCGTCGCAAGCACAAGTAAATAACCTAAAGTTGTTAAGGTAATGCTGCAGTTTCATCGAGTGAATAGCCAGCCAATCGATGATTGCTGTTGGAGGGACACTAAAAGTAGTAAATACTTGCTGGTTGAAACTGGTACCTCGTGTAGGATGTATATATGGCTTCTTTGATAGTGGAAAGAGTTGATAGAATAGAAGTGATTATGATTAATTTGAGGTTGATTGAATAAATGAGGGACAAAACAGCAGTAGAAATGCCGACCACAGTACCTGAGATTGGTGTTGGCCGCATAACGCAGGCGCCCAAGTACGTGGCAGTGTGAGGCCGACCCAAGACCAACAAGGACCAACAGACGCCTGATACGAGGTTGGTTCACTCTACCAATAGATGATCTATGCGTCATTTTCCTTTCTCTATGATGCCAAGCATATGCCATCACTCTGGAAGCAAGTCCACGTACGACTGGGCAAAACAGCACAGGGCGGCTTGGACACTTGGACGCACTGTGAGACCCTGTATCGGGCGATGAGTTTTGAGGACACTGCTTTGAGATGAAGCTATAAACGTCTACTACAAGTGTCTAAATAGTCCTTTCCTTGATCATGTCGTGGATCATCAATGCCGACTTCTTGGGCGTCCTCTCGAGTGTATCATAGTCCATATGAGTCACACCAAACCTGATGCCGTATCCATCAGACCATTCTGTAGGTGCTGTCAGTACTGTCAAGTGATAATTTAAGCCGTAGAGGAAAGGGGACTGACCTAGGTTATCCATCAAAGACCATGCAAAGTATCCGGAAACCTGGGCACCGTCCTGGATGGCCCCGACCACGGCGTCCAGATGCTCGTGGAAGTATTTCTGGCGGAACTCGTCCTCAATACATTCCTCCTTACTCATCTTATCCTCACCAGGGCACGGGCACCCATTCTCGGTGATACAGATGGGCTTTCCGTACTTTTTATAGATTCTCACAAGATGCCTTCGGAAGCTCTTGGGTGAAGAGTGCAGCCAGGAGACGCCGCTGAGCTCGCCAATGGGGACACCTTGCTTGTTCTTTGGCAACTCATCTACATTGCCTGTGATGTCTGTATCCGGCGGCGGTTCGGTTCGGTGACGGGCGAATTGAGCAGTGTAGTAGTTCATTCCGTAAAAGTCCACCTCGGCCTCGCGCAGCAGAGCAAAGTCGGCTTCCGTGAAGGCAGGGAGACGGGATCCGAGCTGCTCACGCATGATGGAAGGGTAGTCCTGTGCAAGCCTGGTTTGTGTCAAACACGTCAGCAACACTGGTCTCGGACGACCGGAGGACACTTGGCTCTTACATGGTAGGATTGGCAAACCAGCCGTACCAAAACTCCATTCGTCTCTCGGCAGCTTCGTGATCCTTGGGATCGTTGACGTCCCACGGCTCGAAATAATCGCCACTGAGGGAGATGCCGATGCGGCCATCTTGCTTCGGTCTGAACTCCTTGTTGTATAGTCTCGTTGCCCTCGCATGGGCTAGGATCAGGTTGTGACTGACGATCCAAGTTTCAGTCGTCGAGTCACCAGCGTCGCAGTCTGGGTTTGTGCTGCTTCGTCCGGGGGCAAAGCATCCCTCCCAGTAGCCCTAGCCTTATTGTTAGTACTTGCTGTTGCAGCAGCATGGTTCGGGAATTGCTTCGCAAAGCACCAACCTTGACAGAGACAACCCATGGCTCGTTGAACGTGATCCAGTTCTTGACCCTATCACCGAAACGTTGATAACACAGCCTGGCATAATGCTCAAAGTCCTTCTGCGACTCCTCACCGTTGAGCCAGCCAGCATAGCGGTCCTCCAGCGCCAAAGGGAGATCCCAATGATAGAGAGTTACCCAGGGGGTGATGCCTCGGGCGAGTAACCCATCGATGAGCTTGTTATAGAAGGCGATGCCCTCCTCGTTGACAGGATCGTCGCGTCCTCCCAACGGAATGATGCGCGACCACGACAGGGAGAAGCGATAGGAGTTGGCTCCATATTTGGCGAGAAGGTCGAGGTCCTCCTCGTACCGATGGTAGTGATCACAAGCGACGTCTCCGGTGGCGCCTTTGCAACGTGACGGCTGCAGGTGAGTGAAGGCATCCCAGATGGAAGGGCCTCGGCCACCGTCTTTGACACCGCCCTCAATCTGGTATGAGGCGGTGGCAAACCCCCACTCAAAGTTGGAAGGAAGCGCCTTTGAAGAAGCGGGTGCGGAAGTGCTTTGACGCGCCATTGTGAGTTTGTGCAGGCCCAGGGCTGATTCTGCGGCTCTCGTGATCTTCTTTTGGTGCTATACATGCCCAGGTTGAGGCGGATAGATGGCTTCTTTTTACTATGACAGCCATTTCCACAGCAGTTTTTGCGCAGCAGAGCGTGATTGGTGGAGGAAGCATTCACACACAGATTGTCCGAGCGGCTTACCCCGATTGAGATTGAGGGTGATTAAGCATCCCCGCATGTCCAGCAAGGTACGTATAGATTAATTGCCCGACCCATCCCCATCCATCATTGTATTTTGTCCGAGTTCCTCTCTTCTCGTCACCCTGTTCACCTCACCTTCCCCTGTACTCCCCCCCCCACACAACAAAGATGGCCTCTTCCCCGCGGGCTTGCAAACTATGTATGTCGTCGCCGCAAGGTCAAGGTTTGTTATGCTGAGGCTCTCGTAGCCCAGTACCTTTCGGCTTTTAGCTAGCTGATCCAGCAGACTGTTGCTCACGCGGTATGTATGAACCAACATACTGAACATAGTGTGATGGCCTCTCCACCTGCAGCAATTGCCGGGTCGCAGGGGCAGACGACATCGTCAATCCACTGTCGCCCGCTACGGATTCCTCCGAGGTGCCTGAGTGTCCCTTAACCCGGCGACGGCCGAGACGTCTACTTTGACGTTTTGGCAGAGAGCTGCAAGCTTGTGCTCCATCCGACTCTGCGGTATGGATTGCCAACCGCTGAATCTTCCTTTATGCTCACAATGTGTTTAGCCAGCAGATTCTTGGCTACACAGCAATACTCGCGCCGGTCAAGATGTCCTGGTCACCCCTGGCTGGGCACTCGGATTCATGCTGCTACATGGGGCAAGGACATATTAAGAAATGAGCCGCATGGATCGTGCATGACTCGTAAGATCAGGGTTGCATGAGGCGGCGAGAGCGTTCGGTGGCGGCTGCAATGAGGAGGAGGATGGGAATCCACCGGTTGCAATTTAGCCAGAATATTAGACGGCGAAATCCAACGGACCAACGGTTAAAGGACCTGAACCTGAACCTGTGATCAATCAATGCGAAAAATATTTACCCGACACTGTCAGGCGGGACTGACCGACTAGTTAGTTCGGTGTGGTGCATCGTTCTCGGTGGAATTAAACGAGGTGTGGGCTCTCGCTCGGTCAAACCCCAGACCAACAGATGCGTTGCTCGGCGTAACTCTTTTGACACTGCAAATTCTTCCAGATCAGGGTCCAAGCAAAGCTGCTTGGGATTGCTCTGTCGTGTCTCATCGTTCATCGTTCAGGTAATCAATCACTTGAACTGGCCTCCACTCTGTGCGGGCAGTCATTAGCACACACCACACGAAAAAAAAGAAAGACTTCTGGAGAAGATGGGTTCGCTTTGATCCGTTGTTGTTGTGTGACCGAAAGACGCTAGGGCTCCAACCTGGCTACTGGTGCCACTAGCTTCGCAGCCCCATGGGGTGATGTACGGGGAATCCAGAGGCTTTAGTCAATCCTGATCAGAGGAGCTAACAACTGGTTTTGTATATACATGCCCTCGTCTCTCTCCATCTCCAGACAGGAACAAGAAACCCACCGCCAACACTACTTCTTCCAACTCTTCCATCTCATTTTCCGCTGATCCAGCAAGCACAGCAACATCATCTCGGCTCCTTCATAGCTATCCATCATGGGAGCCACCGACCATGACGAGGGGCGAGTCCGCGACCACTGCACCAAGGAGTCGTGGTGGAAGGTCCCGCATCTGGTGAGACTCAATCTCATGCTCGCAATTCCGTTCATGTCGGCCTACATTGGCGGCTATGACGGTAGTGTGCTCAATGGCATGCAGACTCTAGAGCACTGGCAGTCTGGTAAGTTCCCCTGGTCTCGATCTGCCCTGCGCCCCCCCTGCACGATCGGGTTACCCCGGCCTGAACCATTCAAAACTGACTCTGTTTGACTGCCAGCCTTTGATCATCCTTCCGGCGGCATTCTTGGTCTCTTGGTCAACCTCCAAACCATCGGTGGCGTGATTGCTCTGCCAGTCGCCCCTTGGATGGCTGACAAGTACGGACGACGACACCCCATCTTCCTCGGCTCCTGCATCATCATCGGTGCTGCAATTCTGCAGGGATGTGCCTCTAACATTGGCATGTTCTTGGCTGGCCGTTTCTTCATCGGTCTCGGTGGCATGTTCATCTCATGCGCTGCACCTCCCCTCCTCGGAGAACTGGCATACCCAACTCACCGACCCATCATCACCGCTATTTACAACACAACCTGGGTAGGCACTTAATCGCCCCCCCTGATCTTGCGAGTTCGCCACCTAATTTGCTTGCTTATAGTATGTTGGAGCTATCGTCGCTGCCTGGGCCACATATGGTACCTTCCATATGAGCAGCAACTGGAGTTGGAGAATTCCCTCGCTTCTCCAGGCGCTCGTGTCCATCTCCCAAGTCATCTTCATCTATTTCCTGCCAGAGAGCCCCAGATGGCTTATTGCCAACAACCGTACCCCAGAGGCAACCAGAGTTCTCTGCAAGTACCACAGCGGAACCGAGGAGCCAACGGAGCTTGTTCGCCTTCAGGTGGCCGAAATCACCAGCGCCATCGAGTTCGAACGCTCATTCGAGTCCGCCTCCTACCTCCAGTTCTTCAAGACAAGTAAGTTGAACATGCATATGTACTGCGTCGTGCCAGGCTAACCCATGGCTTCACTCACAGAGGGAAACCGTCACCGTTTGGCTGTTGTCAGTTCTCTGGGTTTCATCATCCAATGGTGTGGTAACCAGCTTATCGGTCCTTATCTCGCTCTTGTCCTCATAGACATCGGCATTACCGACGGCGAAACCCAGAACCTCATTAACGGCGGCCTCCAAATCTACAACTTCGTCATTGCTTGCAGTTCTGCCACACTTATCGACAGACTTGGACGAAGGCCCCTGCTGCTTACGTCTTCTGGCGGCATGTTGCTCACCTTTACTATTTGGACCATCTTGGCGGCACGAAACCAGATGGACACAGGACACCAGGGTTACGGCATCGGAATTGTTGTTCTGATCTTCGTCTTCTTTACCTTCTACAATATCGCCATGTCGCCTCTGCCCATCGCCTACCTTCTCGAGGTTCTGCCATACTCTCTCCGCTCCAAGGGTCTCAGTATCTTCAACCTGGCCCAGATTTGCAGTGGTCTTTTCAACGGTTTCGTGAACCCGGTCGCCTTGAAGGCTTTGAGGTGGAAGTACTACATTGTCTTTGTCGTTGCTCAGTGCATCTGGTTTAGCATCATCTACTTCATTTACCCTGAGACTCGGGGTATGTCCCTCGAGGAGGTCTCAGAGGTCTTTGACGGCTCGCAAGTGCTCGAGAGAACCTACGATATCAAGGCTGAAGGAATTGCCGATGTCGAGTATAAGAACATAGTCACCTCTGGTAATAAGGAACTCTAGGTTATACTATATACTTGCGACTTATATATATAGTACTAGAGCAAGGTAGAGGTATAAGCAAAGCTACTTAGCTTTAAGGGGAGATTATAAGATACAGCTATAACATACATCATAAGTAAGTAAAATACATAAGCGAGTAAAATAAAAATCCTAACTTCTTTTATAAAAATTATAATAAAAATACTATAAATTATTTAATTAATTAAAACTACTTATTATATTCTTTCCTAGATATCTTAATTATTATTTAATAGGTCCTTATATTATAGCTAGGCTTATTATAGATATTATAATATTAAATACCTAGTTATATTAACCTCTCTTAATTACTACTCCGCGATGATTTAATTATTACCTATGTATTAATATTTATTTAATTAATTACTTATCTTTCTTTTTTTATTATTATTACCTCTTTTTTTATAGCTAGGTCCTTTTTACTCTCTAGCGCTAGCTTAATATCTTATTTATTTATTAAAGGTCTTAAACCTCTGCCTAAATAAAAGCTATCTTATATATAATTACTTTTATTCCCTTTATAAGAGATTTTAATACTTTAAAAATTAACTCTAGAGAGCTATTTTAATACCTTTTAATTTATCTCTTAAGGTATTTAAACTAAGATTAAGCCTTAAGCATAGTTTTTAAGGTCTTTAATACCTAAGAGGTTAATTAATTAAATACCTCCTTAACTAATATTAGCATCTATAGCTATATATTAAGCTTTAAGATTATATTTTTTAGATTAAAAGTATAATAATCATAGGATTCCTAAGGGATAAACTGGTTATACTGGGTTTATATTAGTAAAGAAAGATATTACGTAGCCTTAAAAGGGTAATATAAGTTATATCTAGTAATATACTTAAAGGTATTAAGTATAACTAAGTTATATTAATAGCTAAGGTAGCTAGTATATAGGAAAATATAAGTAAATATATTCTATATACTTAGGTAGTTCTTTAGGACTAATATTATTTATACTTAGTCTAAGGTAAGATTAATATATTCTAAGTTTAGTCCCTAGACTAAATAAAGCGGGACTTAGTCCCTTTAGTCTAATTACTTAGTCATAGTAGTTCTACTAGGTTTCCCCGCCTAGCTTATATTATAGTCATAATATAAGGCTCCCCCTCTATTAATCTTATCCTTAAGGCTATTCTTTGCGACTAGGCATTAAAATAAGTAATTTTAACCTATAAAATTTTTTCTTTTTATTAATATAATATTAAGTTAAATCTCTAAGTATATTTTTACCTATAAACTTTCTAAATTATAAAGTCTTTCTATATATATTAATACTTTTAGTTCTAAAATTATGCCTTATATATAATATTATTATTAAGGTCTTTCTTATAAGGTAATATCTAATTACTCTAATTACTATTTTAATTATATAAACGCAAAGGTTATTTATGATAGTATAAGTATAGCTTCTTTCTATAAGTCTAATCTCCTTATCTTTTATATTTATATTTCTAACTAATATTTTATAATTATAAAAAATATTCGCGAGTATAAGAAGCTAGAAAATAAGGAGGCGAAAGCAAAGGCTACTCTTAAAGCGGCTATAGCTAAGCTTACTTAGATTTATTAATAAAAATATTTATTAAAGGCATAAGGTAATAAAGTATTTAAGCATAGTCTATGCGCCCTAGATAAGTTAGGTAAGCTTCGTGATAAATTATCTATTATAGTAGAGGCTTATTTTCTTAGGGCGATTAATTTAATTAATTAGAATACTATTAGTTTAAATAAGCCTATATTTAGTATTACTAGTAGAAATTCTTTAAGAGGCATTATAAATTAATAAGGTATTCTAGGGGTTCTTATATATTTTCTAAGTCTAAGTAGTTTTTCTATTTAATAAAATATATTATTTTATTATTAATTTTATTTATATTAAGGATAAATTCTATAGTATATTCTTCTAGTTTATTAACTTTAGTCTTAGGTGTATTATATATCTTAACTTAGATAGTATCTTATATTAATTTAAGTAATAAAATATAAAAGATTAAATAGAGCTTAACCTTAGGTAATAAGTCTAATTTATAATTATATTTTAAGATTTTTTACTTAATTTTATAAGGTCTAATATATTTATAATTAAGTTTTTTATTTTATTATTTTATTTTAATATTTTTTATTATAAGGTAGATTATATCTCCCTTTAAGAAGATTAGTCCCTTAATTCTTTTCTTATTAATATAGTTTATTATTTTATTTTTAATAAATTTAAGTTTTATATATATTTCTTTATATAAGTTATATAGTTAGTTACTAGTAAGGATTACCTTAGGGTTAATAATAATATTTTATATTTATTAATAAATATCTAGTATAAATCCAAAGTTAATATAAGCTAATATAGTCTTTATGCTTTTATTTATAGCTATATTATAGGCTAGCTAGGCGGCTAGTAGCTTCTTAACCTAGTTAGTTTATTTATAATTAATATAGCATTAAAGGTATTATTCTAGTATTTAGTTTATATATTTTATTTATTTATTTATTTCCTTATAGTATATAATAGAGAGTTTATAATTAATTCCTAAATATCTTATTAAGCTTTACTAAAACTTAGATATAAATAATAGTCCTTTATTAATAATAATTTTAAGTAATATATTATATATCTTAGTAATATAAAAGTAAAAAAGGTAAGTGAATTCTTTAGCTATTATTAATTTTCTATAAGATATAAAATAAGAAAATTTTATAAGTCTATTTATAATAATAAAAATATTATTATAGAAGTTTTTAATAGCTAGTTTTTTTAATAGGGGTAATTTAATAATAAAATCTATAATAATTAAGTCTTATAGTAGTTCTATAACTAGGAGTAGTTATAGTTTTCTATAAGGTTTATAATATTATGCCTTGGTTTTTATATAAAGGTCGCATTAATTAATAATTATTAATATAACCTTTTTTATTCTAGGAAATATAAATATTATTTTAACTTATTCTAGGGTTTTATTAATTTCTTAGTATCTATAAAGTTAATAGTTATATATTTCGCATATAAGGTTATATTATAGGTTCCCTAGTACTTATTGCTTATTAGTTTTTTAATTATTTAATAGTTATTTATTATACTCTAGGATTTTAGTGAGAAGTAAATTGCCTTATTTTATTATATAGGTTATATTTAGGTATTATTATTTCTTAATATATATAATAGTTTGCTACTATAGGTATCCTTTAGGGGTAAAATTTAAGAGTTATTCTTAGATTTATATTTTTCTAGTATTTAAGTTAAGTTTATAGCTAATAGCATCTGCCTTATTATTTTTTAATCCTTTAATATAGATAATAATATAGTTATATTTTAAGAGTATTTTTATATATTATAATTATTATCCGCTAAGTTATTAGGTTATTACGAAATAAGTAATATTCTTATAGTTAGTATAAACCTTAATTTAATAGCGGCTATTAATAAGGTAATACTAGAATTCTTTAAAAGTATTAATAATTACGAGGAATTCTTTATTATAGATAAGGTAATTAAGTTTTACTTTATATAGCTTATAGGAGTAAAATATAATTAAGTATAATTATCCTTTATTATCTTATTATCTAATTTAGGCGCCTAAGGCGAAGTCTAAGGCATTGGTTTCTAGCTTAATTAGTTGAGATAGGTTAAATATCTTAAGTATTAGCTCGCTTAGGATAAGTCTCTTAATCTAATTAAAGGCGTCTTTAGCTTTACTTCTAAATACAAAGGTCTTATCTTTCTTTATAAGTTCTATTAATAGTATAGCTATTTTCTTAAATGCTTTGAGAAACTTGCGGTAATAATTAGTAAATCTAAGGAAGGCTTATACCTCCTTGACGTTGGTTAGTTCCTTTTAGTCCTTAACTACTAAAACCTTCTTAGGGTCTATATATATCTTAATATAAGAGATAATATATCTAAGGAATTTTACTTGTGAGGCATAGAATTTGCTTTTCTTAGGTTTTATTAGTAACTTAGCATTCTATAATATTTATAATACCTTATAGATATATTTTATATATTCTTCTTTTATTTTAAAGAAAATAAAAATATTATCTAGGTAATATATAATAAATATATCTAAGTATTCTTATAATATATTATTAATTATTTATTAAAATATAATAGGTATATTAATAAGTCTAAAAGGTATAATAAGGTACTTAAATAATTTATATTTAATATAAAAGTAGTTTTTATTTATATCCTTCCTTAATCTAAATAAGGTTATAAGCTCCTTTAAGGTTAAATACTATAAAGTATTTCTTTTTAAAAAGTTAATCCTTTAACTCACTAATAAGAGATAGTAATATATAATTCTTAATTATAATAATATTAAGTATTTAGAAATTAATATAAAGTTAAAGCTTATTATTTTTCTTTAAGATAAATATAATAAGATATTTAATAAATAATTTACTTTCCTTAATATACCCTTTTTATATTATATCTTCGATATATTTCTTTAATACTAGGAGTTATGCTTTATTAAGTAAGTAAAGTTTATTAAAGCTAGGTTACTTCCTATTAATAAACTTAATTTCGAGGTCATATAAGATATATTTTAATAAACCTATTTTAAGTTCTTCTGCGAAGAGTTATTTATAGATCTTATATTCCTAGGGTATATTCTTAAGTTATTTTTCTTTAGGGTTATCTTTCTTAGGTCTTTTAAGATCTTTCTTAAGTATATAGAATTATTATATAATTCTTATAATTAATTATTATTATCTTTATTTCTATCTATTATAGTATTTATATTTCGTCCCTATAGGTGGAGAGGTATCTTATGTTTGCCTTTGCCTACCTTCTTTATCGCGGGTAAAAGGTTAAGATCTCT
The DNA here is from genome assembly GCA_023101225.1 of Fusarium solani-melongenae. Taxonomy (NCBI): domain Eukaryota; kingdom Fungi; phylum Ascomycota; class Sordariomycetes; order Hypocreales; family Nectriaceae; genus Fusarium; species Fusarium solani-melongenae. The sequence continues at coordinate 6,361,405 of CP090036.1, read as the reverse complement.
GGTCTAAGTCGTTATCTAATATAGAGGATATCTTAGCATCGCAAGAGAGCATCTAGCTAGTTCTCTAGTCGAAATATAGGTTATAATATTATAACTATAGGTACCTAAGCATAAGGTCATAGCTTTGCATTAGTGCTATATTAAATAAGATTCCTTAGTTTTTTCTTTTAATAAAAACCTTAAGGTAATTAATCTTATAGTTAATAACTTTATTATTATAGTTAAAAGGCATTCCTTTAAGGTTATATACTATATAGGGTTCTTTCTTATATGTCTATAATAGCTTAAGCCTATTTGCTATTACTAGGTTAAAATAGTTTTACTTAGCTCTACTATCCACTAGAGCGTTTAATTATTATCCCTTAACTTATATTTTTAATTCTAAGTATTATCACTTATATCCTTTATTTATAGAGTAGAGGGCTTTCTTAGGTAGTTTATTTCTTTATTTATTTACTTATTGCCTTATATTAGATAAGGTAGCTAGTTTTTTAATTAGTTAAGGGCATAACTAGGGTAATTAAATTTATATTTGCTATTATTATATACTTCATAGTCGTGGTTATTTTTCTTATTATCTTATTATTCCTAGAAGCTATTATTTGCTTGCTAGTCGGCATTATTAGGTTTAGTGCGCCTAATATAATTAGCGTATTCTTATAAGAACCTACTAATAGGTCCCTGGTCTTTTCTAAGCTATAGCCGGGTCTTCTAATATTATTCTTTATCTTCTAGCTTCTTATTTTATATAGAGAAGTTAAATCCTTCCTTAGCTATATATTTAAATCTATTATGTGTGGCCTTAATATATAGCCCGTGCCGTAGGTAGGTATCTTCGTTATAGAGAGCTACCTTAGTGCTAGGGCAACTCCCCTCTAGGTCTTCTTTCTAGTTAGTTATAGTTATCTATGCCGCAATGGTGAACCATTATTTAAGGGTGATTAATCTATTGGCATTAGGGAAGAAATAAATATTAGCTATGCTAAGGGCTTTATTTTATCTATTAACCTTATATATATGTATTTTATATGCAAGGTATAGTTTATTATTGGGTCCTTATAGCTATACTAAGAAATAATTATTTTCTTACTTACTTTAGATATATATATTATAATAGTGATCCTTATAAGAGATCTATAAGACTTCTTTATATCAGGGGTATATAGGTTAGGTATGCTTATTATCCTATGTATTATAGCATAGGCCTTATTATGGTTTTAATGCTATTTCTTTATGGTATACCCTAATAGGAATGCTATTTATATTAGAGCTATTATTCTTAGTTATGAGTATACCTATTTAGGCTTCTTATATTGTCTTAGCAATCTATTCTTATTATTTCCTAACCTTATAGTTATGCTACTTGCGCTCCGGTGTGGCTTTATATAGCTTTTTATTATACTATAGGATAGCAATGCAGACGTCGTCGTCTTATTAGTAGAGCTAATATCCTTTTATTTTATACTATAGGTATAGGTTATTATTTAGCTAGTATAAGAGTAGAATAGAGAAATAGTTATTCCTCTCCTTATCTTCTTAGTATTTTTTATATTCATAGTAATAATATAATACCTATAAGATATTAGGGTATTTCTTATATATTAGGTAGGTTTATATATTATCTTATATTCTAAAAGGCTCCTTAGGATATTTAGGATCTTAGGCTATTATATAATAGAGTGCGCGGATATATATATCTAGTGTGTCCTCTATATCTATATGCTCTTATATAAGGTAGATATATTATCCTCGCTTTGAGTTCTAGTAGCGGTTTCCTTTATAGTTATAGAGTTAGGGGTAATCCTCCTTTTATAGTTATTTATTAGTTTTAGCCCTTATCTTCTAGTATTATGCTTATTCCCTTTATATTATTTCTTTAGCTTTTTATTTCTTTTCTCTTTACTTAATATAATAAAAAGAGTTAAAAGCTTATTTAATTAGCTAATTAATTCGTGGTGGTTAATTATTATATTCTTATCTTTATTATTTATAAGTTTTATTATATTCTTATAATACTTTAAGTTAGTATCTTAGATATAAGTTGCTATTATATTATGCTAGGTCGTCTTGCCTATAATCCCTCTAGTATATAATAGCAGGTAGGTAGGAAATATTATTATATTCTATAGTCTAATTCTTATAATTAAAACCTTCTACTATAGCTTCCTAGTAGTTAACTTGCTCTTTAGGCATTAAGGGTAGTTATTCCTTGGACTAATTATTATTATATCTTAGTACTATAATTATCTAGGTATTAAGGTCTTTTATTATAATCTATAATTCTAGTAATAGCCTCTATATATTTTAGCTCATAAGGTTTATTTAAGTATCCTTAGGTAATTTAGTGGTTTTATAGGTTCGCCCGTAATATCCCTATTTAATGCGAGTATTATACTTAGTTTACTTCTTAATTAGGTATATCTAGTCATAGGGGGTAATAATTTCCCTTAGTCTAAGGCTAATATTATTATATCTAGTCTTAGTTATTGCGAGGGTCTTAGTAGTTTAAATAATTATTTATAGCTCTTTATTAGCTTATATAAACCTTACCTATTTTTTACCTTTAAGGAGTAGCTATCATGGTTTAAATTAGTAATATCCTTCCTAAATATCGCATTACTTCTTCCTATACTTATTGGCCTTATGGCCCCTCTTATAGCAATAGTAGTATTTAATAGCCTAAGTCTTCTACTAGGTGCTGCCGAGTTATATAGATCTGGGGTAAGTTTTATAAGAAGTATTAATTTAGGTATATCCTTAATTCGCGCTAAACCAAGGGGTATTAGGCTTATTATTTCTAAACCTAGGGTTCTATAATTTCTTCTAGGAAAATTACTATTTATTAATTTTAATAGCCCTGCCGATATAATTAATAAGGTTATTAAGTTAGTCCTCTTTATAAAGTTTAGCTTATACTTCTTTCTTAAGTTTATTAAAGAATAGAGATATTAGGGGTTCTTAGTCTTAGTAAAGCTTTAAGGTAAGTTAGAGGTACTTAGTGCTATATTCTAATATAGAATAAGTTTATTAAAATGCCTTGATTCCTCTTTTAGCCTAGGATCTTTTATTTATAGTTCTAAAGGCTTATTAGAGCGCGGCCTTAAAGGCTTTAAAATCGCTATAGAGGTTAGTAGTCTAAGGTAAGAGTTTAGTAAAAGGCTTAATAAGGTATTCCTTTATAATGGGTTTAAACTAGTCCGCGGCATTCTTAGCTAAGCATCTTGCGGCATATTAGACCTTGCTAGATAGCATAGTAAACTATATAGGGTAGTAGATTATAAATGCATATAACTATATAAGAAAAGTTAGTAGTCTATAAGTGATTCTATTAAACTTCTCCGGGGGGTCTAGCTTTAAGATTTCTCTTATATCTTTACCTCTAATAGCCATAGTAGCTAGGTTAATAAGGTCTTAAATATTATTAAGGTATTATATATTTTAGATATATTAGGTTTTATTTATTCTTTTAATAAGGTCGCGGAGCCTATCTATTTTAGAGCTTATAGCAGTAATCTAGGCGTAGAGCTACTTAACTTCCTTATTATTAGAACTTTCCGCGTTATCTATATCCTTGTCCTCGGCGTTGGCTAGGGTAGGTGCGATAGGTATAGGGGGATAATTAATAGGTAGAACCTATTAGTGGTTATTACCAGGAGTAGCCTAAGTAGCTATTATATTTAATATTATTTAAGGTAATGCGAGTAATCCTTTAAATAAGAGCTATTAATATATAATAATCATAGGATTCCTAAGGGATAAATTAGTTATACTAGGTTTATATTAGCAAAGAAAGATATTATATAGCCTTAAAAGAGTAATATAAGTTATATCTAGTAATATACTTAAAGGTATTAAGTATAACTAAGTTATATTAATAGCTAAGGTAATTAATATATAAGAAAATATAAGTAAATATATTTTATATACTTAGGTAATTCTTTAGGATTAATATTATTTATACTTAGTCTAGGGTAAGACTAATATATTCTAAGTTTAGTCCCTAGACTAAATAGAGTGGGACTTAGTCCTTTTAGTCTAATTGCTTAGTTATAGTAGTTCTGCTAGGTTTCCCCGCCTGGCCTATATTATAGTCGTAATAAAAAGAAATAAGTCTTATCTCTTTAAATAATATCTTAATATTTTTTTTATTATAATAGCCTTATATATTATATAAAAAGCTAAAAAGAACTTAGTCTTTAAAATATATATTATTAAGTATTTAATTAAATATTTTATTTCTTAATTATATATTTTTTTTAATATATTAAAGTATTTAATATTAAGGGGCTAAAATAAATAAGATAAATAAGGTAATATATAAAGTTAAATAATTTTATTTTTTTATAATATTTCTTAAATTTAATAAAATAATAATTTTTATAATTATTAAGAATTAAGAAATAATAAAAATTAATTAAGAAATAATAAAATTAATTAATTAATTAATTATATATTAATTAAAGTATTTAAGCTATTTAAAATTAATCTTATTATTAATTTAATTATTTTAAGTTATTATAATAACTTAATTACCTAAGAGATTACTTTTTTAATATTAATTAATAAAATAATATTAGCTTATATTAATAATAAATAATAAGATTAATTAGCCTTTTATATTAATTACTTAAATAATTATAATTTATTTTTAATTTCTAAGTTATATTAATTTTAGCTTTAAATATCTTTTTAAGCCTATAATAATTATTTTATTTATAATTATATCTATAAAGAAATTAATCTTATTAAAATTATAAATATTATTTAATTAAATATTATATTTTATAATTATATTTATTATAAGCTAAAATTAATTATAAATAATAATTAAATCTTTATACTTAGCTCTTTAGTAATTATATTTCTAAAAGAAATATATCTTAAGGTCTAGGTATTACTTAATAAAGTTTAAGGCTTAATTTATATTAATTAATAATATATCACGGTTAATAAGTAATTAATTAGCTATTGCTTTTATATTATATAGCTAGGGGGGAAATCCTTATAAATCTAGGTCAAGAATAAAGTATTTAAGGATTTATTCCTCTAGATTAAATAGTTAATATAATTTTAAGGTAATATTGCGTTGAGATTAGATGCCTTTTTGCTAATGCTAGAGCATTATTAGGTTAATTATATAGATTATTATAGCGCGTTGGAGCTTTAAGATTAGGTTATTTTAAAGGGCCTAAAGGGTAAGAAATATTTTAGCCTTATAATTTAACTATAATATGCTAGGTGGTTAAGAATTAATTAATTAAATAAAGAAGGTATAGGTTAAGGGATTTTTATTTTACTTACTTATATATTTTACTTACTTATAATATATATTAATTATAATTTAAATTTTATATTTTATTAAAATTACTACTTTAACTAAGTTTATAATTTAATATAATATATATAATAAGCAAGTGGGATAGACAAGCTGCTAGGGTCGGACCAAAGCTTATGCAGCTGAGGTGAACTAGTTAATTGAATATCTAAGACTAAGGAAGGAAGAGAAAGGAAAAAAACTCGCTGTGGCCTCGCTGCGGGTTTTATATAGGGGTCGCAGCGGGGCTGCGGAGAAGGGTTTCTCTGGTCTTGGTTTTTCTAGAGGGAAACAACCTTCCTCACGGGTTCGCCCATAACACATATCATAAGGTTTTATTAAGGCTAGAATCCTTCTTGCCCTTTAAGCTATATAAAGTAACCTATAATTAAGCCTCTAACAAGCTATAACTATCTATAAGGTCTATTATTAGACCTTATATCACTAATAAAAAGACATTTAGTCTTAATATAATATTATTAATTAATCATATTAATTATTTAATCTAGAGAAATAAATCCTTATTTAATTTATTCTTAACCTAGATTTATAAGAATTTTCTCCCTAGCTATATAATATAAAAAAAATAACTAATTAATTACTTATTAACTGCGATATATTATTAATTAGTATATATTAGGCTTTAAGCTTTATTAAGTAATACTTAAAGCTTAAGATATATTTCTTTTAGAAATATAATTACTAAAGAGCTAAGTATAAAGATCTAATTATTATTTATAATTAGTTTTAGCTTATAATAAATATAATTATAAAATATAATATCTAATTAAATAATCTCTATAACTTTAATAAAATTAGCTTTCTTATAAATATAATTATAAATAAAATAATTATTATAAATATAAAAAGATATTTAAAGCTAAAATTAATATAACTTAGTAATTAAAAATAAATTATAATTATTTAAGTAATTAATATAAAAAACTAAGTAATCTAGTTATTTATTATTAATATAAGTTAATATTATCTTATTAATTAATATTAAAATAATAACCTCTTAAGTAATTAAGTTATTATAATAACTTAAAATAGCTAGATTAATAATAAGACTAATTTAAAATAACTAAAGTATTTTAATTAATATATAGCTAAGTAATTAAATAATTATTATTATTTTTTAATTTTTAATAATTATAAAAATTATTACTTTATTAAATTTAAGAAATATTGTAAAAAAATTATTTAGTTTTATATATTATCTTATTTCTCTTATTTACTTTAGCCTCTTAATATTAGGTATTTTAAGTTATTAAAAAAGGCCTATAATTAAAAAATAAAGTATTTAATTAAATACTTTATTACTTATATTTTAAAGACTAAGTTCTTTTTAGTCTTTTATATTATATTTTAGGCTATTATAATAAAGAAAAATATTAAAATAGTTTTTAAAGGGTCTAGGCTTATTCCTCTTAACCTAAAAAATATAATCTTAAAGCTTAATATATAGCTATAGATTTTAATACTAGCTAAAGAGGTAATAAAGCTTTTAACCCCTTAGGTCTTAAAGACCCTAAAGACTATGCTTAAGGCTAGATCTTAGTTTAAATACCTTAGAAAATAAATTAAAAAATATAAGAATAGCTCACTAGAGTTAATTCTTAAAGCTCTATAGTCTCTTTCTAAGAGAATAAAGGCTATTATATATAGGGTTGCCTTATTAATAACTAAGGTTAAAGACCTTTAAGAGGTAAATAAGATATTAAGCTAGCGCTAGAGGGCAAAAAGGACTAAATTATAAAAAAGAGAGATAATAATAATAGAAAAAGAAAAATAAATAATTAATTAAATAGATATTAATATATAAGTAGTAATTAAATTATTAAGATATAATAGTTAAGAAAGGTTAATATAACTAAGGGTTTAATATTATAGTATTTATAATAAGCCTAATTATAATATAAGGACTTATTAAGTAATAATTAAAATATTTAGGGAAGAATATAATAAGTAGTTTTAATTAATTAAATAATCTATAGTATTTTTATAAGTATTTAACTTAAAAAGATTAAGATTTTTATTATACTTAGTTAATTATTATACTTAGGTAATATATATATTATAAGGAATTAAATTAATATATATAAATTAAAGTTTATTTTAATAAGTTAGAAATAAAGATTTATATTAAATTAAGGTAATTAGTATTTAATTAGCTTAAAAAAGGGCTAAGAAATTAATCCTTGCAAGGGATAATAAAGAAGACAAAGGCTAGGTAAAGAATAAATAAAATATAAAAATAAGGCAACACAATATAAATAATCAAGGCAGAGCCCTACTTTCTAACATAAATACCCTCACCTTTGTTCTTAGTATAATACATCCATTTTACCTACCTAGCTTTCCATGACCTAAGGGGTTAGAACCGTAACAATTATTTTCTTTTTTCCCTCTATGGCGATACAGGGGTTATAGCAAGACCTAGGTGCCCCACTCTAAAAACAATTCTGAGTGGGTTAACTTAATCCATGATAATCGCCGCTATTCGTGGCCGTGTCCAATTGGCGGGCCGGAGGTAAGATATGCCGACTGATAAGATAAGACAGGAAAGACAGGATAAGACACTTTCCCCTCCCCCGTAGTCTCGCCGCCTGACCTGACACTCATTAGCGGTGAAGTCCAAGATGGCCGCTCCAGGCCCAAGGGTACCCCCTAGGCCTTCTACATCTGAGAGAACTCCTATCCCTGAGCCTTATAACCGGAGTTCTCGGTCAGTCTGCAAACAACTCCGTCAAATCCACAAAGCATGCGGCCAATGGCCTTGGGATCTTCTCCCTGGCCGCGTCCCAGACGAGCTGGATGCAGAGATGCTGAAACAGCTTGGTGCGGCTGTCAAATTCGCCTCTGATGACCAATATGATGTCACTGTATCTGAAATGGCTGAATGGCTTAAGGATCAGATAAAAGATGGGGGGGTGCTGACTTCTAAGCATTGCTTTGATGCCGTGGAATGGGTTATGTATATTCATGATGAGAGAACTGACTATAAGGAGAATTATACCAATAATAGGAAAGCGATCCATGTTGAGAGAGTCAAGCATGATGAGAGGCAGAGTGGGAGGAAGTCCGCTACTGATGGTGAGCATGGAAGCGGGAGGAGGTCCTCGAGAATCAGGAAGCGACAACACTCGAATGACGAGGTGACACTTCCACCGAGTCTACGCCCAACCCCTCAGTCACGGCAGAAGAAGCGGTCGCCGAGAACCAGAACGTCAACTGCTAAGACTGCCGCTGAGGCGGAGGCCCAGCCTGAGCCTGAGCCTGAGCCTAAGTATGAGCCCAGGCCCGAATCTGAGTCCGAGTCCGAGTCCGAGTCGGGCTCTGAGGCTGAGGCTGAGCCGGAACCTGAGCAGGACCATGATATGGAAATGGATGTGGACAGCGACCCCAATGGCAATGCTGGTGCAAATATCACCACCCACAGGAGCCTCATCGGAACTAGTTACGAAACACTTGACGTCAGTTATCCAATCTCATTCTCCCAGGGCCGACTAACCATACTACAGGAAGCCATCGCAGCCTCCTCTCGTCGTCTTGAAGTAGCTCGCCTCAACCTCAAAGAATACGAAGAAGATCTCGAAATCGAAAAAGAAGCCTTGGACGCAATAAACGCCTCCCTCTCAGATGCGTCACAGGCTCACGAAGCCGCTATCCAGAACTGGAGAAACGCGGTTATGAAAACCGACACAAAACAAAACGAACTCAAACAAATCCAAGACTTTGCGCAGTCTTTCTCACCCGACACACAAGCTGCTTTCACCCAAGAGATGCGTCGTCTGCACGACCAAGCCCTCGAAGAAGAGAAACAAACCTCCAACGAGCTCCGCACGCAACGACGGGAGTTTTGTATTCTCGAAGACAAGAAAGATGCAAAAGAGGGGAACATCAAGAAGATGTCGGCGCGGATTAGACGATACCAAGACGACATTGACGCTGAGGAGGTGAAGCACCAGAGGCTGATTGCAGAGCATTATTTGGAGGTTTTGAGCAATGATATTATACAGAGCTTTGATATTGCTGATATTTCATATGCGAGGATTCTTGAAATTAAGTTAGAGCGTGATCAAAGGATTTGGTATGAGCAGAGACGGAACAATTGATGGGATAGCGACTTTTTCTTTGAGGCATTGTTATAGAGAGAATAGACTGATGAGTTAATGAGGCTGCATTTCATTGAAGGAAGTGGACTGGACAAGGTGATGCACTATTGGAGGACTGGCCTGGACAATACCATCAGGGAAGGCCAAGGACGAAAGGTGTGATCTAATCTTGTGTCGATAAAGGACATGGTCCTCGTTCATGTCACTTATGTATCAAGCATTATTCGGCAAGCGGAGAAATAACGACGAATCTCCAATGGCGTACCTTGTTCACGCGTAAGAGATCCATGGGTTGCGAAGCCAAGGTGAGATTGATGCTCCCTTCCGAGGCTCTCGACACGACTGTCGACGGATAAAGCTCGTAGGTACTTGAGCCCAGAGTTACCCTGCGACGAATGCGGCTGATGATCCTGACAGCCGTGATATAACAATAACCCTCAAGTCCCTTCCTTGTGCTATTTCTTCGACCGATTCGTATGGGTAAAATTGCCTGGCCGAACCCAAAATGAACCAAGGTGGAGATCTTTGCATCTGTGTTAGCTGAACGGACATATCTAGCTTGCTAGGTTGGCTCGCCTGGGCTATCGCCCCAGGCGAGCCAACGGGTAAACTTTTCTAAGCCTCTTGTCCAGCCTAGGGTTAGTCTCACCTGCAGGTAGTTTTCTCGGTGCCTTAATGCCCGACCAAGAGATTTCTGTCTTTTCCTTTGCATATATGCCTTCCCCTCCAAACCATTTCTCCTTCCTCGTCGTATTCATATCACGCCTTGGCTGATCTGTTGTTTCTATATCAATACCAGTCCCAAGACTAGTTCAAGGCGGATCAACAAGGATGCTGAGTTACAGCTGCTCAGCAACCCAGGGCAGAAGGTGGAGCTGGCGTAGACCAGAAGATAGTACGTCTGAATGCCAATAACCTTGTTCAGTCGAGGCTCCAGCTGAAAAGATTACAGGATTTGCAGTTGGGACATTTAGGAGATGGTGATCATCAGATAACAGGTTAACGAGTAGAGTGGCAGCTAGACCCAGTTGAGTTTATAGGATGGGATGTAGACCCGGGACATAGTGAAGAACTTATTTTGAGACAAGGCTTGGGGTTTGACGTCCAGGATTTGCTCAAACCGAACTCCGTGTTTAACCAGCAGCAGCGAAACACTGGCGTCCTAGATTCATCCCGTAGTGTCTAGACATAAACAGATCTCGCCATGCCAAACTGGTTTAAGAAAAACTTAGAGACTGCTTGAAGCAGTGTGCTGACAAAGTTATTGTAAGCGGCTCATTTGAATAGTGTATACTTCTACCGCATGGAGGCGCCTAGGTATTGGAATTAGGACTGAGGCTAGATGGACATGACGTCTACTCTCTCCGAGGTTGAAAGAAAGAGCAACATATTGTATGTGAAGTCACCTTGACCCTTCAAAGGCCATGTATAGTCTTTGAAACTTTCCCCGGAAACCGTGCCTTCTGCTACAACAAATCCATCGAGTGTCCCATTTCTAACAATGATGTGCGCATCACTGCCTTTGGTACGCGCTCGAATGCTAACATTAGGTTGGCTCTTGATGCTCTTTTGAAAGACGTTGCCGCTATAAGTGACGATGGTTTTAGCTCCGAGGCTCCCATAGCAGCCTTTATCACGGGCAACCTTCTTTGCCGATTCCCTCAGCGACATGGAGGTAGGCACCTCCTTCTGTGGGCTTTGGGCCATAAACGATGCCGGTCACAGCATCATCACCCCAGAAAGCATTCTCGTAGGCTATCAAGCATTAGAAAAGACTCCTTCCTGATCACGCCTGACTTACCTGGCCCGGAATATTCTAGGAAACGTTTCACCGAGTTTAGCTGAGCGGGTGAAAGACCCCCATGAATGGTGTAGTAGTAGTAGGGAGGTGCGAGAAAGGTGTCTGGCTTGTCTCGTCCTGTAAACCTTCCGCGATACCGAGGAGAAATCTCGAGATAATTTCTGCCATTCTCGACATTATATAGAGGTTGGCAGGGGACATTTTTGCTCACGTTGTAGTTGATCCAATAGAGCATGGCTCGTTTCAATGGCATATTGTTCCCCCACTCGTAGAGGTTTGCCTACCGATCACCGACTTGACCTTGGATACTGAGTGTTTCGGCCATCAGCGATATGCCGGCCACAAAAAGCGGCGCATGTGCCTGGTCTCGCCCGCTCTCCATGAGCTGGTCCGTCTTATTGTTTACAAAGCGGTTCAAAGCCCAGTCATCGTTCGGATATTGAGTGCGGCCGTAAGTGGCACGTTCAATGACGCGATCGTAGACCTCAGCGTCTTCAGAAAAGACAGCCAGGCCGAGGAGGCCTAGATTCGAAAGAATTCCCTGGTTTCCAAACATGGTATCCTGGTCCAAGCGGAGGGAAAAGTTGTCAAATTGTCTCCAGTCAGAGCTGATGCGTTGATACATGGCAACGTAGTCGCGAGTGTCCTTATCAGACCAGCCGGAGCCTGAAGCGGCACGGAGTATCTCTGCGGCTGCTGACATGTGATGCATTCCGGTTTCGCCATAAATATAGTCGCGAAGAACGTTCAGCTCTTTTGCCCATGCCCGAATGATGGAGATACTTCGGTCAAGCCATATATGCCCACTGGTGGCAACCCACGCAACAGCCGAATAGTACGCCGAGCGTCCATCATCGTGGATGAAGTGGTGAGTTTGGTTGGCTGGCTCCCTGGCGATCCAGTCAAGGGGACCGCGCATCCAATAGTCTGACTGGAAGACGGCAAGATCATCCACAGACTGCCAAGCTGATACCCAGGGCTCCTTTTCCAGCGACTTCAGTCGCTGGATCCGTTCCAAGTCAGAGCATGAGTGCAGCACGCCAGGGTGCGTGAATCCAGCTTTGCTAACCGTTTCTGAACATGTGGGCAAAGCCAGGGCACCTGAGAATGTAAGGAGAGCAAGAAAGAGCATCTTGCAGGTGCAGGAACTAACCAGAGGATAATGAATGGCTTAAGTTGTCAAAGCTACTAAGTTCAAACAGTGGGTTGGTATATGTCTGGGTGTACACAGGCTTCGGCCCGCGGGCCGTCCCTTCTCCCGCCCTCCACCTAGACTTAGGATGAGATATTGAATGGTTATGGGAGATTAAACGGCCCGAGACCTGCGTTGATGGCCGATGCGGAGAAGACTCCGGGCCGTCAACGAAAGATCTACACGAACATTCTCCTTGTGGGATGTGGTGTTGCACCCGACCAAGCGGGAATTTTTTTCTCTCAGGCCAAGTCTCGGACAACAGCCAGACTACCAACAGCAGAACTTAGCGTTTGCAACGGCCTTAACAACTCTTGACTTCTTTTCCAGCAAGTTATTAAAGCCCCCTTTCCCAGAGCTAATTTCATACAGTGCAAATTGGCTTCATCGGGGTCCGTTCAACGTCACACTGGCCTCGGAGTGAAGACGATCATGGCCATATCAGTTCTTTGGCTAGTAGCTTTGATTGGGTTGGCAGTAGGCCTCGATTTGCGAGGGTACACATTCACTCATCACCCAGATCTCACACAGAGAGCCGCAGTACAGAAAATTGAAAGTCCCCCCTTTTTCTGCGCTCTGCGGTTGTTTTTCTATAACGAAAAGGGAGAGGGTATAAAAGTTCGACCTTGGCTGATGATACCTACCCACAAGGTCTCATGGGATGAAAGGTCTCTTTCCATCAATGGAGAGCGAGTCGTTCTATTCAGTGGCGAAATTCACCCATTTAGGTAAGGCAGTCCGCTCAGTTCCCCGACTAAGTTCTCTCTTGACTCACAGGCTAGGTTGCCCGTTCCATCCCTGTGGCTGGATTTGTTCCAAAAGCTCAAAGCAGCGGGTTTCAATTGTGTTTCCTTTTACACGGACTGGGCCCTTCTTGAGGCAAAACGGGGACAGTACACAGCGGACGGTATCTTTGAACTAAACCCTTTCTTCGACGCGGCGAAGCAGACTGGGATCTACCTCATCGCCCGCCCCGGTCCATACATCAATGCTGAGGTGTCTGGAGGCGGTTTTCCTGGCTGGATGCAACGCATCGAAAGCCCTTTTCGCGCCAATGATCAAAAATATTTTGAAGCGACAGACAAGTACGAGCTTTTATCCTTTCTTGTTACCTTTATTCCCTTCGCCCCACCACCTCTTCTGATATGAGTTCCCGTCAAACTATATGAGAAACATGGTCAAGACCATGGCTCAAGCACAAATCACCAATGGAGGCCCAATCATTCTCTTTCAACCTGAAAACGAGTACAGTCTGGTGCGGAACAACCAAGTCTTTCCAGACGGAACTTACATGCAATATGTCATCAACCAAGCTCACGACAACTGTATCTTGGTGCCAATTATCAGTAATGATGCCCATCCAAGCGGCCATAATGCTCCGGGGACTGGTCTTGGCGAGGTGGACATTTATGGTTACAATGCATACCCGTAGGTCATGCTCCCTCACTCCTGGCCAGTGGCTTACTAGGACCGCAGTCTAGGTTTCAATTGCGTAAGAGAGCTCCAGCCGATTCTAAGGCATGAACGGCATGAGCTTTGCCCGCAATAGAAGCTGACATTGCCCATCAGGCGCGACCGGAGGATTGGCGCACTGGTAAATTACCGACCAACTGGGCAGATCTTCATCTCCAGCAAAGCCCAAATACACCATTTTCTATCCTCGAGGTAAGTCAAGCCCTGTTTTTATGTGCTTGAAACATGTAAACTGATTTCTTATAGTTCCAAGGTGGCTCCTACGATATTTGGGGTGGGAATGGATACGAAAAATGTGCAGAACTTCTCAACCATGAGTTCACGAGAGTTTTCAACAAGAACAACATCGCTTTCGGAATCAACATCCTCAATATGTACATGGTAAGTGGCTTCGCCAACTATGGTAACTTGTGACACTCATTCTCTATAGGTCTTTGGTGGCACCAACTGGGGCAACTTGGGTTATCCGAGGGGCTACACTTCTTATGATTACGGTGCAACTATCGCTGAAGACCGTACAATCACTCGCAAAAAGTACGATGAGGCCAAGCTTTTGGGGTACTTCTTCTCTTCTGTTCCGGCCTACAGGGAAGCTGTGCCACGAAGAGCAACAACAGCACTCACGACCACTGCCGACCTGACCGTGACGCCGTTCTCTGCCAATGAGACTGGATTGTGGGTGCTGCGTCATACCGACTACTCTCAGCGGAAGAAGACAGAGTATGAAATCACTCTTCCTACAAGGGCGGGCAACATAACGATTCCGCAGCTTGTTGGGAAGCTGACCTTGAATGGTCGGGATTCCAAGATTCTCACCACTGACCTGCAGCTTCGCGGTAACACTCATCTTCGATACTCAAGTGCCGAGATCCTTGCCATCACTGAATGGATGGCCGGCAAATCCTCGTCTTGTATGGCAGAGCTGACGAGCGTCACGAGTGTGCCATTGACATCCCGCCCAGCGCAAACATCTATGAGCATCGTCAAGGTGCTGAGTCATCCATCAAAACCAAGCGGCAAGGTGATTCCCTTGTCGTCGCGTGGGATGCAGCAAAAGACCGTTCGATTGTTGATGTTGGAAGCACACGGCTGGTTCTGCTTGGTAAGTCAAAGAGCTACGATGCAGTCTGTTTATGGTCCATTGACACTGCCGTGTTAGGGAAGGATTCGGCCTACGACTACTGGGTCATTGACTTGCAAAACTCTGGCCAGAAACAAAAGATCTTTATTAAGGGGCCATACTTGGTTCGGAGTGTACGCGTGCAGGGGAACAGACTCGACATCTCGGCAGACTTCAACCAGACGACCACCGTGGAAGTATTCGCCGTGCCAGCTCAGGTCAAGAAGTTGTTCATCAACCACAAGAAGTCCAAGCATTCGGAACCTATCAAGGGTGTTTGTTCAACGAATGTCTCGTTCGAGACACCATGTATCAGTCTTCCCGACCTTTCCACCAGCAGCTGGAAATTTCTTGACAGCCTACCAGAGGTGAAACCCGAGTACGACGACGCTGGGTGGCCCAAGGCAGATTTGCGAGACTCGCACAATGACTATCGCGCTCTCTCAACGCCAACTTCTCTGTATTCCGAGGATTATGGCTTTCATGCGGGCCTCCTGATTTATCGGGGACATTTTGTTTCCTCAGGCAATCAAACAGGATTGGAAATCTGGAATCAGGGAGGGTGGGCTTTTTCCAGCTCCGTATGGCTGAATGGTATTTACTTGGGGTCGTCCAAGGTCAACGCCACAAGGCCTGACGCCGACACGACGTACGAATTTCCCCGGTTGGATCAAGGCCGCAGATATACCCTCACTATTCTTCAAGACAACCAAGGATATGAGCTTAACCCCTGGGTCGGGGACGACAAAATGAAGCATCCACGAGGGATTTTGAACTACACCCTCCAGCAACGGGAACAGGAGTCGATAAGCTGGAGAATAACCGGGAATCTTGGCGGAGAAAACTACCAGGATCGTGTCCGTGGGCCATTGAACGAGGGTGGTAGCTTCGTTGAGAGAAGCGGTTTTCACCAGCCTGGACCACCGACTAATGAGTGTTCACGGAGTAAACGGAATCCAATCACAAAGGGCTTTTCTGGACCAGGCCTTGGGTATTTCACTACATCCTTCGATCTGAACCTTCCCCAAGGATGGGATGCGCCACTTTTCTTTTCATTCGCCAACGAGACAGTTCCTACGCCAGCCTATCGTGCGCAGTTGTTTGTCAACGGGTACAACTTTGGCCATTACATCAACGAAGTGGGCCCCCAGAAGTCTTTTCATATACCTGAAGGTGTTTTGAATCATCAGGGCGAGAACTGGTTGGGAATTCTACTCTGGTGTCAGGAGCCAGACGGTATGAAATTGGATGATCTCACGTTGGAATACAAATGCCAGTTCGTTCTGCCATGGAGAGGGTCAAGCCCATTTCTCAACCACGATGGAGAAAGAGAAAGAATGCGTATTAGTTTTAGAAGATGCATAACGCACATGTCTATTTCTTACTATGGCTTACTTTCAAACAGTCTGGGTCGAATAGTATTCTTTTACTATTGACGTGAGTAGAACATCATGAACCCAAGTTCTATTCTCCTTTCAACCAGAACATGTTTCTGGGTTAATAGTAGAAAGTTACCGCTGAGATTAATTTTAACCATGATGAGATGCCCTCGCTAGCCTTTGACAATGGGCTACTATTAGCAACCTCCCTAGTACTTTTCTATTTACTCTTTCCTCTTGATCTTATCCTCGACGCACGCAACAGTACTTTCTTCCAGGCACTTCACATTCTCTTCTGCAGGGTTCTTATCGAAAATCCCACTAATTTCCTCCAAGGAGCGGTTCTGTAAGTTTGATTACATTGCGGCACGCGAGAATCAGTTATCGGCGGGATCGGCTGGCCTTAGCTTCGGGGAACGGAAAGAAGACAGTTGTCAAGGTAATAGGGAGCAAGACGTAGTACATAATATGGTGCTTCCAGCCAAGGTTCTGTAATCCAATAAGTTAGGGTTTATAAACTGTTTGGAGACTTCTCTCTAGACCAAGCCACAGCGCTTAAATCCACCAATAACCGGGTCCTCAACCTCTTAGTCATGTTTCAGAAAAAAACACAAGGCAGCTTCAGGTGGCTCTTGGGCGGCAAGCCTCATCTGCCTACAAACCCACAGATGAGCAACCGAACTCTTGTCTCCCTCACTTTGCGACAACACGCCTGGATTCGCATCCCTTTTCTCTCTCATCAAGCTGTACTTGCGCGACAACTCTTTTTGACCCCAATGAGCACCTCGCCTCCTCCCACGCCGCCATCTCGAAGCCCCGACGATGATGAGTGTCGGTTCAAAATCATCACTTCACCTTGCGAGTGGGTAGAGGATTACTGCCCTGGCGGTTATCACCCCGTTCATCTCGGCGATACCTTTCACGATGGCCAGTACAGGGTCATTCGCAAGCTTGGAGAGGGCTCCTACTCAACCGTCTGGCTGGCGCACGATCTTATGTAAGGGCTCAACTTCCCTGTCTCTAATCATTCATTGCGGATTTCCAACATGTCTCAAGAAACAAGCGCTACGTTGCCCTCAAAATCCAAGTCTCGCAGGTGTCGACCTGTTCCAATGAACTACCCGTCTTGCGCCACATCGCCCGGCAACTGCCAGAGCAAGGAGACACGCATGTCACGAAGCTCCTGGACGAATTCCAACACAACGGGCCCAATGGCACTCATGAATGTCTTGTGTTTGAGCCCATGGGCCCTAGTGTCAATACCATGGTCGAGGAGCTGCCCCAGTTCAAACCTCGCAAGTTTGGCATGACAGTTCGTTACCCGCCTCCTATGGCCAAGAGCATTCTCAAACAGTCCTTGCTGGCCCTCGAGTTCCTCCACAAGCATGGGATTTCCCATGGAGACTTTCAGCCGGGCAACATACTCTTCGCCCTGCATAACATCGATTCCACGCCCGAGGAAGTGCTTCGACAAGAGGAAGATGTGCAAGCGAGATCGATCTCGCCTCCAGTGGAAAGAGGATCTTCCCAGTCAAAGTGAGTCCACATAACTTACCTGTCTCTCTCTTAGTGTTTGGCAAGCTTCCCACCACACTTTCCAAAACAAATAAGACCTCGAGATTAAAGCATACTAGTTGTAAGCAATCGCAGGTACATTATCCTCGGCACACAATCGGTGAAACTGGCCCATAGCTTGGTCGCTGCTGTGTTCCCAAAAGATCGTTTTATACCAGCCCACATCATAACACGCAGATAGCTTTAAGGTCATGAGGGCAAATCAGCATATCATTTCAAGGCAGCAACTTTGGCACACTTTTGGGATTGGTCGTTGTCGTCACCCTCGTACTGTAAATGGGGTTGCCATCATGCCACCAGCGAACGCCACATCGACCCCCAACTCCTACATCGTCATACGAGACAACGCCATATTGCGCAGCTTGGCAACATGTGATAAAAGATACCTCTGCCACCGAGAGCTTAACTGTAAGTCGGTAGGTAGTCTCTTCTGCACTGAGCCACTGGCGTACTTCCGGCACTCATCAGGCTTCTATATGATCCGTTGTCCTTCTCACCATTCCAGGCGATGCTGTCTCATCTTCTTTTGATGATCGCAATACTGTGCCTAATGATAATAAACCTTTGATCTTTCCTTATCTACTATCGCACCTAAGCTAAACCCGCCTCCACCAGGCTGTCAACATCTCAGCCATGGCCAATCATCCTTCCATCAAAGATCATCTCGATAGCCAGACGTCTAACCCAGTTGTCAAAACACACTCAGGCTACATCCAGGGTAAGACTACCAACGGCATCCACATCTTCAAAGGCGTGCCATTCGCAGCGCCGCCTTTTGCGTCTAATCACCTTCGTCCTCCACAGCCACCACAGCCATGGCAAAGCGTACGTGATGCGCTAGCCTTCGGGCCAAAATCACCTCAGACTGCCTATCCACCCGGTATCGCTGAAGCTCTAGCAGAGTTGGTCGACTCAGGCGAGGACTGTCTGACGCTCAACGTCTGGACATCCAATCTGGAGGCGGCTAGCCTACCAGTCATGGTTTGGATCCCAGGTGGCATGTTCGAGTTCCATGCCACAGGCGGTGCAGCCCCTTATGATGGTAGTAGGTTCGCTCGAGATGATGTTGTGTGCGTCACTATCAGTTACCGAGTCGGCGTCGAAGGTTTCCTCTACCTGCCTGGCGATGGGGTCTCCAACCTCGGTCTGCTCGACCAGATTGCGGCTCTCGACTGGGTACAGAAGAACATAGCCAGTTTTGGCGGTGACCCAGACAAAGTCACCATCTTTGGGCAGTCAGCAGGCGGAATGAGCGTCGCTACTCTGTTGGCAGTCCCGCGGGCAAAATGCCTTTTCCGCCGTGCCATAATCCAAAGCGGCAACAGTCCAAAGGTCAACTCAGCCGCTCTAGCAGAGCGCATCGGCCGTCGATTTGCGGAGATCCTTGGAATCGAGGCCACAAGGGAGGCTGTCGCTGCAACACCGTCTGATAATATTCTGGAGGCGCAGGCGAAGCTGCGAGAGGAACTTCAGTCACAGCCCAATCCTGCCTTTTGGGGCGAGGTTGCCCTCAGCTATCTTCCCTGGGCGCCTGTGGTGGATGGGGATATTCTTCCGAAGCACCCGCTAGATGCTGTGACTGCGGGAGTTGCGGCTGGCGTTGATCTCATGGTTGGGTCTAACACCGATGAGACTCGGATTTTCTTTGTCTCTGACGGTTCTATCGACCGCATCACTGAAGAAGTATTGCCGATGATGACTGGCGTGTATGGTGTGTCACCTGAAGGTCTCAACACATATCGTTCATGGTATCCAGGAGCCAGTGCTGGCGAGTTATTCTCAGCGGTCCAGACAGACTGGTACTGGAGGATTCCAGCCGTTCGTTTCGCTGATGCTCATTCAAAAGTCTCCCGGGCCTCTACTTACATGTACGAGTTCGCATGGCCCTCGCCACAGATGGAAGGTCGGCTAGGCGCTGCGCATGCTGTTGAGACGGCTTTTGTCTTCGACACGCTCGGGCTGGGAACCGAGGTTCTTCTTGGACCGAGTCCGCCTCAAGCACTCGCCAATGAGATGCATGAAGCTTGGGTAGCGTTTGCGTCGACGGGAGACCCCAACTGGCCTAAATATGACGCTACGCGGAGGGTCACGATGCATTTCGACACCGAGTCGCGAGTGATTGGTGACCCTCTCAAGAGGGAACTTGAGCTTTGGGAGGATGTGATTTAGCCATGATATGTATATATACAGAACCAAAACATCTCTCTAGATGTTCTATTTGCACTAAGAAGCGTTCTTTAATACGGAGGAAGACCTTGCTTATTATAGATTGCTAAAGCACCCTGCTAGTGAGCGCTATGGTATATGAGATAGCACCTGTGTCTCAAGGGATACCGGGTCGTGAGGACTAGCTAGGGTAGCTGTATCTTGCTTCAGCGTTCTACCTATCTCTTGATACTCGTCTACGAATCTTTCCGCCAACAATCCATCATGTCCCAAGCCTCTATCCACCATCATCGTCATCTCTAGGCGCCACCCTTCCCCTGATTCCAACACTCAGCCCGAGATCTCGGATCCATTTAGCTATCAGGCGGAAAATTGAATAGCCCTGACTCTGTTGTTGTTGGAAGAACCGTTGTCATCTTCCTCATCTTCCTCCTCCTCCTCCTCCTCCTCTTCATCATCGTTGGCTGAAGCACCGTTGCTAACTGCAGAGTCATTCTGAACCGCATCATTGTTGGCTGAGGCGCCATCATTAGCGGCAGCATTGTTGTTGGCAGCATTGTTGTTGGCTGCACCGTTGTTGACGGCAGCATTATCATTCGTGGCGGCACCATCGTTACCAGCACCATCGTTACCGGCGTTGTTGTTGGCATCAGCACCGTTGTTGGCATCAGCCCCATTGCTGGCGGCATCATCAGTGGCGTTGTTCGCACCTCCAGCGTTACCACCCGCCATCTGAACAGGAACAACACCACCAAAGGGACCAGCGCGAGCAGGGTTCTGGCAGCGGACAAGGCAAACATTGTTCTGGCCAGCAACGGTGCCAGTGCACTCCTGATCAGCGGGGATAGACGCAACGAGGGGAAAATCCGAGGCCTCGCCATCACGGTTGCGGCCACGCTCGTTGCCTTCAACGTTCTGCGTGACGGTGATGTCGGTCCAGCTCTGGCCAGTGCCATCATCGTTGATCATACAAGTATAAGGCCCAGCGCCGTCGCTGTTGACCTGGTGCAGCGTCATGGTGAGCTCGCCGCCCTGCGTGACCTGCGGCAGATCCTCATTAGTCTCAGCTAGGATGGCTGAGGTACCAGCCTCGACATCGTTGTCACCCCCGCCGAGAGTCTCGCCGACGGTCTCGGCCGAGTCACCGCGGAAGCGGGTTGCATCCTGTTGGAAGGGTCGGCGGCGCGTGCCGTCACGGGGCGTAGTGTTGTCGACGCCCAGGGCCATACCCGAGCCGCCGGAGTCACCAACTGCGTTGGTGATGACGCTGTGCCCAGTGGTGAGCTGAGCCAAGGCGAGGAGGGTCCAGGTGATGGCGGTCTTGACGGAAGGCATGTTGATTTTGATTGTTGGTAGTGTTGAAGGTTGTAAAGTATTATCAAAGGGTTGGTAAATGAAGACCTGTCCGGCAGGGAAGAAGAGTATCTTGGTAAGAGACTGGAAAGAGAGCTAAGGCTGATGGTGATGAGCTGGATAATTCACCAAGAAACAGCCCATGATTTATAGTTCATCGACATCGCAACAACAACCTCTTTAGGCACGAGCTCACGGCACCAAAACACCTGAAGCCATCGCCAAGCTCCCCAGCCTCAGAATCCAACCCCACGAGGCAGCGTCCCTCCACCGTTGAAGCGCCCTTCCCTCATGTGTGAGGGTGCATTTGTGCTTCGCCACAATCGATGAGGTTATTGACATTGGCTATGGAAGCTGCGAGAGCTGAAGTAAAACGAAACGCTACTCTGCGCGGCCAATCGCGACTGAATGCTGACGCGACACTGACCGTTTCGAACTGGGTTTGAGTAACAGGTTGTTTTCGGAACTTTGACGATCCTGGGTGGACGGACCGCCCATGGGTCTTGGCACGGCCCGAACTAACCGACAGAACCTTCTCTACAGTTGTCTGTAAAAAGTTTTGTTGCTTTTGTTCCCCAGGTCTGAATGGTGTGCTACTGCGCGGTCAGGAGCTAGCCAGGTGCCCAATAATACGACTTGGCTGGGTTTCAAGCTACGTCTGGGTTTGCGGCCTGAGTCTGTGAGAGTTGTTCCCCTCATGGGGGCTTATCACCACCTTTTAAGCCTCTTGTTCTTCTCTATCATTCGTTCATTGGTCCAGTCGATTGATTTCGGGTATCCAATCGCCATCTTGTGATGTTATAGCCACCCACAGCATCCTTCGCAAATTTCTAAGAAGCCAGTCGGAAAACGCTGCCACTTGTAGCCGATGCTACTGTGCAATCAGGCACTACTCAATCTCGGGATCAACAATACCCGATGGATCATTGCAATAACCTTAATCCATACAAATTAAGCAACTACTGGACCCTACTTGACTTTCTTACTGTCACAATGCAGTCCATGTCGTCCTGCTTCGCAAACCAAAAGTTAGATACGCTCCATGGCTCCTCGGGATGAACAAGCCCCAAGTCAAAATGCCTCAAAATCTCGGGGACCAGCTTTGACATCTCCATCAACGAGATGTTCTTTCCCAGACAGACACGTGACCCGGTGCCGAATTGGACCATGTACCGATCCATCTCCTTGGCTTTCTCCTCATTCTCCAGCCACCGCTCCGGTCTGAAGACCTCGGCGTCGTCCCCGAAGATCGACGTGTTCCGGTGAATCACGTATGGATTAATGCCAACCTCGGCCCCCGCTGGGATATCGACCGAGCCGATTTGGAGGCCCGAATCTGGAACGTAGCGAGGGAGACTCCATTGGACTGATGGGTGCACTCTCATGGCCTCTTTCATAACCTGCAAGACATTAGTCACAAAATACTTGATGTAGTAAAATTGAGGAAGCCTACTGCCTGAAGATATGGCATTTTACAAGCTTCGCTAAACGTCACCGGATTGCTGACCTTCCCCTCAGCGCTGAACGTGTCGATCTCATCTTGAAGACGATGATATGCCCACGGATTCTTGAGAAGGAAGTAAATAATGGCCCGCAGGCTAATGGCCGTCGTATCACTTCCAGCAGCGACGTTGGCAAAGCAGCTGCGCCAGATGGTGGACTCGTCACGTCCCATCTTCTGCAGCCTGGAGACGAAGTCAATCTGGCCTTGGGCGCCACGCTCCAGTCGGTCCTGGATTTGACTGCCCACAAATTCGTTGAAGACACCTATTCCGGGAGGGTAGGCAAGGCCGACTTTTGACAGCAGCGTGTTGACAAGGTAGTAGAGCGGCCAGAACTCGGGTATGACTGTAAAGAGTGCGCCGTGGATGAGATAGCGTTCGAGTTTTGAGATGCAGCCTTGAACGTCTTTGCCCTCTCGCATGAACCCGAAAGGCCTCGAGAAGGTGATTTGCCCAATGACCTGGCGTTGGAGTTAGATAGAGCACTACTCATGAGATTTGTTGTTCACTGACATCAAAGGCATAGAACTGCAGCCACTTTGCGATATCAAGAGGCTTGCCCTGGCCAGCTAGGCCTCGAAACTGATCGCACATGGCTTCCACACACGTATCCACCATGGGCTCCAACTCGACGAGAGAAGTCATACTGTATGCAGAAGCAATCTCCCGGCGGTGGTGGGCATGGCGCACAACATTCGGGTCGGTAAACAGATCATCGTTATCCTTGGTGCCGAACGGGATGTAGAACTTGGTCTTGCGGAAGTTTGAGGAGTGACCGTAGATGGCTTTGATAGCAGAAGGATCGGATATCAGCACCTCGTTGGGGCTGATTCGCACAACCGGTCCGTATCGAGCGTGCAGTTGCATCTGCACCTTTTCCAATTGGCCGTGGGCGACGCAGTTGAGTTTCCAGAGTCTAGTGAAGCCTGCCAGGAAGGGACCTGGTACATGGCGGAGTCGAGATAGATACTTGTTGTTGACGAGGTGGAGCAATAGAATGGAGATGCTAAAGAGAACTGCGTGGCTGATCGTGACACGGGCCAGGACTGAGCGAAGCTGTTCGATTGTATTAGAGCGAAAGGTGGCCATGGCTTCGGAGGTTGGAGATCATGTGGTGGTGTTGTTGTGATGTTTCCACCAGAGTGGAGATCTCGGGAGCATCTATAGAACTACAAGATCCGGTAATTCCAGATCAAATCCGAGAAATCGGAATTGTTTACACGGAACAGACTCCGGGGCATGCTGTTAGATGAGCTCATCTCACTCGTGATTGGCCTGCTTTGAGAGCTTGTCAAGAGAGATCAGCCACCCCCGCAATCTTACCCTTTTTTAATAGCTAATCCCCTTGCAGCCGTAGAACCTGTACTCCAATCATATACTACGCCCTTGAGTGAGCATGCCTCGCAGTGGTGAACGGCTGTTTGATGTCAGCCTAGGAAAACAGGAGACTCGGAGGGTTCTACCGTGCTGATAAGACACCTCGAGCCAAACGGATGGAACAAATGACAGTCCAACCTTTGCAGAATCATCAGGAAAACACGAGACAATTCTCTCATTGGCACCAGGCTTGCAATACAACCTCTTAAACTTGCATCGGGGTAGTTCTCATCAAACAGCTCAGCCCCAATTACCTCAACTCCTACCGCTTGTCGAGACGCTGGCTCACAACAATCAAAAATGACGGCCAATTTCTACTCTGAGCGTCGTTGGTGCCTTAGCGTGTCAACAAAACTCATATCTCAAGACGCTTCACACTGAAGTTATCTCATGGACCAAGTATACACACCAAACGATACCAAACTCAAGAAGAAGATATTATTAGTCCAGGATTTCGGGGCTCAAAACATATGGTTTATCGAGTGCCACTATTCAGATCTCTTTCCCAAAGGTAATTCTTACGCCTGTAATCTCACTAGCCTAGCTAATCAACAATCACAGGCAGCAGCAACCGTCGGATCACGAGATCCTAACTAATATTGATGATTCCAGCTATAAACCCATCCAAGTCAACTCCAAACACACGGTACGATAATCCCGTCAAACCCCATACACGTCTTAACGTCTGTTTTACTGCTGCAAAGGCAGTTGTAACAGAGACAAACTTGACAAACGATGCGACTGGGGAGAAAGGTACGAGGTGTGATGAGGAGTGATCAAGAGCCGATCGACAGAAACAGTAGGGTAGCTAGATTTTGATTGAGTATTGGTTGTACTGATGCTTCAATATCTCCTCAGTGCCCACAAGCCTCAATTCTCGTACTGACAGCGGGGTCGGTCTAATTAAAATGCCTCAAATAAGAGGTACTTTATTGCCTACCTAATTTCTATTATAATAGAAGTACTAGCAATTCCCGTTATTATAAAGAGGAACCTTATATATATTACACCAGTAATTAGTCTGCCCCCTTCTCGTATTGCTATCACCCTCCCCAAGTAGCCTCCTTTTTTAGCCCTTTGACCTCACTTAGCCTTACTAAAAGCCCTAATAAGCAAAGTAATCTAACCTTATCTTCCGGTGGATAAGAAGGTGCTCTTTTTATTATATTTTAGGGTCAGATTTATCCCCTGCGTGATACCTCTTCCTTAACTGACTTTCTTTATGATATATATTAAATAAGGCATTATAAATATATTCTCGCTACTCCCTTTAAGTTATATATCTCTTTTAATTTAGCTATGGCTTATATAGTTAAGTAATATAGCTATTAATAAGGGCTATATTAAGTAAGAAGGTCTAATAAAGTACCTGCTAAGGGCTATAGCAAAGGGGATAATTATATATATAATATAACCTTAATTAATTACCTTAATTAATATAATTTATTTTATTATTATAAGTAGTAATAATTATTAGAATTTTTATTACCTTAATAGCTTTATTATTAAAAAAATATTATATTAACTTAGCTTTTAACTTCTTAAAAGATAGCTTTTTCCTCTTTTAATTAACTTACTTATTGCCTATAAATATAATAATTAAGAATAATATAAAGTATTTATCTTTCTAAGCTATTTAATTAACTTAGAAGTATAATATATAAATAAATTAGTAGGGATTTTATATATAAAAAGTATCTAAAGCTAGTACCTAATTATTAAGGGTTAAGATTACCTTAACTTAGTTAAACTCATAGCTAGTTTTAGCCCCCCTATTAGCCTTCTTATCTTATTATAGCTCCTTATAGATGCCATAGTTAGGGCGAGCCATGCCTATGGCCCCGTAGCCATGTATGTAGAGGCTGCGGAAGAGGTCTGCCGATGAGAAGAGGTTATCCACAAAGACGTGATATATCGCTTTTGGCAGCATATTTACTAGGGCAATAACGACGCTCTAGGTCGAGTTCAAGGCGATAGGCTTATCTTCTATGGTAGGCTTCTTCCCTGCGGCCTTAGCTGCACCCCTGCCTCGACCGCCTCTTCGCCCTCCCCGGCCTTATATAGATAACTTCGGTGGGGGAGGTTCAATGCTAATAGCGCCGTATTTTGCTTCCTTAATATGCTATAGCTACTAAATAAAGAAGCCCTATTGAGTGATACCCTAGATCTTAAACCCTAGGAGGTCTAGCTTACCCTTAGTAAGTATTATCTTATTTAATTAGCCTATATAGTAAATTATATACTTATTTATAGCTAAATAAGAGCCTAGAATAAAGATCTCTATAGATATAGCTTATATATAATTAAACTACTTATTAATAGCTTAAAATACCTTTAGAAGAGATATAATTTTATTAATCTTATTATAATTAAAGAAATAAAAATATTAATAAATAAGCTAAAATTTCTAATATAGTATAAACTTAATAATTAAGTACTTAGGGTATTAAATACCTAGCTAGGGGGTATTTTAATAACTCTTAATTATTTTTTCTTTATATATACCTATATAAATTAGTATTTTAAGCTATAACATATATATATAGCTTGCGTGACAGATAAGCATATATAATAAAAATCCCTTAACCTATATCATCTCTATTTAATTAATTAATTCTTAACCACCTAGTATATCATAATCTAATAATAAGGCTAGAATCTTTCTTACCCTTTAAGCCCTTTAAAATAATTTAAAATTAAAGGTCTGACGCGCTATAGAGATCTATAATATTAGTTATATAAAGCTCTAGCGCCGGCAATAAGGCATTTAATTATAACTTAATTAGACCCCTAAATCACACAAGCTCACTAACCTAGAGGAGGAGATCCTTATTTACTTTATTCTTAACCTAGATTTATAAGGATTTCCCCCCTAGCTTTATAGTATAAAAGAAATAACTAATTAATTACTTATTAACCGCGATACGCTATTAGTTAATATATATTAGGCTTATAACTTTATTAAGTAATACTAAGAGCTTAAGATATATTTTTTTTATAAATATAATTACTA
Source organism: Fusarium solani-melongenae (assembly GCA_023101225.1). Taxonomy (NCBI): domain Eukaryota; kingdom Fungi; phylum Ascomycota; class Sordariomycetes; order Hypocreales; family Nectriaceae; genus Fusarium; species Fusarium solani-melongenae. Next base: position 6,334,022 of record CP090036.1, on the reverse strand, counting down.
GAGAGCTAAGTATAAAGATTTAATTATTATCTATAATTAATTTTAGCTTATAGCAAATATAATTATAAAATATAGTATTTAATTAGATAATATTTATAATTTTAATAAGATTAGCTTTCTTATAGGTATAATTATAAGCGGAATAGTTATTATAAGTATAAAAAGGCATTTAAAGCCGAAATTAGTATAGCTTAGAAACTAGGAATAAATTATAGTTATTTAGGTAATTAATACGGAAGGCTAGGTAATCTAGCTATTTATTATCAGTGCGGGCTAATATTACCTCGCTAACTAGTATTAAGAAAGTAACCTCCCGGGCGATTAGGCTATTGCGATAACCTAAAATAGCTAGACTAATAATAAGACTAGTCTAGAGTGGCTTAAGCACTTTAACTAATATATAACTAATTAATTAATTAGTTCTTATTATCTCTTAATCCTTAATAGCTATAAAAGTTATTAATCTATTAAATTTAAGAGATATTATAAGGAAAAGAAGATTATCTAGCTTTATATACCACCTTATTCCTCTTATCTACTCTAGCCCCTTAATATTAAATACTTTAATATACTAAAGTAAGCTTATAGTTAAGAAATAAAGTAATTAATTAGATACTCTATAACCTATGTTTTAAAGACTAAGTTTTTTCTAGCCTTCTATATTATATATAAGGCTACTATAATAAAAAGAAATATTAAGGGGGCTTTTAAAGGAGCTAGCTTTATTTCTCTTGACCTAGAAACTATAATCTTAAAGCTTAATATATAGCTATAGACTCTAATGCCTGCTAAGGAGGGGGCTAAATTATTAACCCCTTGGGCCTTAAGGACCTTAAGGACTATACTTAAGGCTAAATCTTAGTCTAAATACCTTAAAAGATAAATTAGAAGGCATTATAATAGCTCCCTAGAGTTAATCCTTAAAGCTCTATAGTCTCTTATAAAAGGAATAAAGGCTATTATGCATAAGGTTACTTTATTAATTACTAAGATTAAAGATCTTTAAGAGGCAAATAAGATACTAAGTTAGCGCTAGAGGGTAAAAAGGACTAAGTTATAGAAAAGAGGGGTTATAATAATAGAGAAGGGAAGGTAAGTAATTAATTAGATAGATATAGATGCATAGGTAATAGTAGAATCATTAAGAAGTAGTGGTTAAAGAAGGTTAATTAGATTAAGTATTTAGCGCTATAGTATCTATAGTAAGCCCGGGTATAATATAAGGACCTATTAAGTAGTAATTAAGATATCTAAGGAAGAGTATAGTGAGTAGTTTTAATTAATTAAATAGTTTATAGTATTTTTAATATAATTCTTAGTAAGAAGGTTAGGATTTTTATTATATATACTTGTTTATTATATAAGCTATATATATATGTTATATATATTTCTATAGCTAAGGTTTTTTTTTATTTTCTTAAACTTATTATTCTTTTTATTAAGTATTATTAATTATTAATAATATTATTTTCTTTAAGCTATATAACCTAGACCTTAATATATTAAACTTATTTTTAATAAGAAAAATAAAAAAAAAAGCTAAAATAATTATAATAGTATTAAAGGTAATATATTAATATAAAAGCTATATATTTCTATAAGGAAAGGCTTAAATTTAATACTATGGTTTATTTTAACTAAAAAAATAACTATTTAAGTTAGATTATTTAGGTATATATAGCAACTATAATCTTCTTTAATAAAGCTATTATTATTATAGGTGCTAATAATATATATCTCTTCTAGAATTAGTAAAGAATTTATTAATAACTTTATAATAATTTATATAGTATTTTAGCCAAAATTGCTTTATTAAACTAACTTTCCATACCCCGCTTGTACTATTGTCATGACCGGGGTCATGTGGGGCGAGGTATGGGATTGAGGCTTGTGGGCACTGAGGAGATAGGCTGATGGCGTCGGGTAGTCATTCAACCTTGCATTACTGCCGACGGTATTGGATTGATGCCCCCGCAACGAAGCATATTCATGGGCCGGGACCATAGGGCCCGTCAGATCTCCGCCAACGGCAATGCCAATAGGTAGCTCCGAAGGAGCCGGCGAGCGAGCGAGCGAGCGACGAATGAAAAGCGTTGTAAATCTTTCGGTGGCAATGACTCCGCAGAGAAATGCCAGCATGCCACAGCCGAAGGCCAGGTGGGGAAGTTCGGCAGATGCTGAGAGGTGGGAATATCTTGCAAGACTGCAACTTTTCAAGCATTATCCCGGAAGTTCTTACCTGCTACAGTGCGTATTCATCCGATGCTCAGGTCAGCCGTCATTCGGACGAATGGGTGACGTGTTATCCCGAGGCCACATCAGCATGTGTGCGGGAATTTTGATCGTGTTCCGCACTAAGAAACTCAATATTGTTGATACGTCCTCACATCGCCTTCACCTGTTCATTTAATTGTCAAATTGCCGCTGGCATGGGACCGACTGTATGATGCATGGGCCAGGTCTTGCTCGTGATACTTACCCTGCCCCTGAATCACATTGAAACCAAAATTGGTATTCGATACGTAACTAGATACCCAAATCAACTGGCGGTCAATAGAGGGACGGGCCGTCCCATGTTTTGCATCAGATACCGTATCGACTCAATATATTCGGCCTGCTAGCCTCTCTTCTGCAATGCCCGATTGGCCATCCCATAGTTATGGCCTCAAATGATAGAATCTAGCTAGGTAGTGTGACCAATAAATGAGCTTTGACAGGGGCACTCAGACCTATTGTCCGGTCTAGATATGTTGAGTCGATACGGTGTCCCTTGAAATGCATGAGGTGCGTTTTGCGTACGCGGGACCCGATCAAAATGGCTCAATTGCGCGGTACTTGACTCGCCACCTATTTTGGCCTATAATCAAAGTCCCGGGTATCCTTCATGTTACAGCACCTTCTGAGGGAATCCCCAGTCCCCGTTTTGTACCGATAGGCAAGTGGAGAATCACGCCCGCAAATATACAAACACACCTTTTCCTATCGGACTCCCCGTATTAGTGGATCAAAGAAGAGTCCAGAGCTTCTATGGACAGGTACAAAGTAGAGACTGATCGCATTGGAGCTCAGGTAGCTCAACCGGCGGGACATGGGCGATCAGTTACTGACAGAAGAGGCATGGACAAGCTTTAGACACGGTACAACAGGATATTAACCAAGAAGCAAGCTTTTCCTTGGCTTTAAGCGAGGCAAATATGTTATTGTGGGTAACGACATAATTTACCGAATTTGCTCAAGATTACTGACATCGAGCTTTTATCGCTACAAGCTGAGAGCGAGTTTAAAGACCCAGGCTGAATCTCGAGTCAATTCAGATATCGAGGCAGTTAAACACGACGTGTCGGAAACTTCGACAACGGAGGGGCTATATCTAAGATAAGGATTGGACGGGCGTGAGAGTCCTCTTATTATTTCCTGTCAAATGATCTCTCCGATGCGCACGAGACTGTATGTCGCGGCACATGAAATGCTCAAACGCGTCTCAGCATACCTAGTCGATATAGGTTACACGTAATATTACTCCCGAGAAATAAGACACTGTTGGTAGCGGTAGAGGTGACTTGGTTTTCTCGGAGTTCCGTTATCACTCAGAAAGCTCGATCTCAGTAGTGGGGCTTGCTGCAGGTCTGTTTTGAAATACAGTACCTTCATGCATTGATGCGACAATCTTTCCGTATAGGGAGTCGATCTGAGGGCAAGGTAGAGCCCGGATTATACGAATACCCCGAGTCCGTGATCGAGCCTTCAAACAGGGTCAAGCCTTGAAAAGAACTTGAATCAAGGAGCATCAAACCAATGTAGCACACATTACATAAGGGGGCCATTTCCCGCCTCTGAGGTAGTCAACTCACACACACTTCCCTCCAAATTAGCTCTTCCCCTATTGTTATTGCAATCTACCATGAACAAAGCTCAGCAAACTGTCCTTATCGTGGGCGGCAGTGTCGCCGGCCTCACCCTCGCCAATATGCTCGAGAAGTTCGGCGTGCACTATATTGTGTTGGAAGCATACGATGAGATAGCACCACAAGTTGGCGCGAGTATTGGCCTTTTGTCGAATGGGCTGAGAACTCTTGACCAGTTGGGATGTGCGGATCAAGTCATGTCGTTGGTTGACAGGCCAATACGAGATTCATACCTTCGAAACTCGGATGGGTCGCTCATCAAGCACTATGGTGGGATTCGTGAGGGTGAAGTCGAAAGGTATGACTGACTGTCCCAGCACGACTATTTCACTAATACAATTCTCTTTAGATATGGCTACCATACCAGTTTCATCGACAGACAGATGCTCTTGGAGATTTTATACAACAACTTGAAACGAAAAGCCTCGGTGCTATCTGGCCAGAGAGCTGTGTCAGTCAAGATACTCGACCATGGCGTCGAGGTTACAACAAGCCAAGGTGAAGTCTATCGGGGTGACATCCTCATTGGTGCCGATGGAATCCATAGCACTGTGCGGAAAGAGATGTGGCGCCTTGGCAATGAGATGTCTCCTGGTTATTTTCCTGTGGATGAATGGTCTAGTACGTTTCTTGGTCCCTGCAGCTGATACCACCACGTTTGTAATGGTTTTCTGACCAACAGTTCTTTCATCCAGCGGTACCCTGCCATTATCGATGCATGTTTGGCATCTCTCGTCCTATTAAAGCACTCCTAGGAGGGGGACACTATGTGCACAATCACAACTTTTCCTATCTAGTCCTCACGGGGCCGGGTGGGAGGGTCTACTGGTTCCTCTTTGTCAAGTTGCCTGTTCCGCTTTACGGCAATGACATCCCGAGATACACCAAGGATGATGAAGCTCAGCTCGCGGAAGAGCACGCACTTGACCAAGTCACGACGACTGTTCAATTTGGCCACATCTATCAAGCCAGGACAAGCTCTGCACTAACTCCACTCCATGAGCATGTGTTTCAGAAGTGGCACTTTGGCCGCATCATGACGATTGGCGATGCGGCCCACAAGGTAGGATGCCCAATTCCAAAGCTCACGTTGTTTTGTTCTAACCATCGTCACCATGAAGTTCCACCCGTTGACTGGACACGGGGGCAATGCTGCCATTGAAACGGCTGCTGCTCTGGTCAATCATTTGCTTTCCAACAGGAATCTGAACTGGAGCGACTCGGAGATAAGCGCTGCCTTTAGCGCTGCGCAAAATGACCGTCATTATCGCGTGTCATGGCTTGTCGCAGATGCTCACGAGTACCAGCAGAGACATGCCTTGGCGACACCTCTGTGGAGGGTAGTGGCGCGGATACTACCTCTCGTCATCAATGGAGACGCCGCCTTTCATATCTCAGGGCAAAAGTATGTCGGTGCTAGCCGACTAGAGGGTCTTCCAGTCGTGAAGCGACAACACGCAGTCCCGTATGACGATGAGCTTCCCGCGAAGCCTCTACGCCCAACCTGGCTTTTAACTGGCCTTGGGGTGATGACGCAGGGAATATTGTATCGGCTATCCAAGAAACTATTGCTGCCCTTGCAAGTCCCTATCACATTTGAGGGCGCTCCCCTAAGGGATCACTACACTGGCATAGGATCGGTGGACAAGATTCTGACGGTTCTCGTCTCTGTCTTCGGTGTTCCTCTCGTAGGACACAACAAGGCCAGACTGGTCCAATGGGTGTCTTTTACCCCCCTTCTGTTGTCAACCACCTTCGACTGGACCATTGAAGCTTATAGAGTCGGTGCCAAAGGACTTCTAACTTCCCTGTAAGTCACGAATCAAGTATTAAGGAGGCCTCAGAACCGGCTCCTTATACCACCTGGCCTGTACAAATGACGATGAACAACCAGCTAACCTCGCTACTAACCAGGCCAACTCTATTTGGGACCGTGTATCAGGTACTGGGCGTTGGTCAGATCTCACCACTGTATCATCTGATCTCTGTACTCGAGCACGCTTTCAGGGGGTTCTTGGGCACAGTTATTGGTCATCCAGTTCCCAAGGAAGTTGCTGACGCTGCGATTCCTGGCCTAGGCTTTGGCTACATCCTTCCTACTGCCCTCATGTTGTGGCCATTCGAGAACAAGGATACCTGGCAGAAGTTTGTCGCCTTATGGCAGCCGTTCCCCATTTATGTTGGTGTCCTTGTTGCAGGGCTTTCGACTGTCTTTCGTAGGCAGAAAACCACGGCGGCAGTGAGCGGGCTCGAGATGAAACAGAGCCAAGCCAGTGAGAGACCGAGCAATCAAGACAAGGCCACACAGTCGACTCTCAAACTGGCTTACGCGGGTGGAGCGGCAGTAACCGCGCTTGTCCATTTCTGGGCGGTGTATCGCATTCTTTCCAGCTCCGAGCTGAGTTTCTCTGCGGTATTTGGGAATCCCAGCTCACTGCTCACTGGGGGCCATGCTTTCACTCCAAAAGACGATATTCTTCTTTTCTTCCAGAGAGATATGCTCTTGAACGCCACTTCCGTCCTCGCTCATAACTTCTTTCGCATTCTTCATCTGCGGAGCTTGGGGTATGTCACCACTAAGCAGGCGGTGGCGGCTTCTTTTATTACAGTGGTTGCGCAACCGGTTGTTGGACCAGCTGCCACCCATATCGGTTTCCTGGGCTGGAGGGAGGACGTCTTTACGAAGGTTCAGAGACGGATCAGTGCTTGCAACTAGAGCATTGCGCATATGTGCATGTAGTGCGACGAAGTTTGAGTCGCCCAGAACAAAGAAAGGCTCTTTGTACATAGGTAATATATGAATATTTATCTCAGCTACTCCCATCTCCACGCATCAACTCAACATCAACCAACAATCGCATCATGAGTGATCGCGTTAGTCTTAATAGAGCTGACCAGGCGGCGGACGTCAGTTCCTTTAGAAAGCCCCTCGAGGACGAAGCTGTGGTTATGAATTCATCATGTCAACATAAAGCCTAAACTACGAAATCTCGATAGTGTTCTCGCTCGCAGTGCCTATATTGAGTTGAACAGTAGGCCGCTTCTCCCACATCTTCTTCATCTCGCCACGATCCACGTTATGACTTGATACTCCAAACACACCAGTTACGAAGACTACTAATTCTGTCGCTGTTTCCGGCTCATTCAGCGTAGCAGACCTGATGTTGTATCTAACGGAAGGAATGAAAGTCCTCTGTGTGATCAAGTTGGTGTTCGGGTCGGCTTCGATCAGCAACGATTCGCATTTTTGCTTTGTTTCAACCGTAGGGCTAGCGGAAGCTACATTAGGTGTGATATTCACAGCGCCGCTGGATCCAGCATGGGAAATCATCAGAATGCTCGATGAGTCGGAAAAGCAACCATTCGTCACCTCGCCAGGGGCATCTTTGGGTATATGGTAGCCTGTGGCGGATAGGGCAGATATTGCGAAAGAGGCATCAACCAGTTGGATCCCCTCTGAACAAGGAAAAGTGCTCAAACAATCGAGGCCCGTTACTTTGTGCGACCGAATATGCCACCCCGGAAAGTGCGGAGCCAACGGGACAAGAATGGTCTCAATCTCCACGCTGAGCTGTTTGAAGGGCTTCCAGACACTGGATATTGCAGGGACCTTGTGTAAGTCTCCATGAGAGCGAACGAAAGCAGTTTGAAGTCTGACATCGAAGGGCTGCCACCGAACTTTCCACGTCTCTCCATCATCCAAGCTGATGGAAAGTGTACTGTCTGGCGCCAGTTGGTGTAGTTCTGGGCCTGAGGGTACACTGAATCCGAATGCGGAGGAGTAGGCGAGCTTGCCGTACTTGGCTTCTCTGGCCTTAAATTTTCTGGTCGTCATTTGTCCTGATGATAGGAGGTAGTGATGTTCATGAGAATTGCAGAGAATGTGATGAGCAGGCCAGATAGCCTGAAGAGTGTTTGGATGCCCGACTTGAGGCCGTTTGCTCAGACTCAACCTTGCCATGGGATGGGGCTCCTCTTCGCAGGTCCAGAAAGGGTGGCCTTCGGGCAAGCCAAGAACGATGAAGCTCTTCAAGCACCAATACACGGACTGTCTTGAGTTGTAGTCCTCGCACAAGTACATATTGGGATAAGTATACCCAATAGTCATTGTACCATCAGAATTGAAAATCTCTGGCTTCTTTGACCACCATCGTAGGTGCCGCATAAGCATGCCCTTGATGGAACCTAGGCTTCCCACGGGACTAGGGAGCTGGATGTCGACGAGGGCGAGGGCTGCCCAGAAAGCTCCGAATGCGAATCGGTAGGTCAAACTCCGGCCAAATGGTATAGCGGCGCCTTGTCTCAGATCAGATATTCAGATCAAGCTTAGGAAGATAGCAGTGGGAGGGTTGAATACCATTGACATCAAAGTACCTCCAATATTGGGAAGCAAACTCGGCTGCTTGTTGTCGATATCTCTGGACCCTTTCTTCATCCCTTTTAGCAAACCGAACATAGAGCAATTGCGCAAACTGGATGGCGAAACTTCCGGAATAGTAATCTGCTTGTTTTCTCTCGTCCCCCCAGATGCCATCAGAGGACCAGCCTTGGCCGAGGTAGAATTCATCAAGCAATGCAAAGTCCTCATCCACCATATGCGACACCTCGTGTCTTGGTACTCCAAGGACCTCGACCAGCGCTAGATTGACGAGAACTCGAAACCACCGCCAGTTGTTACGCGGCATAGAATGACTGTTGATTTGCTGCAACCATTTTGTGAGGTTGAGTTTCGAGTCTCGTCCCAAAAGACGCATCATGGCCTCTGGAGCGACCAACAGCGCAAACGCAATAGACTCCATCTCAACCATGCGTTGGTCAGAAGGTCCGACATCACCCCAATATTCAGAGCTAGAAGGATCCACGCCAGCTTGGATGCCCTGAATCCAGCTGTGAGCCTCACCGATGCCAGGACCTCCATCATCGGATTCGTTTTCTACAAGGCCTTGAATAGCCCACAGGGGGCGGGCGAACCCCTCGAGTTGGGCGGCAACATCGTCGAAGGCCGGAGCTGTAGAAGGAAACAACTTGACACGGGCTCTAGCTGGAGATCTGTATGACCCAAGCGGATGTATGAGAGCGATGGCTGCTCGAACAAGGTCGGAACGCTCCCGGAATGGGTTATCAGTGAAGCCGACAAGCCCGAACATGGCAGTACAATGTGGGGAAGCCGAGGAGGATACTTGGAAGAGTAGCAAAGAATGAGTTTATCGCTCTAAGGTGGCAAAGGAATCATCAAAAATAATCATGAAGCACGGGTGAAGTCATTCGGAGTTCGGACTATGTCTGTCCGAGTTACTGAGATGGTGTTCAATGAGACTCTAGGCGATGTCGCACAGTTGGGGGATTACTTGGGCTGGATCATAAGACGATCGGTTGGAGAGGTTTGATTATCTTCCATTTATCTACGGCTTGTGGGAAAATCAACATCGCTATCTGTTCTTTTGGATCACAGTCTTAAGAGCGAAGAGGGTTGCGGGGGTTCGGCACCTCGGGGTAATTCAAGCGGACAACGGATAAATGGACCCGGTGCCCCCTCAAGTCCTTTATCGTTCCTCCGAAACAACATGACAAACGTTCACTAACCTTGAACCACGTGGATATCCGCTTATCTTACGAAAGACCAATGGATAATGACGGGCCAAACGCCTCCACTCGCACCGACGAGCACACCGGAGGAGGTCCCGATACGAGTCTCGCCTGCAACTGCTGCCGGAAACGCAAGCTTCGATGCTCGAGGGAGGCTCCAACCTGCGAGAACTGTCGCAAAACAGGTAGATCACCGGCCTCTTTCCAGGTCTCACGGTGTCTGACGCGCCCAGGGTATGAATGTGTTTACGAGTCGAAGCGTGGCAAGCCTGGGATGAAGACCGGGGCAATCGAGAACCTACACAGAAGGCTTGGTAAATATTGCGTGATGCGCGGGATCACTAACTTAAGCTAACAGATAGGACTAGACGTGTTGGAACGGTCTGTCTCGAGGCAACAGGAAGCTCTCAATAGCCTGCAATCTGAAGCGAATTCTGGCGGTGACACAAGTTCTCATCAGGGACAGACCGCAACTAGCCACAGCATTCTATTATCCCTCGCTCAAGAGATATGCAAGCTCAGCGAACAATCACCAAAGTCGTCGTCGGTGCCGGAAGGTAGCGATGTCCCTCGCAAACGGCGTCGAATCAACAGTGATGTTGGACATCAACATGTTGATAGACACAATGCCCCATCTCTACCCGATAACAGCGTCTTAGAACAGATCATCAGTGCCTACTTCACCCACATACATCCATGGATCCCGATGATTCATGAGGCTCGATTTCGAAGACGAATCCAGGATGATACAGGGAAAGACACTTTGCATCTGGTCCTGCAGGCAATGGTTCTCGTCGCATCACGATACGTCTCGAGCAAGGTCGTCGCGGATATAGCAATGACATTCGCCGGGGACCAAGAAGACTTCAGAGACCGGATTATGGCCAAAGCTACAAAGAGCATGTCAGTTGAGAACCTGCAAGCACTTATTATTATCTGCTTCAACGATGCAAGTCTACATTCCTTGGCTACTCCACTCGACATACTAACCTCGCCCCAGATCGGCAATGGTGAAGCATCCCAAGCATGGTCACTCGTCGGTGCCTTGACCCGAATCGTCGAGTACCTGCAATTGACAATCGAGGACGATGAAGTTGATCGATCTTCCTTTTCGCAGCCCTATATCTCCTTGCCTTCCCCACAGGGTTGGACCGAGGCTGAAGAGCGAAGGAGGGTGTTTTGGTGCGTCTTCAACTTGGACCGCTTCTGCTCTGTGACAACGGGTTGGAACACTAGTCTCACGTCTGACGATGTCAATCGTCGTCTGCCATGCGATGGAATAACCTGGAGAAAGGAGGATCCCGTTTCTACCCCTTACTTTGGCATCTGGGATAAATCTGCCGGACGTATCGGAAACCCTATCGCGTTCCTTCCTGCGCATCCAATCCCGCCGCAGGCTGGTGCAGACGATGAGGGCCTCACTCCATCAGAGGCAGGAACATCACCAGGAGCAGCATCTGCCGTCGACATGTCAACCGTGGGCGCCTTTGCCTACTGCATCGAGGCCACAGAGTCTTTGAGCAGAGTTACGAGTTATTTCCTCCAGCAGAGAGTCAACACCAAAGACCAGAAGGACTTGAGCAGCTGGCTGACACGGTTCAAGGAGCTCGATGTCCGCTTGGTGCACTGGAAGATGCTGCTCCCGAGGAAGTGGAAGGTCAACATCACGCAGCAATCGTCGAGGATGGATCCGAATCTGACCCTGGCCCATGTCACACACAACGCATCCATGATTCTCCTTCACCAACCTATCGCCTTTCCTCCACTGAACTGGCCCTTCCGGACCAGGTTGCCGAGTCTCTGCAGCGTCGATACGTGCCAGGCGGCTGCGGTCGAGATTGCGACTATCACGGATCATTACCTCAACAACTTGGCCGAGATGGACTTTCTCAATAATCAATTCGCCTTTTGCGTATATATTGCTGCCAGAGTCCTCCTTCTATACTGGCGTTATAGCTCGATCGATTCCTTGTCGCCTGAGTTCTGGCTGCTGATCCAGAGCCTGGAGGCCATGTCAAAACGATGGGCGGGACTTGTTGGTCCTCGAGAGAATTTGGCTTCCAAGTATTCCGCAACCCTTATTCAGCTACATGCTCAGTGCACCCAGGATGAATCATTCGCGATCAGCATTCCAGCATATACGACCGAAGTAAAGCATTCAAAGGTACCTCTACAGATCCCATCTCGAGGCCTAGATAGGCGCCAATGGATGCGGAATGAGGCTCCAAATGTTCCAAGTCCGCAGTTACGAACTACTTATAGCGCTACAGAGCTGGGGTCTCAGTACACGCCGGTCAACATTCCCTCCAATGCTATTTCTCTAGGCCATTCCACTGAGCCGTATAGCGTCGGCTCGGGCAGCGGCGGGGAGCTAGGGATGATATCACAGATGCTGTTTGATGCACAATTTGCCGACATGGACAGGGTGATTAGCTTCGACGACGGCATGTTTGAAGGGGGCGGCGACATGTGACGGGAGAGCAATCCTATTCAACGAGGTCTCTAGATCTATCTAGACAACACGGTAATTTGAGGGGGGAACCTTCGTCGTTTCTAAAAACCTTTCACCACGTAGCCTTTCGCTCTCAACAACCTATACTCACTTTTCTTCGTTGATATGAGTGGCACCTCCCTCTTAAGAGAAACTCTTCTTATCATTTTCGTCACTGACAACTTCAAAGAACCGGCCAACCAGAACAGTCTTCTCACTCGTGAATCAGTTTACAACTTATCAAAGAAGCTCGTTACAGGAACAGGCATAGTGTAAGCACGGGAAGCTTGCAAATCACGCGAAGACATTCATTCCAATAGTTACACCAACGTAGGCTTGTTGCCTGGTGGAGGTACAGTAGCTTACTTCCAACGACTCATTAATGAGAAATGCTACATTCTTGTCGGTTGAGTGAGTGTAGTGTGGCACCAAGTCGTCCTTTATCAGGAATGGAGAAGCGGGTCAATCGAACGTGCTCGGGTAAGCGGGCCAAAGATAGAGCGGCAGGGTTATGAAATTAACCCGACTGCATAATTTTTGGATGATATGATTATGAGCAGCCCGTATTGTTTATTGAACACCGTTGCACCCTTCTGCTGCAGCGGTTACCTTGGATGAGTAATGTGCATCTATGACATTCTGGCACTTGGAGGAATGCCTTGCTGCATGTTGTCAGCATGATAACTCAGCTGCCATAGAATTTTCACCCCATCGACTGACTAAATACATATGCGAATCTGAACTGAGAGGCAAATTTATAGACCCCAGAGAATTGCGAGAAAGACACAAAGTCAAGATTTGCTACTGCCTCACACTTCATTATTCACACAAGCTACTCAATACTAAGTCGCATATGTTTTTCCCGCACAATGGCCTCCCCTTTTAAGAATATCCTGATCATTGGAGCCACAGGCTCTATTGGTTCTGTTGTTCTCGAAGCCCTCGTCAAGGAACCCACTTTCGTTGTTACTGCTCTACAGCGATCCTCGTCCAAGGGGAAACTCCCTTCCGGTCTGAAGACCATCACCATTGATGATTCCTACCCCTCCGATGCCCTAGTTGGTGCTTTCTCTGGGCAAGATGCCATCATAAACTGCATGACGTCGTTTGCCGTCGGCGAACAACTTCGATTCATCGATGCGGCCGTTACGGCCAAAGTCAGACGTTATATTTCCTCTGAGTATGGCCTCAACAACAACAAGCCTGAAGCAAAAGCGCTCAACTCTGTCTTTCGTGAGAAGGGCGAGATCCAGGATTACCTTCGCTCCAAGGAATCGGCTGGCCTCGAATGGATGGCCATTGCTTACGGCATGTGGCTCAAGTGGAGTGCACAGCACGACTTTCTGGGAATGCATATCAAGGAGAAGAAGTTTGTGGTCTGGGACGATGGTGAGGGTTGGTTCAGCACCACAACTGAGGAGAATACCACTCTTGCCCTGGTAAATGCCCTCGCAAAAAAATGGAACGAAACAAAGAACCAGGTGGTATGGCTCAACGACTTTGCCATCACTCAAAACATGTTGCTTGAGGCTATTGAGCATATCAGCAGTCAGGAATACACCACTGAAAAGATCGATACTCTCCGCTTCATAGAGGAAAAGCAGGCGGCCGTGGCTTCTGGAGACCCCTACGCCGTATATGCCCTGATCGAGACTGGTTTTGTCACTGGCAAGTTCGGAGGTCATCTAGAAAAAGAGGGACCGATCATTAATGAGCTTTTGGGGCTGCCAATGAAGTCCCTGGACGAAGTTGTGAGAGCCGCTCTGGAGGCTGTTCAGGGAGCCTAATAGCATAGCTTGGATACTCAACTCCTCCATCTTCTGCGAAGAATTAGGATAGATTTAACCTCCTCCAGTGATTTGATTGGGTTTCTCATTATGTTTACGCATTGCATTTGCTGTCATCACGTCTTGAAACTTTGCTCGGAATTTGGTTAATAAACCTTTTATTGAACTTTTACCTAGAAGCCTATCTTACTTATTAGGAAACTTATGAGTTAAGCTTCTCGCTCACTGACTTTCTATCTAAACCCACTCTGGAGCAAAGAAGCTCCTACAACTATATGTCTTATTGCCGCAAGGTAGCAAGGAATATTAACTCTTCGTCGCATAAAGGGTAATCGTTCTCGATACGCCCAGTGAGGTCATCTAGAAGTTACTTCTGATGATTGACGAAGTCCTGCTCGTTAGGCGTGAGAATACCTTAAAGCCTAAGCAAGCATCAGCCGAAGAAGACCAAGTTAGCTCTTTGGAGGTCTAACAATAGCCGTAAGGCCGCAAGGAGCTTCTTTAGCTCTAGAAGTCTCATAAGGTCCGTCTCCTTCAGGCAGTCTAAGGCAGCTTTGAGTTTCTACCCTAATAAGGTCAGTAAATCGGGGGGGCAAGCCAATGCAGTCCTATACTAATTTACTTCCGGGCTTAGGTCATTCAGTAGGAGAACGCACCGGGTGATTTGTATAGGAGTCACCATCTTCTGCTATGCTATTGCTATTAATAGTGAGCTGCTATTGCTAGAACGGAGAGCAGGCTGCTTTTATCATTGTTAACTAGCGACGTGTTCTCGATGAGATAAGGTTCATTGAGGCAGAGTGTTGAGTGTGGAAGTATCTGCAGAGCATATTTGATATTGAGTCTTGCGTTGAAAGGCATTGGGCATGATGGCTTGACTGTGTGTAAAACTGTATTTCTCTTGCTGGGTTGCCTTGATCTACCTTTGGGTATGCTATAAGGTTGAATTATTCTTCAATAGATTTAACCTCCAACTGGAATCTCCTTATAAATATTTAATTTGCACTCTATTAGAAACACCCCTAAGTTGTAAGATAAAAGCTCATCAAGTGTGCTCGGTAGGCCAACACTGGGAGAAACTGAGTGTCGAATAATTCACGATGAGGCGTATCTAGACACAGTTTGAGATGACAGATGTGTTGACAAACACTAATTTGTGATAAAGACTGGCTTAATTATCGAGTATAGTGACGCTTAAATTTTGGGCAGTTAGAACATACTTAATCCCACGCCTGTGAGTTGTCTAGGTAGAACCAATAAGTAACTACTGCAACCTAAGCTAAACTACCTATTTCACATAGATCCTCCCCCCTTGCTAGATAATTCTTCTTAGGTACACTACTTAGAAAAGAGCTTCCCTGTCAGCTTTACAACAAATGCGCCACGTTCAATGGTATTGATAAAGATGTAGCCCGACTTGAAGAAGGCGTAAGAGGACCATGTTCCGACAAATGCGACCGCGCCACCGCCGGGCAAGTCGTCATCCTCGGGATAGATGTCAAACCAAGCAGCTTCATACACGCCAGCTCCGGTTGGATCCTCGGGGATAGAACGGCCATCCAGGACACGCAGACCAGCACCGTAGTGCGACTGGTAGATGAAGTTGTCGATGACATACTGGTTGTGATCGATGGACTTGGTGGGATGCTTGAAGAAGCCCGTTTGCTTAGGGTTCTCCAGGTCTCTAATGTCCCAAATGAACGTCACTGGGAAGCCATCACCACCAGGGCCGTTGCCGTTCTGCTCATCGAGCTCATCGTCAAGAACCAGGAACTCTTGGTTCTGGGTGTCCAGGACCCAGCCTTGGTGGGTATAGGAGGCACCCTCGTAAGAGATACGAGAGATGATGTTGGTGACGTTGGCCTTGTCAGTAACGTCATAAATGGTGAGGGTGTCCTCGTTGTAGCCGTAGCAAATATCACGTCCCTGGTAACGCTCGTCGGGTCCACGGTAGACGAGACACTGAGCATCGTGCACGTAGCCATCGCCCTTTGCACACCCGAGCGACTCCGGGTTGGCCGGGTCTGTGAGATCGAAGAAGTTGAGACCCGACAAGCAGTTAGGGTCGGTTCTAGGCTGAGCGCCCACAGCGACACCATACTTGAGCTCCTCGTTGACCACAACATTGTGAGCACGACCAAGAGGTAGGAGCGCGCTGAAGTGGCTAGTGAGGTCCTTCTTGGCGTCGAAGATGACCGGCTTGGCCGGGTCAATATCAAGAAGTTTCTCAAGGTCAAAGATCTGAACGCCATGACCAACGGCCTCGGATCCGATAACGACATAGTTCTTATATGTGCGGATCTCGCGCCACTGAGATGGCTCAGAGTACTGAGGCAGACGGCCAAGGTAGATGAGCTTGCCCTTCTTATCGATTTCCGCAAAGGCGGTACCATCATACTGGCCAATGGCAACGAACTCGCGGCCATCATCAGAGGTCCAACCCCATGAAGAAGAGCCACGTCCTCCCGTGCTACCAAGAGCAGCATGGCTCAGGAATGAGTGGAGATCAGCCTAGGATATGGTCAGAATGTTAAGCCTCGACGCACGAAGACACAAGTCTTAACTCACATTGTGGCATGCAAAGGTGTTGTTGCGATCACCCTTGATAGCCTCGGCAAAGCCGTCGACGCAGCGTGCGTAACCTAGCTTTGGGTACTGCTCGCTTTGGAAAGCTCCAGCCTCCTCTTGGCGAGCCCACTCCTCCTAGATCTGGTGTTAGATGCCGATCATCGGCGCCAAAGGAGGGGATGTAACATACATTCTTAAGGGCCATGAGGTTGTTGTGCACAACTCCCGAGTCATAGAGTCTTGCTGCCTTGGCCTCATCTGGCTTGATCTCCTTTGCACTGGAGAGCGAGATCAGGGTAGCCAAGGCCCCCAGACCAACCGCAGCACGAACCATCTTGAGATTTGAAAAGTTAGATGAGCGGGAGGAGATGTGAGATGCGGGTGGCTGTTGAGGAGCTGAGATATCGCTGCACCAGAGGCGATTGGCCCTTTTTATCTCCTTCGGCCTCCTCGGAATTGGTACCCTGATGGATATCAACTCGTCCATTGCCTCATCATTGCCCAGTTTGTCCTTCTGGACTGGATACGAATCATTGCCCCGAGTCTTGTGATCGGCAAGCGACGGCGGTGTATCTTGGCCCTCTACCATTAATGCAAAGCTCCAATCATGGTTTACAGAGGGTTGCAATTGACTTTGGCAAGAGGAATTTTTGATCTTGGCAAGATTGACGAATCTCCCTTGCCAGCCGGAGACTTCCCAGATATAGAAGGTGACCTAGTCTCAGTCACTGGGCCATGCACACTAGGGAACGGATACGACGCCACATTAGGCAGGTTTGCAAGGAGATGGTAGGCCACGCATGAAAGACGGCCAAGACTACGACGCAAATATTCCGGACCAAGATGGGCTCCACATTGCGTGATTGGACGGACACTCTATCCTCAGAGCCAAAGAAATGTCGTAATTGCTTGGCTGTTACAGGACACCCCAAGAAAGAGGGGCACGGGGGGTTACAAGGATGGCAGGTAAGCTTATCAACTAGCCTCGGTACTTCTGATTAATCTTATCTTCAGTCGAAAGCCAAGATGTAACGCTCAGGTGAAATAATAGAGGTGAGTGGAGCAACCAATGGGGGTTGCGTTACATATGTGTCCGTCAATATGGTAATGATCAACGGTTGTTCAATTAATGGAAGGTCATCCGGCCTGCTCGTAATTAACAATCTGTCTGGCCTACCCGAACCTTGATTTGATAATGAAATTCCATCACAGATTCCACGTATATCCTTGACTGTCTCCTTGACTCCCGCTACACCATCCATATTAAACAATATCAATAAGCCGTCGCTCAGACGTCCCAAAAATAGCAGGGTGCAGCCCATCAACCATTCCAATTCGCTCCCAGGCCCTTTCTTGCCGTAGTGAGCCACCCAGGAAAAGCACCTGAGCTCTCAATCTCATGTTGCCAACCAGGAGACAGAGGCAATTGGCGGTCCATGACGTCTCCGGAGGCTCCTCACTGTGAGGAAGCCGAACTACAGTCCTGACATTCTGTCCCGAGACGTTTATGTTCCCTGGCCTCAAGTGAACGTCGGGGTGCATGGGAAACGGCTGCCCATTGTTGTAAATCCTCAGGACCTCGTAATGGTGCTTCACCTCTCTCTCGCCCGTCGGGTTGTCTTCTGACTCGTAGATCTCAACGCGGCAACTCAGCTCAACCGAGATGGCATGGCCGGCGACTCGAATCAAGCCCGAGGCCGCATTGACGCTTCGAATCTCGACATCATAAATCATCGGGTCGTTTGCCTCGAGGCCGCCCAAGCCTCTGGCAGAAACGTACGAGATGGGTCCATCAACGCTGGCCCAGCTCCAGCTAGGTGCGTAGTTGCCCGGGTTCGTGCGACACATGAGCTTTCCGCCCTTTTCCGATACTTTTGACTGCCACCCCAGACTCTCCACGAGCGTGTTGGCCCACATTCCCCAGAGAGGAGACCATCCCTGGCTCTGGGATATGCGCTTCATAACTGAGTCCATCGCTGGGAGCCGATCAGACTGGCGAGTGATGTCTCTGCTCATGTACTCTTCCACCAGCGAGGTCCAAGAAGTGTGTGAGATGTTGTTCAGCTGCGCAGACCAAGAATGACCTGTAACATCCGGGGCAAATCCTTCCCAGATGGAATGCTGGTTACATTCAAACTTAAGCGCTGATGGAGTATAGAAAACCATGCGTCCAGACAGTAGTCGTTCTTGCCAGATCCACGCCCTGGTAGAAATTTTACCATAGTCGCCGCCTTTATCCTCAGTGCCCAGAGGATGTGTTCGGCGTCGAGCCCCAAGCTTCAAGGATCCGATCCCGTCAATGTTAAGGTTGAGATTGAACGCTTGCCCCTTCATGTCCCTCGGGAACAAGATTCGGTCGTTTTCAGAGCCCGCCGAGGCCGCCGCAATAGTCAAAGTGGCGTTGCCATAGATCTGGTGCATCTTGGCTGCCTGACGCTTGAAGTCCTCATCTTGACCCTGAATGATACATAGTCTGTCGATCCAGACATACTCTATTCCAAGTGATCGGGAGCAGCTAACAACGTCTTGAAAAAGCGGCGGCAGGTCCTGGAACCGTATGCCGGCTTTCTTCGCTTCTAAAGTCGACACATTCGTGAGATAGGTATCGGGGCTGGTAGGGCCCCAACAGTAGCTAACCGCAATGTACTTGGCGCGGATGTCCGTGGGTTCCACGAGTTGTATGCGTGTGGAGTTGTTGGCTTCAATCCAGATGATGCGGTCGGGAAGCAGAGGAAGAGGACCATCTCCTCCACATTTGTGATTCTTCATACAGTTAGTGACCTGCTTATTGATGAACTCGAAGCATCTTGGGTCCCCTGAATGTTCTGGTATCGGAGATGCGGCACCCATGTGCTCCACAAGCGGTGCTACAACAACATCTAATTACCATCCACGGTTAGCTCTGCCTAGCTCCTATAAATGGACAACGACGTACCGCCAACAGTAGTCTCACTGGGGTTGAGAACAGACCGGTATATCTCGACGTCAATGGCTGGTTTGGAAAAGTCATCAACTGTGATGATGAAGTTCATGGCCTGTCCCTCCGGTAGCTCAACACCGAAGCTGTTCAGCATCTCTTCCCTCCCCATCCTCACTGTAGACGTCCCACCAAACGCCAGATGGACGATTACCGGTAGGCCACTAGCCAAGTAAATATACATATAGGACTTCTCAGTTTCCCATGTAGGGTTCGCTGTTCCGAGTGCCGTTCGAATCATGGTGCAGTATAAGCAGCCGCGCTGGGACGATTCGACTAAGTCTTCTGACTTTTCTACTGTGATCTTTGAAACTGGAGTCTCGTCGGGAATGTTGTACTCAGCTCTGGCCCATGAGCGATGAGTCTCGCTGGTGTCCACGTCCGGAGGGGCTCGGTATGGGTCCAAGTTGCAGCATATCGGGCAAGGCCCAGGTGACTGAAGTTCGACCATATTTCTTGCTTCCTCCGCAGGCATGCTTGATGCTGGTGACGCCATGAGCTTCATGAGCTCCTGGAGATTGGGAGCTACCGAGCTTGTAACCCTTAAACTCCCCAAGCCCCCTCCTGGGGCGGTCGAGCGTTGCGGCGCATCCCGAATTTGCTCATCCAGTGTCGAGAGAATCTCACTGCGAACTTGCTGTCCAACATGCTCTTCCTTTTTCCCTTCCTTCTTTCCTCTGAGTTTTCGAAAAAGCTTCATCTTTGTTGCTGATGTGGTGACTTGGCAAAAGTTGAATGTTGATCCCCGCTGAGGGGCGTGCGGGGATGCCTGTTGTCTTGGTGTTTATCGACATCTGCTGATCAATCGGCAAGGATCGACAGTTACATTCGTGGCTGTGCCCCCCTTCATCCCCAGACTACCACCCTCCATTGACTTTGCCACGAATGACGCGAGTCGCAGCTTGAAGTTCCTCCAATGGTAGACTTCTCATGCAAGCGTCCGTGGCGTCCATAGCAGCCGGGCGTCGCAGGGCTGATGCCTTGTCCACAGACAATCAGTCGATGGACTGAGTCCTGGGAGAATCAGCCTTAGGCAAAGTGCACAAGGCTCACTTCAACTGTCAATGCAGGGGTCTAGGGGCGTATTAGGCATCCAAAATGTCAAGCCTACCCATTACACAGGCCCATATTTCCTGCAGACCAGCCAAGCTTAAGAGACACTTGTGTAACAGAGGCCTGCGAGCCCGACATGTTTACACCACCATGTCGGCTCAGCTTGATCGCAGATGGCGCCGACCCTGGGACGAAACTTGAGCGGTTTTCAGCAAGGCACATTCCAAATTTGGAGGCAAAATTGGCGAATTTATGTTTGGCACATGCAAACTTCACCGTTACCGCAGGGCACTCTCCCCCTAGGCACTAAGAGTAGCGAATTCTAGACACCATTGACGCAGAGTAGCTCTTGAAGCGGGCTACACACTTGCTTCATATCGCGGAAATGCAAGAGGCTTGCTCAGATCAAACTACCATTCACTATTGATTACTATCAAACTCTAAGTTTCATCACTCTACTCTCTAGACGCTTCCTTGATAAAACATCATTTATATCTTTGATCAAAATCAATCTCCCCGACGTCCTCCTTCTTCGCGCTTGTCCCAACCAAAACTTCTCCCATCGAGTGGAGGCCTTTCGAGCCCCACCACAGTTTGCGTTCGTCAACGCTGATATCGCTGGGCCCCCAATCGTCTACCAAATCAGCCAAGGTTTGTAAATGTCCGTATGCAGCTGGTTGCGGACCAACTGTTCGCCAACGAGTAAGCCACTCCTCAAATGCAACCAGTAGTAGTGACAACCCGGTCAGTGCAAAGAGCGGTATTGGATTGAATACGACCGTACTCGTACTCTGTTGAATCTGAAACTTGATGCCCTGTGATGTCAATAACCAGCTCGATATAGGCTTGTAAACCAGCAGTGAAAGCCATAGCCAGCTCTTGACAGCGGACTTCAGTGCTCCAGCAGCTACCACCGCTCCTCGGCCTGGACCACGTCTCGCAGCGGCCTCCCGCCAAGCAGCCTCGTCTCGAGCCACTGTTACAAGCAACTCGGCACCATGAAGAGCCATGACGAAGAATGCCTGGGGCACTATTGCAAATAGAAAGGTGCAAAAAAGCCACAATGGATAAAGATTTGGGCCATGAATCCCACCTTCAAAATACAAGCCAGTGGTGCCGGTCTCATCGGCGAAGAAGGCATATATTGGCACGCCGTTGGGATTGAGTTTGCGAATAAGCACGAGAATTATGATGGCCAGTATTGCACAGAGCACAACAACCCCATACTGGAAATAAACGATGTAGCGAGTAGCGGGATATACGCCACTCATCGCGCACTGCCGTCGTCGGGGGCTGACGGGTTGGCTGAGCAGATAACGGTCGTCGACAGCAAGCATTCCGCGCCCAGGGTTGTGGCGAATAATGCCATGATTGAGGCAGGTGAGGGCTGTATTGAGAGGGCTAGGACTCCAGGTGAGGATAGTGTTGGGGGTGTCCCAGAGACACATGGTTGACGCGATCGAGAGACTCAACAGGCCAATGCCGAGCATCAAAAGTGCGATTCCATTGACGAGAATGCTGGTTCTGCTCCCGATCAAGATTTGCGACGCAGCTGTGTAGCAAATGATCAGGCAAGCTGCCGAGAAGAAGTTGACGGATCGGGTGTTTGCCCGGCTGGATTCGGCACTCGTAAAAAGACGGAGGTTTGAGTTGAACTCGAGACGGCCCTCGCGATAAAGAGCCCAACGCAATGATACGGCATGGATATAGCTGACAGCTTCGGTGCAGCCTGCTATAAGGAGGTTGAAAACGAGGGGGAGAAATTCTCCGAATAGACCAACGCCTGCGACGTCTTGAGCGAGACGGTCTGGGAGGAAAGCTATTATGAGGCCGCCCTCGGCAGCCAGGAGCCAGATTGAGCATGCAATGGCAGAAACCGAGATTAAATAGGATGCCCATAAGGCGACTTGGCAGTACCGCTTTGTTGATATGGCTTCATCGAAATGCGGCAGTCCTTGGTCTGCTATCACGCCATGCTCGATAAGATGGGAGGATCGGGATCCTGGCTGCGGATCAGGAGGGATAGAAATATCTGAGCTACAGTCTCTCATGGGTGGTATGTTAAAAGACTTGACTTGATGTGAAAATAGTATTTCATTATCACAAGTCAAGCTGTCAGATATGGGCTACCTGCTTGAACCCAGATAATGCGTGTATTTATCATGATTCTGGTGGGGCTATGCCTTCTAAATCAGGCCATGATCTGTCTGAGCTTTGAAAAGTCGTGTGGGGCCTGGCAGGGCCTGAATGCTAAATTTGGCACCAACTGGGGTCCTGACGTCAGTGGAGATTACCCCAGCGTAAGGTAGGTAAGAAGCCTGGTTTGACCTCGCAACGTTGAGATCTGTCAGTCTCTAATTTCATATTTCACTCATCGGTAGAGCTCTGTACCTCTTCCCAAGTTGATATAGTACAGAGGTCCTTATTTTGATATCTCTGAACCTCTAGAATATCCGGCGTTCCCCTTACAAGGGAATGTATCACAAAAACATATGCCTTTCTAATTGTCCACCTTTGAACCCGCCTAGTTTTGGCAAAGTACTTGACAATTTGCCGACTAAGTAAGTTTTGATCCCCGAGGAAGATTATTAGCAGTTCCCAAGGTTTTTCGTCCCCGAGTAGTGTTAATAGCTCAGGCGAGCTCGTTGAAGGACATGTGTCGTCTGTTTGGGATTGCAGCTTCGATGTTGAACGCCATCTTTTCAACGTTGCCCGATGACTAATTCACACTAGCCCCAGCCAAGAAGGGTTCCTGGACGGGAAAACGTTGGTCCTTGAGGGGCCCACTGTCAAGCTCCCAACTTGGCCAAAGCGAAAGCGGACGACGGTTGGACACAATCAACCAATAAAAGGTAAAATTGCACTCTTATCGCGTCAGGGGATTCGACAGGTACGAGGCAGGGATCTAAGCCAATTATGGCCTGGCGTTGTTTTCCCCAACTCAAATGCAATAAGGTAAGATCAGGATGACACCAAGGCATGGGTAGCAACTGATAGTGCTCTAGCAGTGGGGCGAGTGGCCGGGTGCCTTCGCGCAGTCCGAGAGACACTTTTCGCCAGGTACCAAGGATGTAGTTATGTCGAGTAGACAGATGAGGAAATACAAAAACGCAGCAAATAGCTCACTGATGCTCGTAATCTTGCTTCAATTATCCACCATTAAGTCAACCGGTATTCCCTCCTCTAGACTTTTTACCGGCCATTCAATCCATTCTCTCCATTCTTCTTCTATAACCCTGTTGATCATGCCCATGACGCTTGCGCTCCAGCCTTGACTCGGCCACCCTTTATGCTCATACGGCCAGCTCAATGCAGCAAAATGGGCTAATACAATAAGCGCTATAGGATCCCCAGACCTGATCATGTCCACGAAGAAAGGGGGGAGGCAGAGTGGCCAGGCCCATGTGTGAGGCAGGTCACTAGTAAAAGAAAGTGCAAGACAATCTTGGTAGATATTTCTGAGGCCTTCTAGAGCTAAAAGGCTGGCCGATTGAGGATTTATGATGTCCAAGGTTCGAGGGAGCTGACGGGCAAGACGACAGAGCTTGTCTAAACGCCTTTGGAAGGCACTCGGCGCTTCAGACGATGGGCTTGGGGGCGATGCATGGGTAGTTGCAGTCAAACATGTTGCTTTGTGAGAAAATAGTTGACCTAGCGGACCATCTGACGACCATCTCTGAAGAGACTTGAAGTCGAGGATGCATTTCATGCCTTGGAGAAGTTGAAATGATTGTGCCACCTCGGCGGATGTGAGAGGCCCGCTGGGGTGAGCAACGTTGCAAAGCGACTGGAGAAAGGTCAAAGATCCAAACAGGAGAAACGCTTCACAGTTGCTTTCGTTGATATCATTCAGAAGGTTTCGGAAGCTGGACAGTGCCAGAGCAGAGTAGTGCGATGAGATGACCTGATACTCGACCTTTTGCGCTGGATTGAAATGTGCACAGTGCAACGCAGAGACAGCAAGTAGGGCATGCATCAGAAAGTCCTGAACCGAGTCAGACTGCGAGGTGATTGACAGTCAGCCAGTGAATGGAACCCACATTGGATAGTGCTGCGTTTGGAACAAGCTCCCTCCAGAGCACCTCTGTTCGAGACTCCCTCATGAACGATTTCCAAACTGAAGTGGTGTAGTGATGAAAGAGCTGAAGGCTCTGCATCCAGTCTCGTGCAGAACATTGGCATGCGCAAGGGTAGCCTTGCCCATGATGCGATGGCGTTCCTGGAGTTGGGTGGAACGGCGATGTAGTAGAATGGGCAGAAGCTGAGCAAGTCAGAAATGCGCAAGTAAACATTGAACAAAATGATATATTACCATGGTCCTGTTGGGTTGCGATCGGTGATTGACATGCCCATGGCTCATCAGCCACATGGCGAGTCGATGTGTAAGGCTCGGGTTCGGGTTCGCGTCCGGGCTGTTTCCGAAGACCGAGGGCCACGACCAACGGGCTGGAACTCGGAGCCGGAGCTGAATCGGGAGCTGCTATGGCGGAGACTGTTTGGGCTGAAGGGGGAGAGCAGGCGCTGGTAGCTGCGGCGCTCGAGGTTGCAAGGCTACACTTGACGTGGTGTCGAACACAGTTTGTACATGGTCGAAGCTCATCGCACTATTTTCAACGGGTTAATGCAACACAAAAATGCCAGGCCATTGCCACTTGCTCACCTTGACTCGTCTGGCCTTACACCGAAGGCACCCGTTACGAGATTTCTTATGACCTAGGCGTTTCCCTAGCTGCATGTTGATGGCGTATGATGAAGTAGCTTCGCTTTCGTAAGAGAAGGTCCCAAGCTTGAATGCGAGGGCGGCGGGTGGGAACCCGAGGCTTTTGATGGAAATGCGAGCCAACCTTTGGTCTCGTGAGCCTGGTTAGTGGGAGATCAATGCAGCGCGCTTAGACAGATCAGGGCAAGGTATCCTTGAATTGTCTACGTACCTAAAATGTGGTCTGATGATGGAAACCGAACCCGAAACCGAGATGCAGAGCCCACACTTCAAATTAAGTTACTGCCTAGTTGGTATCCCCCATCTGATGCTGCTGATGGTCTATGTGAATATGTCTAAAAGATTTGTGTTCTCTATGAAGTCTTCTTCTAGGTCTGACTTTACAGCTGGTCGTTGTTGAAGCTGGTCCGCAGCTTCTCACCATATCGCCCAATGAGCAGGGGAATGGGGAAGAGAGCGATGGCAATAAAAGCGAGGAGGGAGTTGCCCCAACCCAATCCCAGGGCATCATACATCTTAAGGGCGCATAGTGGTAGCGTGGCGCCTGCGATGGAACGCATTACCGTGTTGGCTGCCAGTGCAGACGCTGCATACAGGTTGTAGGCGTCGACGAGGTACATGCTGACAGCCAGGAAGCATATCAGGTTGCCTTGATGGAGTGTTAGCAAAATCATGCGAGCAGAGATATTCCATCCTTACCTGATCCTATCACCGCTAAGCCCACAATAGGCGCCATCCAATGCGTTTCATACTCTGTCGTCCAGCCGTAGATGAAGAATCCAACTGGTAGCAGCAACGTGCCCACAGGTAGAAGCTTTAGGCGAACCTCGGGCTTGACATCCTTGTGATCCTGCTGCAAGGCCTTCATCTTCTGCAGCTGCTTATTGGAATCGATCGAGAACCAAAACAAGCCAACAAAAGAGCCCAACCCGAGACCAAGGTACACAAGACCGACAGTGCTGGCGCTAAACCCGTAAGCGCCCTGAAAGATGAAGGGAACCGACGTGAAGAGAAGATAGAGATAACCGTAGACAATCATCAAATAAAAGGCGAATATGGTGCAGATAGGAGAGAAGATTAGAAGCTTCGTGGGCCGGACAATAGCTCTCTTGAAGAGATCCGCGTCCGAAAGACCCGTATCAAGCTTTGACCTCAGGTCGAGATTGCCAGTCTCCTTGATGAGCCGTTGAGTCTTGCGCTTGAGAATGATGGGCGCATACGTTTCATGCATTGTCAAGATCATAGTCGCAGCCAGGAAGCCGCCGATAATGGTGACAACCCAAAAGACCCATCTCCACCCCTTGTTGTCTACTAGCACGCCACCGACAACAGGTCCGAGGATGGGTCCGATCAAGGGACCGATGCTAAAGGCCGACATTGCAATAGCGCGCTTCTCCTGGGCTATCATGTCAGAAATGCTGCCACCACCATTCGTCATGGGACAGGCGCCAAAAGAACCAGCCAGGAACCGGAAGATAATGAGGGAGGCCATGTTTGGAGCCAAGGCGCAACCGACGGTGAAGCAGAGAAAAAGAATGTTGCAGACATGGTAAACGATCGTCCGCCCATACACCTCGGAGAGCGGTGCCATCAACATGGGACCGAATGCGAAACCAAGGACATACACGGAAACCACAAAGGCCCCAAGCTCTTGGCTCGTCTCCTTAAAGTCCACCATGAGTTTTGGGACTCCGGGCGCAAAGATTGATGATGCGAGTGGAGTGACAAATGTCAGGGCGCTGATGAGCCCGCAGTTCAGGTATTTCTGCCACGCCGGCCAGTTGTATGGGTTCTCGGGGTCGTCCTCCCCATCCCACCAGACGATGTTCGAGTTGGGTTCAGCATCGCCAGGATTCAAGGTAGCTTCGTCTTCGCTCTTCACTTGGAGTGGACTGTCCAAGGCTTTGCTGTTGGAGTGTTGGTGCTGGGAGTTCGTGCCACCGGACGTCTTCGTTTCGGTCGTCGCAGCGCTGTGGCTCTCAAGGTCGCTGTTCTGCTCCTTGGTATTTTCGGCTGAGATATCGAGTAGCTCGAAGCCATCAGCTGAAGAATCCTTCATGCCGAGCATGGCGGCAAAGAAATGTATTAGAGTGTAAGACAGAAGAAGGGGGTCACAGATAAGTAGGCGGGAAAGAAAGAAATGAAACAGGTTTGGGGACAAGAACAGTGATAGATCCTGCAAGATGAAAGGAGTGTGCAAATGAATAGCAGAAGACCTACTATTAAATTTCTATGAATAGGCGCGCTGGATTTATATTGAAGTCATTATGCGAGCTGCCTTACTCTGAGCTGAATGCGAAACCGAACCCGAGGGTTCCACTCCGCAATCAAGGGAAGGTCCCATTTCGTTCCGCAAGCGATCTATATCCCATCTCCGTCACCCCGTAAGCTACTCCGACGACAGGCTTTAACTTCTCATCCCTAGGCTCAAAAGCATCCTTGATTCTCAACTGAAGTTCGCCCCCTGGGACAGTCCTGATTTCACTTCCACTTGCAGTAGCCTCCTCCGAAGTTTCCACCCAGGCAACCGACGTAACCGTCTTGAAAGACTGTACCCCAGCTGAAGTATTAGCAAGAACTGACTCCGGAGGCGGTGTAGACTTTTGCGAGAGGACAATGAGCTCCAAGATGCTATCCCACGCTCCACTTGTTGTACCCGTCTTAACAACATATATCGTGTGGAGTAGGGCGATGGCCGCGTGCAGTAGCAAACCTGCTATGGATATGTAGTCAAACCAGCTTTCGGCGGTCATGACATAGCCGGTATAGATAGCTCTCATCACGAATCGTTTGCTCTTGCCAGACTTTAGTGATTCCGGTTCCGAAAATGTCTCTTCAGGGTCTCCGAGGCGGACGAGTGATCTGGCTTGCTTCTCGCTCGTAACCGACCAGTCACCAAATGGCCATGCCGCCAGGTATCGGGATGGTTGGAGGTTCGGTATCATGCCACAACGAGAGAGACCATCGACGACGGTCGCAGCTATCATGCTCTCAAACCCTGGTTGCCGAGAAAGATTTTCGTGGTAAACGCTGCTCACAATAGTTTCTAAAGTGGTCATCTTAGATCCAACCTGCGGAAGCCAGTGCATATTTTCTGGCACTGTATCAGGCAATGAGGGTGATAGCAAATCGTACCAGTCGGTATCCATTCTAATGACCCTCAACGATTCGTTTTTCGGGGGTGCGGCGCGATTATACCCGATGCTTCCTTGGTACTCCAGCTCTGTTTGAACCAGGTTCAGCACTCTGCCCGTAAAGAACTCATGGGGTTGCTTTGTAGTCCATATAACCGAGAGAACAGAATTTGCTTTTGCCCATCGAGCATCGATGGAGCAAGCCAGCACGTTTGAGGGAGGGTTGCTGCCTCCATTGGTACGGTTCCACAACGTTTCAAACAGCATGACAACGCCGAGCGAGTTTCCGGTAGCGTTCCATAAGTCCACGGGAGCCATGAGAACAGGGCGAGACTGGCCTAAGATGGAATTATTCAGTGGCGATTTTGTGTCGTCAATTAAGCCTCTCTTCGCAAGGTGTTTCTTGATGTCTCCCAATACATCCAACTCTTCAACCACGGGTGCCTCTCTAGGCTCCCCTTTGTCGCTGTGGGTCTTATAGTATTCGTCCACACCGTCGAAATCAGGGAACTTGACGGTCAAGGTATCTCCCCAGAGATTCATCTCTCCCTGAGCTTGACAAAACACTCTCGCCGCTGGCACCATAGTCTCGACCTCATACCTTTGCGGGATTGCCCATCTGAGGTTTCTCGGAAATGGTGCCTTTTGAGGATAGTGATTTGCCAGATAATCAATGGCACCCTGGTGAATGCCCCGCATGGCATCTTCCATAGCAGCAGTCGCTTGGTGGGATGTGTATGCCCATGTGTTGGCCTCGGCAAGCAAGGCAGGTCTTGCGTAGATGTTCTTTCGGATAAAGCCATCACGGAGTTCGTACTCATGGCCCGTATGAGGAATCCACCAGGATGTAAAGTGTTGATACAAATAGAGGAACCCAAATGAGGGGCATTGTCGGTTCAAGAATGGCTCTGCCCCGGTTGTGCAGTCGACTTCTGAGTAATAGTCGGAGTTTAATCTCGTCGGCCACAGCTGTGCATCGCTTCCTGGATAGCCATATTAGCCCCGGAGTTCAGCCTTCACCTTTGAGAGTCATACCATTGAGCCAGAAGATGCCGCCACCAATGTCCCAGTCGAGTGTTCTGGGGATCATTAGCATCGCTGCTGCTGGACCAGCTAGAAGCGCGAGTGCACCGCCAACAAAGACCAAAACAACGAAGCCACGGCGGCTCCATCGTTGCCGGCGCGACATGGACTCACTGCAGCTCAAACCGCCTAGGAACTCGGGCGACCAGAAGTAGCTGCTGATGGGTGAGCGAGCTGGAGAAAAGAGACCAGAAATCCGCCCTACCTTGCAGATGTGAAAGAGAAGCCCGACACGAGTAGCCCGAGAGGCAGACCATCCCCAAACACAAGTTGCGACCTAAGGAAATGAAGTATTACTACTCCAATGCTCGCCACGATGAGGAGCTCCTGGACCTTGGCTGCGATCTGTAGTAATCCGAGCTTGAATTCATCCTCATGCTGGGAACCGTGTAACTCCTTGCCGATAAAGAAGCCAACCAAGTTCAACGCGCTAAGCCCGATAGATAAGAATGCGGGAACGAGGTGAACTGCACAGCGGGCCAGTGCAACCCATCTCGACTTTTCAAGGAGGACTTTTGGTGGCTCCTCATCGTCGCCTCGAAGGAATGTAAGGATACCAAGACCGAGCGACCGCAGGAGGGTCCTGAAACGCTTGACGATACTCGAGTCGGCAATTCTATACCGGAAGCGCGACACGGAACGGGACATCTTGCTTCTCGTCCCTGTAGCGGGGGACCTCATCAGAGGCTCCTGTTGCATTTCCTCGATGTTGTGTTCAGGGGGATCGTTTTTCGTAGTTGGCTCCATGGTGGGGTCGATCGTATGTCAATGGAGGAGAGACGACGAGAGAGCCGGACAGATAAAAGACAGAGAGAAACGGACTTTATGATCAAGACTTGGCCCCCAACCGCAGAGGCAGCTGGAGGATTGAAACCCCGGCCTCGGTTAGGTATTAGGCTATGTGTGACGGCAGCCCTGTAGCCCTGCAGGGCTGTGGCGCGGGATTACGCCAAGACCTGATCATGAACGAGGGGTCACGAGGAATCAAGGGTAGTTCACGCCTGGTCGACGCAGTGACTTGTCCCCTTGGGTGATTTTATCGAAGTACCTAGATGACTGAACTATCCTCTACAGTGCCTCTGAATGCCATTCTCAGCCTCATCTCTTCTCCTCTCTTTCTCTTGGTAAGATTTTTTATCAATTTTAAATATCTAGAGTGGAAAGAGGAATCTTACTTATCTGTGACATCGCCACCTCCCTAACTCTTCAACTTGTCAAACCGTCATGACGATTACGGCAGAACTCTGGATAGAGCTCCAAACGAACATCGAAGCTAGCTTGAATCACACTAACAGCTGGATGAGCTGAGTTTATAGTACGCGCGAGGACGTAAACCCCCTCGGTGCTGTCGCTGATCCTCCTTTCAGCAACCTTGTGCTAACGGAGGGGAAGATCTGGTACGACACCATGCTCGAAGGTATTAAAGGCATGGTTCCGGGCTATGCGTTAGAGCCTTCCGAGTCAGAGCCAATTGCATAATTGTCGGTTACGCTTGAATCATATGATAAAATACCAAGTTAGTAAATTCACAACTATAATATACACCAAGATATGAAATAAAAAACGCGTGAATTAATTACTAGCTAATCATGTTTTTAATTCCTAATAAACTGCGAAGTCAGGGAACTCATCCAACCTCTCGCGCTCGATGACCTAGTCGGCTGTGTAGGCACACGTGTGAAACGAAGTACCGCAGGGGAAGGAGCCCTAGGAACTTGCGTTCTCCTCAAGCTCTGGTCCAAAATTACAAATTGTCCTGCCGGTTGCGGTCTCGGGTTATCCCTGTCCCAGACTGCCTGTCTGTGGTTCTCCGTTCTCTGTTCAACAGACTTCTGAGGCTCTGGTAAAAACGCGATCCGCAGCATCGCCCGGTTTCTTCGTGCCTCCTCGACCTCCCAACGCTCCTCCCAAGACAACCCCCCTTGGAGGGGAACTAGAGATGTCAGCACATCACCTCGC
The DNA here is from genome assembly GCA_023101225.1 of Fusarium solani-melongenae. Lineage (NCBI taxonomy): Eukaryota > Fungi > Ascomycota > Sordariomycetes > Hypocreales > Nectriaceae > Fusarium > Fusarium solani-melongenae. The sequence continues at coordinate 6,302,759 of CP090036.1, read as the reverse complement.
TTGCTTTCCGACAAGGCTGGCTTACTTGTGTTGGTTTCGGCTTGAGATGGCTGACGCCGCAGATGACGCCTGGACCTCCTTTTCCTGATGAACAGAAGGCTGTTGTCCACGCTCGCTTGCTCATTCGGTGGAATGTTGGGTGGTGCAGAGTAAAAGAGGTGAGGAAGCTGAGAAAAGATATCGTACTGGAATATGAACTCGTTGCTGAGGATGATGTCGCATGGTAGGCCTTCGATGACGTATAGGTCGCAGATAAACGTTGCTTTCCGTGGCGCCTTTCCCTCGCAGCCAGTGAGAGACTCAAGGCCAGTAATAAATGATAGGTACAGAGAATAGTCTAGTGATGGTGAGGATATTGGTGGTGCATCAAATTGCAGCTCGGCCCCTTTAGCCATGCCATCGGTATGCAAAGTAGATCCATCGATGAGTTCGACTTGTATTTGATATTTTTTTCCCTTGTGCACCGTAAGCCTATGGCGGCGGAAGAACTCCCCAGAGCAAAGCATGAGGTCCGACCCTGTATCCGGTATAGCTGAAGCTTTAAAGCCGTTGACGACGCAATGGAGACGGTCCTTTGGAGACTCGCCCATGAGAAACAGCCGGCTCCCTTTCTGGTAACAAGGACGAACCCTCTCGATAATGCGGTGAGAAAAATCAGTGAGGGTTTTTGTCAGGTCGAGGAACCCTCTGCCCAACACCAAGTCAAACACACTGTCCCGGAGCATGTGGAATTTGCAGCGATAGACGTCGCTTTCACGATGGAACTTGAAGTCGCCAACAGTACGACCCACACTCTCGGTTGTATTTCCGCCGGGAAGACGTATCGTTTGGGTGTCTGTGGCGTCGATACTGAAGCCATGCTGCCTCGCAAAGGCCTCGGAAATAGCCTCTATCGCGGAGCCCCAGTCTGGCAGCGCCTTAACCGGGGTGCCGTTGATAGTGCCAGGGACTTCGTAACACCTCACGCCGTGGAGTTTGTTGTGGTTCTTTGGAGGCCATGGAATTGAGCTCTGCTGCTCTCTTTTGGTGATGGCGTGCTTGGCATGACATTCCGTCGAAGCCGGGGTCTGCGACTCATACGATGAGGAACAGGCGTTCAAAGTATCTATGTACGTTAAGTAAAGGTCCATATGTTAGAAATATATGCTAGAGGGTATTGCCTCGTCGGCGTAGGGGTGATATGCCACTGGAGGAAAAGACGGCCCAACGCGGAATGTGTGGTATTCTGCTGGCCCTGGAATGCGTGTGGAGTTGTATGGGACAAAGTTCAGGGCTGAGCTGGCAACAAGCGATGAATGAATGAATGAAATTTATTATGTCTGAAAGGACTCACCTCATAAGGCCAAGTGCGTTGGGCTGTGTGCCCTGCCACGGTGATTCGGGCAATTGGACGATGTACAGGCGCTGCGAGCGGGGAACTCACTCCACTAAGAGCAAACACACTTCCAATGAACTCGTGACAGACAGTGTTGATGTCTGACAAGGAAAGCCTTGCAGGCTGCAACAGAAAACGCCCACGATCCGTGTTCGCCCTTGATTCGCTAGCAGAGCCGTAAATAGGTGGGCAGTGCGGAAGTGCAATTAAAACTTCAACAGCACAGCCGACCTTGTGTTGCCTAATTACCCCTAGGATCGTAGGCCACAGTGGCGGTCTATTTTACCACTCAGGATTCAAGTCAATCAGCCCCGGCATGACCTTGGGGGACTTGTACATTTTCGACAGGGCACAAACATGCGAGATCATCGCGGTACCAAAAATTGTATGAAAATCACGAAGCGTCGATAAAAGTATCTCCGAAATACTCACCATCAAATGGACGTCGAAAACGTACGTGATGGCACGGGTTTCCCGGCTTTGGCCAAGAAAATAGCCATTAACCGAGACTATGAAGCCTTTATTTTTCGCAAATTCGACAGGCTCAGCGCACGAAACCTCCTTCACCTTGAGAGCAGACTCACGTACCTCGAGTGGAAGTTGGACCAAGCGGATGCGCAGGCTGCTCACGCTCACGACAACGAGACACTCCGTTCACTCCGGGCCTGGGAAGCCTTTGAGGAGAATGCAAAAGATGCGGCTCGACCTGAGTATGCGCGAATGAAGATAACTGAGGAAATCAAAGAGACCCTAAAAGAATATCGTAAGTAATCCTACCGTAGTCAAAGCATGTCAGTTACTCAAGAACACGCCAGAGGAAGCCCTACTGCGTCAAAATCAGATAGCGACGCTTGAAGGGTCAAGAAAACGAGCTCTCGAGGTCGTACGCGCACAATCCCACGAATATGTACACGACCATTTCAGTGACCGACGGCGGCGGCGTCCAATTCTGGCAGGTCTCGCCGAGAAGAGACTGGACGAATGCAACCGCCGAGATCTTGTCGCCATCAGGCGGCCTGCCGACATAGACCTTCTCTCACGATTCCTTCAGGATTGCTGGATATTCAAGGTATAATTCACCCAAGTTTCAAATCCCGCATAATTCTAACGATAGAAGACGACCAAAATCACAGATGAAACCGAATACATTGAGGAAAATCACGTCGTCTGGGTAGCATCCGCAATCAGCACTGTTATCACCTCAATCCTCTTGGTGGGGGCCATAGTCTTACTACATTTCTTAAACGAGCAGAGTATCCAGCTCGGAGTTATCGCCATGTTCACGGCCCTCTTTGCCATAAGTGTAAGAGTTTTAACGAATGCAAGAAGAGCGGAGATTTTTGCGTCAACAGCGGCGTATGCTGCTGTGCTTGTTGTTTTTGTGTCTGCCTCTCCATCGAGTTCAGGGTCAGGGACAGGAATATTTCTACCTGTGGCTTAGTCTTAATACAAGTAACGTACTTGATAAGCGAGTGAAACAGATAAGCGAGTGAAATAAAAATCCTAACTTTCTTACTAGAGATCATAATAAAAGCACTATAAATTATTTAATTAATTAAAATTACTTATTATACTCTTCCCTAGATATCTTAATTACTACCTAATAGGTCCTTATATTATATTTAGGCTTATTATAAATACTATAGCGCTAAATACCTAGTCTAATTAATCTTCCTTAACCACTACTCCTTAATAATTTAGCTATTATTTATATATCTATATCTATTTAATTAATTACTTGCCTTCCCTCTTTTATTATTATAATACCTTTTTTCTATAATTTAATCCTTTTTGCCCTCTAGCGCTAGCTTAGTATCTTATTTACCTCTTAAAGGTCTTTAACCTTAGCTTATAATAATACTATCTAATATATATTTCTCTTTATTACCTTTATAAAAGACTTTATAGCCTCTATAATTAACTCTAAGGAGCTACTTTTATGCCTTTTAATTTATCTTTTAAGGTATTTAGACTAAGATCTAGCCTTAAGTATAGTCTTTAGGGTCCTTAAGACCTAAGGGGTAAAAGGTTTAGCCCCTTCCTTAGTAGGCATTAAAGTCTATAGCTATATATTAAGCTTTAAGATTATACTTTCTAGGTTAAAAAGAATAAGATTAGCTTTTTTAAAAGCCTCCCTAATATTTCTTTTTATTATAATAGTCTTATATATAATATAAAAGACTAGAAAGAATTTAGTCTTTAAAATATAAGTTATAAAGTATTTAATTAAATACTTTATATAATAGTTAGGTATATTCCTAAGAGATAAACCTAGCTATGCTAGGTTTATATTAGTAGGGGATTAGGCATATAGTCTTAAATATAATATAAGTTATATTTAATAATATACTTAAAGGTATTAAATATAATTAAGTTATATTAATAACTAAGGTAGCTAATATATAAGAAGTATTAATAAGTATATTTATATACTTATAGTTTATTAAAGAAGTATTATATATTAAAATAAGTTATTCTTAGAATATGGTATCCTTAGGATATAATATTCCTATAGGCTATATTTCTATATATAGCCCTTCTAGGGTTAAGTGCTTATAATTAGCTAGGGATACTCTAGGTCTATGGAGTATATATAATATAACCGCTAGGGTTATAATATAATCTCCCCTTTTTATTAGGTCTTATCTTTAAGACTTATTAATTTAGCTTATTAATTTCTTTTTTAATTAATTTAAATTTAACTCCTTTATTATTATATTATATAATATCTAACTATATCTCTAAGTAGTCTTTTTATAAAACTTATTAAATCCGCAAAGTTAATAAAGAGCTAAAGTAAATCTATAAGAAGTATAAGATTTTAATACTTATTAACTTAGTTTAAAACTTTAGTAATAATACTAAGATGCCTTATATTTATTATTTCTAAAATAACCTTTAATATATAATATCTCTTAACTCTAATTAATATAATAAATATATCTAGAGTTATAAATCTTATAATAATACTTAAGTTATATCTTCTTATAAGTCTAGCTTATCCCCTTTATTTATATTTTATTAATTATCTTAATAATAATATTAATAAAGTAAGAGAAAAAGTTAAAAAATAATAAAGATAAAGTAAGTAAGAATTTACTTAAGCTCTATAAAGAAATAGCTACCTTATAATCTCATTTAGCCACTACCACTAGTTACTTATCTTAGATCCATAGGATTAAAAGTTATATAAAGGCAAAATACTTTAAGGCTACCCGCCGGGGTTTATAAGAGGTTAAGTAATAAGATAATTTAATATTTATATTAAATACTTATAAGGGTATAGTAATTAAGGATCTTTGGGTTAATTATATACTAAATAATATTAATTAGTCTACCCTTGGGTTAAGGGAGGATTTTCTTAATATATCTCTTTTATTTAATATAACCTCTCTAAATATTACTATTAATAAAAGTTCTTTAGAAGGTATTAAGTATTAATAAGGTATTCTAGGGGTTCTTATATATTTTCTAAGTCTAAGTAGTCTTTTTAATTAATAAAATATATTATTTTATTATTAATTTTATTTATATTAAGGATAGCTTCTATAATATATTCTTTTAATTTATTAACTTTTATTTTTAGTTTATTTCTTATTTTAATTTAAATAATATCTTATATTAATTTAAGTAATAAGATATAAAAGATTAAATAAAGCTTAATTTTTTTTATAATAAGTCTAGTTTATAATTATATTTTAAGATTTTTTATTTAATTTTATAAGGTTTAATATATTTATAATTAAGTTTTTTATTTTATTATTTTATTTTAATATTTTTTATTACGAGATAAATTATATCTCCCTTTAAGAAGATTAGTCCCTTAATTTTTTTTTATTAGCATAGGTTATTATTTAGTTTTTAATAGATTTAAGCTTTATTTTTATTTCTTTATATAGATTATATAATTAGTTATTTATAAGGATTACTTTAAGGTTAATAATAATATCTTAGGTTTATTAATATATATTAGGTATAAATCTAAAATTAGTATAAGCTAATATAATCTTTATATTTTTATTTATAGCTATATTATAGGCTAGCTAGGTAGCTAGTAGCTTTTTAACCTAGTTAGTTTATTTATAATTAATATAATATTAAAGGTATTATTTTAATATTTAATTTATATATTTAGTTTATTTATTTATCTCTTTATAATAAATTATAAAAAGCTTATAATTAATTCTTAAGTATCTTATAAGGCTTTACTAGAATTTTAAAGTAAATAATAATCCTTAATTTATAATAATCTTAAGTAGTATACTATATATCTTAGTAATATAAAAGTAAAAAAGATAAGTAAATTCTTTTATTATTATTACTTCTCTATAAGATATAAAATAAGAAAACTTTATAAGTTTATTTATAATAATAAGAATATTATTATAAAAGTTTCTAGTAGCTAATTCTTTTAATAGGGGTAGTTTAGTAATAAAATCTATAGTAATTAAGTCTTATAGGAGCTCTATAACTAGGAGTAATTATAGTTTCTTATATAGTTTATAGTATTATGCCTTAGTTTTTATATAAAGGTTATATTAATTAATAATTATTAATATAACTTTTTTATTCTAAGAAATATAAATATTATTTTAACTTATTCTAGGGTTTTATTAATTCCTTAATATTTATATAATTAGTAATTATATATCTTATATATAAGGTTATATTATAATTCCTTTAGTACTTATTACTTATTTATTTTTTATTATTTAGTAATTACTAGTTATATTTCTAAATCTATTATAATAATAAATTACCTTATTTTATTATATAGGTTACTTTATTTACTTTATATAATATTCTTATAACTCTTAATTATTTATAGTATTTAATTTTATAATTCCTTAGCTATTTATTATTATAATAAATATTATAATAAAGGAAACTATTAGGTCTTATATTAATATTTTCTTAATAGAAGTCCTTATATATTATCTTCTAGAATTCTCCTTTATTAAGTTTTTATTATATTTAATAATCTAATAATAATATTTAATAAATTCTTTTATATATTTTTAAGGGATAAAAATAAGTCCTTAGTATATAATTATTCCTTCTTAGCTTCCTACCTAGTTAGCTTATTTAATTATAAGTCTTCTAAGTTCCCTAAGGGTAATATTATTCTTAATCTTATTTTTTTATTTATTTATTAAGTAATAAGGTAGTTATTATTTCTTAATATAAGAGATTATTTATTATTTAAGGTATTCCTCTTATATAAGTTATAAGAGTTATTCTTTAGCTTAGATCTTCCCTATATTAAGGTTAGGTTATTAGCTAATAGCATTAGCCCTGCTATTTTCTATGCCTTTAATATAAATAATAATATAATTAAATTCTAAGAGGTATTTAGTATATTATAATTATTATCTACTAAGTTCTTAAGTTTTTATAAAATAAGTAATATTCTTATAGTCTATATAGACCTTAATCTAGTACTTACTTCTTAGAAGGTAATATTAAAATTCCTTAAAAGTATTAATTATAGCGAGAAATTCTTTATTATAAATAAAGTAATTAAGTTCTACCCTATATAACTTATAGAAGTAAAATATAATAAAGTATAGTTATCTTTTATTATCTTATTACCTAATTTATGCGCCTAGTATAAAGTCTAAGGCATTTATTTTAAGCTTAATTAATTAAGATAGATTAAATATCTTAAGTATTAGTTTACTTAGGATAAGCTCTTTAATTATATAAAAGACTTCTTATGCTTTATCCCTAAATATAAAGGTATTATTTTTCTTTATGAGATTAATTAATAATATTATAATCTTCTTAAATTATTTAAGGAATCTATAATAGTAATTAGTAAATCTAAGGAAGGCTTATACTTTCTTAATATTAATTAATTCTTTTTAGTCTTTAACTACTAAGATCTTCTTAGGATTTATTTATATCTTATTATAAGAGATAATATATTTAAGGAATTTTACTTCTAAGGCATAGAATTTACTTTTCTTAGGTTTTATTAATAAATTAGCATTTTATAATATTTTTAATACCTTATAGATATATTTTATATATTCTTTCTTTATATTAAAGAAAATAAAAATATTATCTAAGTAATATATAATAAATATATCTAGATATTCTTATAATATAATATATATATATACTAAGTGGCCTAGTTAACTAAGTGGCTTAAAAATCTTAGCCCTTTTTCTTATAATTATAATAAAAATATAATAAATTATTTAATTAATTAAAATTATTTATTATATTCTTCCCTAGATATTTTAATTATTACTTAATAAGTCCTTATATTATAATTAGGCTTATTATAAATATTATAATATTAAATACTTAGTTATATTAACCTCCCTTAACCACTACTCCGCGATAATTTAGCTATTACCTATATATTAATATTTATTTAATTAATTACTTATCTTTCTTTTTTTATTATTATAACCCCTCTTTTCTATAATCTAGTCTATTTTACCCTTTAATATTAGCTTAATATCTTATTTACCTATTAAAGGTCTTAGATCTTTGCCCTTATAAGAGCTATCTTATATATAATTGCCTTTATTTCCTTTATAAGAGACTTTAATACTTTAAGAATTAACTCTAGAGAGCTACTTTAGTGCCTTTTAATTTATCTTTTAAGGTATTTAGACTAAGATTAGGCCTTAAGTATAATCCTTAGGGTCCTTAAAGCCTAAGAGGTTAATTAATTAGATGCCTCTTTAACTAGCATTAGCATCTATAGCTATATATTAAGCTTTAAGATTATACTTTCTAGGTTAAGGGGAGTAAGGCTAGCTCCTTTAAAAGCCCCCTTAATATTTCTTTTTATTATAATAGCCTTATATATAATATAAAAGGCTAGAAAGAACTTAGTCTTTAAAATATAGGTAATAAAGTATTTAATTAGATACTTTATTTCTTAACTATAGGCCTTTTTTAATAGCCTAAAGTACTTAATATTAAGGGGCTAAAATAAATAAAAAAAATAAGATAATATATAAAGCTAGATAATCTTTTTTTTTTATAATATTTCTTAAATTTAATAAAATAATAACTTTTATAGCTATTAAGAATTAAAAATAATAATAATTATTTATTTATTTAGCTATATATTAATTAAAGTATTTAAGCTACTTAAGACTAGTCTTATTATTAATCTAGTTATTTTAGGTTATTATAATAACTTAATTACCTAAGAGGTTATTCTCTTAGTATTAATTAGCGAGGTAATATTAACCTATATTAATAATAAATAGCTAGATCGCCTAGCTTTTTATATTAATCACCTAGATAATTATAATTTATTCCTAGTTTCTAAGCTATATTAATTTTAGCTTTAAATACCTTTTTAAACCTATAATAACTATTCCGCTTATAATTATGCCTATAAGAAAACTAATCTTATTAAAGTTATATAAATTATTTAATTAGATATTATACTTTATGATTATATTTATTATAAATATAAATTATTTATAAATAATAATTAAATCTTTATACTTAGCTCTTTAGTAATTATATTTCTAAAAAAAATATATCTTAAGCTTTAAGTATTACTTAATAAAGTTATAAGCCTAATATATATTAATAAGTAATATATCGCGGTTAATAAGTAATTAATTAGCTATTTCTTTAATACTATAAAGCTAGGAGGGAAATCCTTGCGAATCTAGGTTAAGAATAAAGTACTTAAGGATTTATTCCTCTAGATCTAATAGTTAATATAATTAATTAAAGGTATTATATTAAGACTAGATGCCTTGCTAGCGGCGGCATAGGGTTTTATAATTAACTTTATATATCTCTATAGTGCATCAAAGACTTAATTTTAGGTTATTTTAAAGGGCCTAAAGAGCAAGAAGTATCCTAGCCTTATAATTAGTCTATGATATACTAGGCAATTAAGAATTAATTAATTAAATAGAGATAATATAGGTTAAGGGATTTTTAGGCCACTTGGTTAACTAGGCCACTTGGTATATATATATATTATTATTAATTATTTATTAAAATATAATAGGTATATTTATAAGTCTAAAGGGCATAATAAGGTACTTAAATAATTTATACTTAGTATAAAAAGTGGTTTTTTATTTATATCTTTCCTTAATTTAAATAAGGTTATAGGCCTCTTTAAGGTTAAATACTATAAAGTATTTCTTTTTAAAAAGTTAATCCTTTAACTTACTAATAAGATATAATAATATATAATCCTTAATTATAATAATATTAAGTATTTTAAAGTTAATATAAAGCTAGAGCTTTTTATTTTTTTTTAAGATAAATATAATAAGGTATTTAATAAATAACTTACTTTCCCTAATATATCCTTTCCATAGTATATCTTTAATATATTCTTTTAGTATTAATAGTTATACCTTATTAAGTAAGTAAAGTTTATTAAAGCTAGGTTACTTCTTATTAATAAATTTAATTTCTAGGTCATAATATATATACTTCTAATAGACCTATTTTAAGTTCTTTTATAAAGAGTTTTTTATAAATCTTATATTACTATAATATATTCTTAAGTTATTTTTCTTTCTTATTATTTATTTCCTTAGGTAATTTAAGGTTTTTTTTTTTTAATTTATAGAATTATTATATAACCCTTATAATTATTTATTATTACTATTATTTCTATTTATTATAGTATTTATATTTTATCCCTATAGGTAGAGAGGTATCTTATATTTACCTTTGCCTAACTCCTTTATTATTAATAAAAGTTTAAGATCTTTAATCTAAGTTATTATTTATTATAAAAAGTGCCTTATTATAAAAAGAAAGCACCTAGCTAGTTCTCTAGTTAAAATATAGGTTATGCTATTATAATTATAGGTACCTAAGCATAAGATTATATTACTTACTTAGCATAATATTAAATAATATCTCTTAGTTCTTTTTTAATAATAACCTTAAGGTAATTAATCTTATAATTAATGATTTTATTATTATAATTAAAAGGGGTTCTTTTTAGGTTAATAACTAAGTAAGGCATTTATTTATACCTCTATAGTAGCTTAAGCCTATTTATTATTATATAATTAAAGTAATTCTACTTAGCTTTATTATCCACTAAAGTGTTTAATTATTCTCCTTTGACTTATATTTTTAATTCTAGGCATTATTACTTATATACTTTATTTATAAAGTAAAGGGCTCTTTATAATAATATTTATTTATTTACTTATTGCCTTATATTAGATAGGGTTTCTAGTTTTTTATTATTATATAGGTAATATAATTAAATTTATATTTATTATTATTATAGGCTTTATAATTATATATATTATCTTAGCTATATAGCTACTCTTAGTATTATTATTCTTACTTAGCTCTAGGGTTATCTTATTCTTATTAGCTAATTATCTTTTATTAATCTTTAATCCTATATATAATCCTTTTGCGTTCTTAGATTATATAGTAAAGCCTATTATAGTATTATGCATAGGTAATACTAATAGAGTTATATTAATAAAATACTTTATATCCTTTTATTTTATAATATATATAGGGTTTATTATTTAGTTAATATATTAATATAATAAGAAAGTAATTATATTCTTATTTCTCCTTTTAGTATTTCTTATACTAGTAGTATTAATATAATATCTATAAGATAATTAGATATTTATAGTATATTAAGTATATTTATATATTATTTTATAAATTAAAGAATACTTCTAGGTATTATAGGTTTTTATTAATTCTTTATAATAGGCTTAAATATAAACCTCTTACTTATTAATAATATCTATATATTCTTATATAGTCTAGATATATTATTCCCTTAAGTTATTTTAATAATAATTATTATTTTTATTATATAGTTTAAGGTAATTTCCTTTTCTATAGTTCCTTATTATTTTTTTTATTCTTTTATTAATTAGATTATTCTTCTTATAGCTCTTTTTATAGCTTCTATACTTCTTTCTTAAACCTGGTTTAGTTTATGCCGCTATTGCTAGCTTTAGTAATCTAATTATTATATAGTATCTTATTATATTAATCTACTTATTACTTTTTATAGATCTTATTATATTCCCTTAATACTTTAACCTAGTATTATAGGCATAGGGTATATTTGCATTATATAGGGTTATCTTATTAGCAATCCCTTTAATAAATAATAATAAGTATTATAACTTATTTATTACCTTTATATCTTATTATCTACTTCTTATAATTAAATCCTTTTATAATAGCTTCTTAAAATTCTATTTATTTTTTTACTATTAGTATTAGGGGTTCTAATTGCTTTTTAGATCACCTAAGCATAATAATAATCCTTATATTACCTAATATAATTTCTTTTATAGGCTCTAGCTTAGGTAGTGGTTTCTAGGTTACTAGGTCTATAAGGTATAATCTATTTACCTTAGGTAGCCTAGTTACTTAGTATAGTCAGCTTATATATCTCTTCCTAATATTCTAGTTATATTTAACTTACTCCTTTATAAGGTATACCTAGTGATATAATATAATTACCTCTCTTAGCTAGAGGCTAGTTTTATTATATCTTATTCTAGCTATTCTAAGTATCCTAGTTATATAGATAGCTATCTAGGGTTTATTATTTATTTAAATAATTCTTACTTATTTCTTACCTTCTAGAAGGGGCTATTAGGGTCTTAGCTAATAGCGCCCTTCTTAGATATCTTATTGCTTTTTCTTATATTTATTAGCCTTATAGCCTTTCTTATAGTAATAATAGCATTTAATATCTTAGGGTCTTTATTAAGTAGCTCTTAGTTCTATAAGTCTAGGTAATATATTATATAAGGTATTATATTATCTTTTCTTTCCTTAGTTAATATTAAACTAAAAGCTATTATTCTTATTATTATTAAACTAGGGGTTTTAAAGTTTTTTTTATAAGAATTATTAATTATTAATCTTAATTACCTTATTAATATAATATATATATATAGCTTACATAATAAACAAGCATATATAATAAAAATCCTAACCTTCTTACTAGGAATTATATTAAAAATACTATAAACTATTTAATTAATTAAAACTACTTATTATACTCTTTCTTAGATATCTTAATTACTACTTAATAAATCCTTATATTATACCTAGGCTTACTATAAATACTATAGCGCTAAATACCTAGTCTAATTAACCTTTCTTAATTACTACTCCTTAATAATTTTACTACTACCTATATATTTATATCTATCTAATTAATTACTTATCTTCCCTCCTTTATTATTATAACCCCTCTTTTTTATAACCTAGTCTTTTTTGCCCTCTAGCGCCGGCTTAATATCTTATTTACCTCTCAAAGATCTTTAACCTTAGTAATTAATAAAGTAACCTTATATATAATAATCTTTATTTCTTTTATAAGAGATTATAAAGCTTTAAGGATTAACTCTAGGGAGCTATTATAATGCCTTCTAATTTATTTTTCGAGGTATTTAAACTAAGATCTAGCCTTAAGTATAATCCTTGGGGTCCTTAAGGCCTAAGGGGTTAATAGTTTAGCCCCCTCCTCGGCAGGCATTAGAGTCTATAGCTATATATTAAGCTTTAAGACTATAGTTTCTAGGTTAAGAGGAATAAGGCTAGCTTCTTTAAAAGCCCCCCTAATATTTCTTTTTATTATAGTAGCCTTATATATAGCATAAAAGGCTAGAAAGAACTTAGTCTTTGAAATATAGGTTATAGAGTATTTAATTAATTGCTCTATTTCTTAACTATAAGCTTGCTTTAGTATGCTAAAGTATTTAATATTAAGAGGCTAAAGTAAATAAGAGGAATAAGGCGGCATATAGAGCTAGATAATCTTTTTTTTCTTATAATATCTCTTAAATTTAATAGACTAGTGACTTTTATAGCTATTAAGGATTAAGAGATAATAGGAACTAATTAATTAATTAGTTATATATTAGTTAAAGTGCTTAAGCTACTTTAGACTAGTCTTATTATTAGTCTAGCCATTTTAGGTTATTATAATAGCTTAATCGCCCGGGAGGTTGCTTTCTTAATACTAGTTAGCGAGGTAATATTAGCCTGCACTAATAATAAATAGCTAAATTACCTAGCCTTCCGCATTAATTACCTAAATAACTATAATCTATTCCTAGTTTCTAGGCTATACTAATTTCAGCTTTAAATACCTTTTTATACCTATAATAACTATTTTGCTTATAATTATGCCTATAAGAAAGCTAATCTTATTAAAGTTATAAATATTATCTAATTAGATATTATATTTTATAATTATATTTATTATAAGCTAAAACTAATTATAGATAATAATTAGATCTTTATACTTAGCTCTTTAATAATTATATTTATAAAAAAAATATATCTTAAGCTCTTAGTATTACTTAATAAAGTTATAAGCCTAATATATGCTAATTAATAATATATTATAATTAGTAAGTAATTAATTAGTTATTTCTTTTATATTATAAAGTTAGAGGAAAAATCCTTATAAATCTAGGTTAAGAATAAAATAAATAAGGATCTCCTCCTCTAGGTCGGTGAGCTTGCGTGATTTAGGGGTCTAATTAAGTCGTGATTAAATGCCTTATTACCGGCGCTAGAGCTTTATATGACTAATATTATAGATCTCTATAGCGCGTTAGACCTTTAATTTTAGATTATTTTAAAGGGCCTAAAGGGCAAGAAGGATTCTAGCCTTATTATTAGACTATGATATACTAGGTGGTTAAGAATTAATTAATTAAATAGAGATGATATAGGTTAAGGGATTTTTGTCACGCATGCTTGTCTATTATGCAAGCTATATATATATGTTAATTAATAAGGTTATTAAGTTATTTTTTCTTATAAAGTTTTAATTATATTTCTCTTTTAAGTCTATTAAAAATAATAATATTAAGGGTTTTTAATTCTAATTAAGTTTTAAGGTAAATTAGAGGTATTTTATTTTATACTCTAAGGCAAATTAAGTCTATTAAAGTGCCTTAATCTCTCTTTTAGCTTATACTTTTTTATTAATTATTTTAAATACTTATTAAAGCGCGGCTTTAAAAGCCTTATAACTTAAGTAAAGGTATTAAGTATATAGGGAATATTAATTACCTAGGACTATAAGGTATTCCCTTATAATAGGTTTAAACTATATAGCGGCATAATTCTTAAGCCTTCCCGCGGCATATTAGACTTTACTAGAAGCTATAGCAAACTATATTAAGTAATATATTATAAATACCCTTAGTTAGGTAAGAAATATTAATAGTTTATAAGTAGTTTTATTAAATAATTCTAAGGGGTTTAGCTTTAAGATTTCTTTTATATCCCTTTTATTTATAGCAGTAGCTATTATATTATTAATATTTTAGATATTATTTATATATTATGCATTCTAGGTGCGCTAGGTTTTAGCTATCCTTTTAATAAGTTTATATAGTTTATCTATCTTAGTGCTTATAGTAATAATCTAAGCTTAGAGCTATTTTTTCTTATTATTAGAGCTATTTATATTATTTATTTCCTTATTTTAATAGATAGGGGCAGGCATAGATAAGTGATTAATAAGTAAAACTTATTAATAATTATTTATAGAAGTAGCCTAGGTAGCTATTATATTTAATATTATTTAAGATAATATAAGTAATCCTTTAAATAAAAGCTATTAATATATAATAATTAGATATATTCCTAAGGGATAAACCTAGCTATATTAGGTTTATATTAATAAGGGATTAGGCATATAGTCTTAAATATAATATAAATTATATCTAATAATATACTTAAGGGTATTAAGTATAACTAAGTTATATTAATAACTAAGGTAGTTAATATATAAGAAGTATTAATAAATATATTTATATACTTATGGTCTACTAGAGGAATACTATGTATTAAAATAGGTTATTCTTAGAACGCGGCGTCCTTAGGACGTAGTATTCTTATAGACTATGTTCCTATATATAGCCCTTCTGGGGTTAAGTGCTTATAATTGGCTGGGGATACTCTAGGTCTATAGAGCATATGTGATGTAACCGCTAGGGTCGTAATACTTTATTTCTTAACTATAGGTCTTTTTTAATAGCCTAAAGCACTTAATATTAAGAGGCTAGAGTAGATAAGAGGAATAAAATAATATATAAAGCTAGATAATTTTTTTCTTTTTATAATATCTCTTAAATTTAATAAAGTAATAACTTTTATAGCTATTAAGAATTAAAAGATAATAAGAATTAATTAATTAATTAGTTATATATTAATTAAAGTACTTAAGCTACTTAAGATTAGTCTTATTATTAATCTAGCTATTTTAAGTTATTATAATAGCCTAATTACTTAAGAGGTTACTTTCTTAATATTAATTAGCGAGGTAATATTAGCTTATATTAATAATAAATAATTAAATTATTTAGCCTTTTATATTAATTACTTAAATAATTATAATTTATTTTTAATTTCTAAGTTATATTAATTTTAGCTTTAAATATCTTTTTATACCTATAATAACTATTTTACTTATAATTATATCTATAAGAAAATTAATTTTATTAAAGTTATAAATATTATTTAATTAAATATTATATTTTATAATTATATTAATTATAAGTATAAACTATTTATAAATAATAACTAAATCTTTATACTTAGCTCTTTAATAATTATATTTCTAAAAAAAATATATCTTAAGCTCTAAGTATTACTTAATAAAGTTATAAGCCTAATATATATTAATTAATAATATATTATAATTAATAAGTAATTAATTAGTTATATCCTTTATACCATAAAGCTAAGAAAAGAATCCTTATGAATCTAAGTTAAGGATAAAGTAAATAAGGATCTATTCTTCTAGATTAAATAGCTAATATGAGTTAGGGATAATATCGCGTCGAGACTATATGCCTTATTACCGACGCCAGAGCATTATTAGATTAACTATATAAATCATTATAATGCATTAAACCTTTAATTTTAGGTTATTTTAAAGGGCCTAAAGGGCAAGAAGCATTCTAGCCTCATAATTAGATTATAATATGCTAGGTAGTTAAGAATTAATTGATTAAATAGAGATGATATAGGTTAAGGGATTTTTATTTCACTCGCTTGTCTGTTTCACTCGCTTATCAAGTACGTTAATGAAAATATCAAGTAATAATAGCACTTTCTTATTACATGATAAAAACTTAAAAATTTACTTCTTATTTGATATTAATACTTTTAGCTGGAACCGCAATACAGTCGCTGGTGAGCTAGGCCAAGAGCTTCTAAGCGTTGGTGATGGGCCAGCCGTCAGGCAGCCCGGCCCTTGTTTCGAAGGCATCATAAATGGATTCTGCCGATGATCAAGTTCTCTCCCATCGATGTCAATGATGGCCGGGAAACCACTCGATGCTCGTAGGCATCACCCGTCCTCATCAGCGACCAAATGGAAAATACCGAACACTCCAGATTACTCTGTCAGTGCGTCTATGCAAGACTTGCCTTCTCGTGACGTGATTGGACATCGGCGCCGTAGAACTTTCCCCGGGCTCCCCTCGGCGCGCAAGAAACCTCCCGGGTTTCGGGCGCTCTTCCGGCCACCAACGCTCTTACAAAGTACCAGCAGCCTGTTAGCTTTGTCACTCTCGCATATTCACGCTGAGTGACAAAGGCAGAGTGGCGGCTCAGAAGCTTCTCGGTTCCCCTACTCCGATACCGTTCTCTTCGTCCAAGATGCTGCGACAAAGTATTGCGCTTGATGCCAGTGGGCGGTTCCGTCACGTATGGTGTTGGATCCTCCAATGACAATGGATACCGAAAATTCCTCGGCGATATGCTTCGCGCTGACGGCTACCAAGTCCAATTCGTCGGCTCGCGTAGGTCAGGTTCCATGACTAACGGTGACAACGAGGGTTGGCGGGGGTACAGAATCGACCAGATTCACAGTAAAGCAAGGAAATGTGTGCCGACCCTGGCACCTCAAGTCTTCACTATCAATGCTGGATCCAATGACTGCGTTCAAAACTTTCGAATGGAGGCCCTAGACGTCCGTATGGAGAATATGCTCGAGTTCCTTTGGCAGGCAAATCCCACCTCGGTTGTTATCCTATCAACCCTACTCTTGAACAGAGACAAGGACATCAATTCGCGAGTTATGGACGCAAATGACCAATTTCTTAAGTTGACTGAGTTAAAAGCGAGGGAGGCAAAGAAGATAGTGCTTGCGGATATGAATAGCTCTCGAGGGCCTCAGCTTGATGATCTCGTTGATAGCACGCATCCTAATGACTACGGGTACAAAAGATGGCAGCCATCTGGTTTGACTCTATCCGACTGGCTTGCGGGAAGGGGTTTCTATAGGGTATAATGAGCACCACAGGGCTTTCTTCTCTAGTACTAGGTGTAGAGCAATAAGGGTGGGATAACTGAGCTAGAAGATCGTGAGCCACCCGAAGTAGAGAACAAAAGGCTTTTTTGTACTTTCTTAGATGATAACTGCCTGAGTGATTAGTACAGTTCAGTTACCCTTAATACCTTGAGCATATTACTAGACGCAGCTGACCCCCAAGACTTGAACTACGCCCAGTATTTTCTGCTACTGACATAAACTCAACATGACCAGCTGGCTCCCCATTGCCAGAT
The DNA here is from genome assembly GCA_023101225.1 of Fusarium solani-melongenae. NCBI lineage: Eukaryota > Fungi > Ascomycota > Sordariomycetes > Hypocreales > Nectriaceae > Fusarium > Fusarium solani-melongenae. Next base: position 6,284,827 of record CP090036.1, on the reverse strand, counting down.
ACTCAGTCAACCCCCATTAGAGCTACCTATCCATTTGCCGAGCCAGCAATGTGCCAGCCGGAATCTGAGCGAAACTCTCCAAGGGGATCCTCGGTGGCGCACCGACCAATCCGACCTTATATCACGTTGTGTATTCTCCGCGGCGTCGGCCCGTAGGCCAAGGGACCCGGGAGTCTCTTATTAGAGTGCCAAGAAATGATACCATCATGCGAATGTTTCTTGATCAACCTCCGTGCTTCCTATTTGGGTATCTCAAGGAGCATGGCTTCCGAGATGAGCAGGGTGGGTCGGCCCCCCTGTCAGTGTTGTCACATCGATAGGGATCCTGGGCGTTTCGGCCATCTGAACACTGAAAGGGTCGTTGATTCACAAGTCGATCAATGAATAAAAATGTCGGTACGCGGCGTATTCATGCATGCCATTAAGTCATGAGGCTGCCTTGCCTACGTGCAAGCCAATGGCGGATCCTTATCTGGCATTCGAATTGGAACTTGGCAGATCTTAGCGTTGCAAGCCACCCATCGGGCCTCCTTCCATGAAACGTGTGGGTTCATCCTACCACGGACGCCTAGCCCGATTGAGAGAACGGTCCTCAGGTTCCGTTCACAGTCACGCTTTGGGCGGCTACAAGTTCCAGAACCTTGACCACTTGACCACAGCGAAGGACGCTACGTCCCGTCTTTCCGAAAGTAAGGTCTATGCAAAGAGGTATCTTCCAAGTGTCGATAGCAATATATAAAGTCTGTTCTTTTCGAAATGTAGGTAGTTCTTTTGTTCTTCACCCGTCAACCTTTGGGCGACTATCCACTTGAGAACACACAGCCTGCTACACACTCTCTTTGCGAAAATGACTGTTTATCAACTCTTGGTTACGGCCGCTTTGGCTGGTACAGCACTTGCTGCCCCTCTTGTTGAGGAACGCCAGGCTTGCGCCAGCCAGTGGTAAGTGCTTACATTTGATCCTGGTTTCATATCATAGTACAGAAAGGCTCACATAACCTCTAGGGCCCAATGTGGTGGCTTCAGTTGGAATGGTGCTACTTGCTGCCAGTCTGGTAGTTACTGCAGCAAGATCAATGACTATTACTCTCAGTGCATTCCTGGAGAGGGTCCCGCCACTTCCAAGACAAGCACGCTCCCTGCCTCTACCACCACCAGCCAGCCATCGTCGACCTCTACCGCTGGAACCTCTTCCACTACGAAGCCTCCTCCTGCTGGAAGCGGCACTGCCACTTACAGCGGAAACCCCTACTCCGGAGTTAACCTTTGGGCCAACAGCTACTATCGCTCAGAGGTTACCAACTTGGCTATCCCCAAGTTGAGCGGTGCCATGGCCACGGCTGCTGCCAAGGTCGCTGATGTTCCCTCCTATCAGTGGATGTGAGTAATGGGGTATTTGAGTGAATTAGTATGGCAGAACTTTCTACTAAGCACGTCTACAGGGACTCTTTCGAGCACATCTCCCTGATGGAGGATACTCTCGTCGACATTCGCAAGGCTAACCAGGCTGGCGGTAACTACGCTGGCCAGTTCGTCGTCTACGACCTCCCTGATCGCGACTGCGCGGCTGCTGCCTCTAATGGAGAGTATTCCCTTGATAAGGATGGTGCCAACAAGTATAAGAACTACATCAACACTATCAAGAAGATCATTCAGAGCTACTCTGATATCCGAATTCTCCTTGTTATTGGTTAGTCCTATCCCCGTCATTCCGTGTGGTTATGGCTAACAGCCCTTCTAGAGCCTGACTCCCTGGCTAACCTGGTCACCAACATGGATGTTGCCAAGTGCGCCAAGGCCCATGATGCGTACATCAGCCTGACGAACTACGCTGTCACGGAACTGAACCTACCCAACGTCGCCATGTATCTTGATGCAGGCCATGCTGGCTGGCTCGGTTGGCCTAACAACCAGGGCCCTGCTGCGAAGCTCTTTGCAAGCATCTACAAGGATGCTGGCAAGCCAGCTGCGCTCCGTGGACTCGCCACCAATGTTGCCAACTACAACGCCTGGAGCCTCAGCAGCGCTCCCCCTTATACCCAAGGCGCCTCCATCTATGACGAGAAGAGTTTCATTCATGCAATGGGTCCTCTTCTGGAGCAGAATGGCTGGCCCGGCGCTCACTTCATTACCGACCAGGGCCGTTCTGGCAAGCAGCCCACCGGTCAGATCCAATGGGGTGACTGGTGCAACTCCAAGGGCACTGGCTTTGGTATTCGTCCCTCTGCCAACACTGGCGACAGCCTCCTCGATGCTTTTGTCTGGGTCAAGCCTGGTGGTGAGTCTGATGGTACCTCGGACACCAGTGCTGCCCGTTACGACTACCACTGCGGTGCTTCTGCCGCTCTTCAGTACGTCATCCCATTCCCCAAACCGAGAACTATGCTGACATCTCTTCTTTCAAGGCCGGCACCTGAGGCAGGAACCTGGTTCCAGGCCTACTTTGAGCAGCTTCTCACCAATGCCAACCCTTCGTTCCTGTAAGCACTCGGGACAAAAAAGTACAGCTAGTTTTGCTCTTCCATGTACATATTTACCTCGTATGACGGTACAATGGGCCGCATACTACATACGACGAAAAGGATGGGCCCCCCAGTCTCTTTAGACATCCCCAATCTCGTATCTGCTTCTCTTGACTTGTCTAGTCAATCAATTTGAGCTTTTTTTTTTATGCAAATACCTGAAGTCTTGATTGAACTATGGACTAGGCGATGAAATAGTTGTCGATTGCCATATATCTTGACCCCTCATCTCTTCTCATGCAAAGTGTGCGACTCTAGCACCTGTACTGCATCAAAATCCATATAACAGAGTCCACAACCGCCTCAGGGGCGGCAAGATGAATGCTATGCCCAACGCCAGAAACGCGCTGAAATTTTGTCCTTTCGGATAGGTTCAATATCTTCTTTTGCATGGATCCTTCGATCGCATTGACCTGAGAGGTGAATTGGCTCATCCCAGCCCTTTCAATATCAGTGCCGTTTCCCAATCGTAGACCTTCAGCATAGATCTTTTGGAGATCGACGGCGTAATCTGCTCGCAAAACAAAAAGAGGGACACGCCCGAGCTCAGGCTCCTCAATCTCTGAATGCCCCTTGGCAGCTAGGGCTTTACCGCTCGCATGATACTGAGCCACTTCTCGGTCAGCTGCGATTTTATGCCCAGGTCGTGCCTCTTCCTCCAGCAATTCTTGCCACTCTATGTGACTTAAGCGATGGAGATCTCTGTAGCAGAGTTGTAGAGTGTCTATATCTCTTTGTACAGCGCGAACAAACGGATTCGGATAGGTCAATGACGTCTCCTCGGTGTTGGCATCGACAAAGACAAAGCCCTTGAACTGAGCCAAAGTCCTCAGCTTCACAAACTCCCGTAGAATGATGCCGCCATAAGAATGAGAGACCACTATATAGGGTGGCGCGACCTTTGCAGCTCTCAGAAGCGCGTGCAATTCTGCTGCTATGTCCTCGGCGGTCCTGGGGTCACCGTCGGGTGCTGGTTCACTTAAGCCGTATCCTGCGCGCTCGTAGTTCAAGACACTCATAGACTCTGAAAGACTCTTCGTAACTGTTGACCACTCTTTGATGCTGCTTGTGATACCGGGGATGATGACGACGATTGGGTTGTGTGCTCTCCGAGGGGGCCCGTAAATGGTCAGCTCGAGTTTATGGGTACCCAAGTCCACAAGGGTCGTTAGACCGGGTTGGTAGGGTGCCATATCGAAGCTGGTGGTTACAGGAGGTTGAACAGTTTGGTTGATGTGTTGGAGCTTGTGTGAAGGGTGAAGTTGAAAGGATAGATTCACACATTTAACAAATGGCGCCAACGTGCTGGAAGATGGTTGGCATTGGTTGCTGACAAATCATAAGTAAGCGAAGTAGTGAAGGGACACAAACATCGAAGTTCACCTGGACCAAGTACTTCATGACAATAGATATTCAGATTGGAGTGTTTAATATATATCTTGTATGTTATTAAAGGTTAGCTTAGTTAATATTTTATGCTCTCCAACCAATCCTATGGGAGCCGGTTAGGGCATCTCGACTATTGAAATTTGCCAAACATCTCAATCATACGTGCAGCTCCATCATCTGCGTACATCATGTTTTCCAAGTCGATACTGCTTTGAATGTGTTCTCGAGCACGAGGTAGCATCTCGGCTTCATATGCTGCAACGGCCCGTCCCAACGCTGCTTGGTCTGCCTCCTCGTCATAAGCCGCCTGAGCTCCTTCATCTCCAAGCTCAGACATTATCTTCTTGAAGAGAACCAGCGAGTCGTACATGGCCTGATTGACGCCTTCGCCGTTTGGAGTTGCTAGATGTGCTGCATCTCCCAAGAGTGCAATGCCGGGGGTGCGCTTCCAGCGCATCTGGTCTGGTTCATTGGCGGTGCCCTCTGCTCCGCCACTGTCGGTTGTTTCTGACGAGAAAAGACCTATAGGGAGGCGATAGAGAGGCCAAGGGCGCCAAGAACCTCCAGAAGCAGCGATTAAAGCTCGTGTGTTTGAGGCCCAGTTGGCGTAGAATCCCCCCGGTCCCAGCATGGCTGCTCGTGCCTTGTCCATATCAGCTGGATCAGCGGCGCCTCCAGGCCGTGTCAAAGTTTCGGGCGCTGTCACGCCCATGTATAGACGATACGAACTATCAGACATTTGCTGAACACAGAGCACGCTTTTGGCACTCAAAGCCATGGCAGTACCTTTGCCTGCCATTTCACGCGCCGTGCCATATTCTGGGCTGTCATTGGACAGACGGCCCTCAATAAACATTTTGCCCGAGTATACTGGCTTGGTAGATGTGATCTCAAGTAGAGAGTTAGCTCCTTGATAGGTAAAAGATAGGGACGAAGAGCCGTGCTATGACTTACTACTTGTCGGACCTTGCTCCATGCTCCATCCGCACCGACCACGAGCCGAAACCCAGTCTCAGTTGAGCCATCGGCAAAGTTCAGCATCCAGGAGCTAGCGCCAGGTCGTTTTTCGTCTTCATTGTGGCTGACCTTCGAGAGAGTCTTTCCCCATCGAATGCTATCTGCAGGCAGAGAGCTGAGTAGTAATTGTCGCAGTTGCAAGCGGTCGATCTCAGGGCGGTCAGTGTCGTCACTGAAAGAGGCCTTGATGCCTCCTGTGGAATCCATCAGCGTCATGGCCGTGGCATCTTGACGAGACAGCTTCTTGAACTTGTCATGAAGCCCGGCATGCCGCAGCGCTTCTTGGCCGGTTTCGTTGTGAATATCGAGTGTGCCACCTTGACTGAGAGACGTCGATTCTGGGGATGGATCGCGCTCAAACACATGGTATTTGATCCCCGCAGTCTGCAATAGATGAGCAAAAGTAAGTCCACAGGGTCCGCCCCCGATAATTGCGATAGCGGGTGGTTTAGATGGGGGCATGGTTTCTGAACTCGAAGATTGCTGTAGACACTCAGACCGGCGGGAATTTCACGCTCAGCTCGAGTTGTAGACGTGATCTGTTTGGTGCGATATAGTTGTAGGTGAAATAAGTGAGACAAGCAAATTGGGATGAAAATATTCACTCTGCGCCGACGCAGAGCTTTTATAGGAGCTTTTTTAGCCGTCCTTAGACTGCGAATTCCTTGCTCTCGGTACCGAGTTTGCTCGACGAGCCTCCTAATGTGTGTTTATTAGAATCAATACTCGGTCCTTAGTAAACACCGAGGCTGGCGCCCGATCCTATCGCTTCGGACATTAGTCTGGTCCAAACGCTAACTTAGGGCTGTGGAGAGAATGAGAATTCCAGTGGCTATGACTGCCTCACACTCGAGTCATCACTGTCTTCTGCCTAACTTGTCTGGAATGGCAAAATATCTACACCTCGTATGGCGAATTTAGAACAGATATACCTATATTCGAGAGCAAGAGGCAAAGATATCTAGGCAATTCATCACGACACATTCGATCCGTGTGTGTCTAAACGGTGACCCGTGCACGATGCAACTCGACTAACATAACACACCATGAGATATGGATGTATCCCATAAGTCGGCAAGGACCTGCACTCCGTACCTCGCCCCACTTTAGTCCCGTGATGACCTCAGTACATGAGGGGTACCATTAGTTCCTTGCATAAAGGATTTACTAGTAAAACACCATATAAATCATTTTGAATTCAACAATGAGGACCAGATCAATGACCAAGGAAGCACAGGCAGCTAATGCCTATGACGACTATAGCTTTATTAAGGAAACACACAGCCGGCCGGTCGGCCCTAATGACCCGACCCGGGCGCCCGACTTCCCGGCTGATGAGGATCGCGGCTTCAATTTTCAACCCTTCCACATCACATACCGGCCTTTTCAAGTGCATCAGCTTCCCCAGACCCCCCTTGAACTGTTCCAGCTTTTCGTGCCTAAATGGCTTATTCTAAGATGGATTGATTACACCAATAGCTGGGTCCTCAGATGCGTTGAAAATGGCGTCGCGGATAGCTGGAGTTCGCCCCTCGAAGAACACTCCCGCATCTTGGATTGGGAGGGAATCTCCGCCGCACAGATCTATGTATGGCTCGGCATCCTAATTTACATAGGAATTCACAAGGAAAAGACCATTAAGAGCCATTGGAATGCCCCCCGGCTAGGAGATCAACGCCCCCTCCACTCAATCCTGAAGTTCATGCCCCTGCGGAAATTTGAGCTAATCCACCGGTATCTCCGCCTTTATGACCACACCAAGATCGATGAGACCGATGACGATAACCTGCCGAAGGTATTCCAAGCCGTGGAAGAATGGTCTGATCATATACAGAGGGTCTCAGAAGAGCTCGTCGACCTGGGCTCTCATCTAGCTGTTGACGAGTGTATGATCCGCTATATAGGCCGATCTCATGACACCACCTTCATCCGCAATAAGCCTATCCCCCTTGGCTTTAAGATCTGGGTTGTGGCCCAATACGGCTTCTTCATTCACTGGCTTTGGCACGTTAAAGACTCGCCGTACGGCATCGCGGCTATACCTAAGAAGAAGGGGACGAAGACTTCGGTTGCCCTAGTAACCGATAATAAGATGATCCCTCTCAACAACACACAGGCCGTGGTTGTGGCCCTTGTGAATATGCTTCCTAAAGGAAGGTATCATGTCTTCGTGGATAACCTCTTCTCGTCGGCAGACCTCTTCCGTAGCCTTCGTGCCCACGGCTACGGGGCTACGGGCACGGCACGAGTCAACTGCGGCATCTACAAGGAGCTCAAGGAAGGTAAACAGAAGGATGTCAAAGGGAAATGTGGATACAGCTTCAACGAGCTCAGAGCCGTCCCAACGGCAGATAATAAGGTGATCAGTCTTAGACAAGATTATATGTGAATCCCTTACTAATTTATCTCTTGGTCAGGTCAATCAAATCGCTTAGAAAGATAACGCCCTCGTGTTATTCCTATCTACCGTGTTCACGGGCAATGAGCGTGTTGAAAAGAAGAGGAAGAAGCCGTCCACAGATCACTCACGAGCCCGGCCGATACAGCGTTTTTTTAGTGACGAAGCCGTCAAGGTCATCTCAATCCCGACAGTTGCTGCTGAATACAATGACGAGATGAACCACATTGACCGAGGTGACCAATTGAGGTCATACACATCCTATGATCACCGCCTTCGCCGGGGCCCTTGGCAGGCTCTTGCTTGGTCATTTCTTCTCGAGGTCATCATCGTGAACAGCTATCTATTACAGCTTCACGCCCCCCAGCTAAATTAGGTACGAATTACAAATCAGACGGAGTGGCGAGAGTGTATTTACAACGCGTTATTTAATACTTACCATCGAGAAAGCAAGGCAAGGAAGCTCAACAGGTCAGGGGATGAATTCGACGAGGATGATCATGAACACCACCAAAATCACTATATACGGGATATCAATCACGTCAACCGCGGCCGCAATTCAGATTGCTTAGCTTGTCAAGGCTTCCGGCAAGGTCAAATACGAGCAAAGAGTCGAAAAAGGCGGACTTTAAAGGAGACCAGCAGTAACGTAATGAAGAGGCCAGCCAGGCGGCGGCAGACCCGGTACGGATGTGTCATTTGTGATGTTGCGATTTGTAACTCTCAAAATTGTTGGGACTTCTATCACCACCTAGATTAGCAGGCATCACATGTACCTTTCATTTGGCGCATTTTAATTGGACCGACCCCCGGTTGTGACCTGGTTGCAGGTCCTTGCCGACTTATGGGATACAATACACTCGGCTATCGCACAATTTCAAACTTGTCAGCATCGTGGCACACAGGGTGAGACGGATTAGCAGTCGATGACGTCTCCTCGAAGAGGGGAAGTAAAACTTGAGCAATAGGGTAGGCGGACAGTAGAGTTTGGAGCAATCAAGTGCTGACAGTACAGTGGAAAATAAGCGCTAGGTAGCTTTGTTGGAATGCAAACGCCCGACACTGACCCCGACAATTCTGATAAAGGTGGCCTTAGGCCCATAAAGCTCTCTCTACATTTTTTACTTCCGTCCCTCATACACAAAATGAACATGTCAACAACGGAGCTACTGCAAAGCCATCTTTCTGAGGCCGGTATTCCCATTTCCGTTCCTGGCTCAAGTGAGTTTGTATCCCTGCAAACGAGCTATACCGGCCGGCATGATGAGGTTCGGCCCAGGGTCATCACCAGACCCCAGTCCGCCGAGCAAGTGGCTACTATCATCAAATCATGTTTGAACCTTAAGCTGGACCCGGTGGTTCGCGGTGGCGGGCATGACATGTTCGGGCGCTTCTCGGCCCTCGACGCCGTGAGCATCGATCTACGCGATCTCAACACGGTCACTATATCGCCAGATAAAAAGACAGCAAGAGTGGGAGGAGGGGCCACAAATTATCAGGTACTCGATGTCTTGAGCAAGCATGAACTGACAGCTCCCGCGGGATCCTGTGGAACAGTCGGTTTTGTGGGATGGTGTCTTGGGGGTGGATTTGGTCCCTATGTCCACTCATATGGGCTTGGAGCCGACCAAATTACCGGTGCCCGAGTTGTCCAGGCCAATGGGGAGCTAGTTGAAGCTGATGGTCGCCTACTCAAGGGTCTGCGTGGGGGCGGCGGAAGTCTCGCCATCGTTGTCGAGTTGGAGGTCAAGACGTGGCCGCTCTGTGAGGTATGCAGTGTCTTCTGCATTTTTCAGCACATATGCTGACTCTCAACAGGTCCAGGCGGGAATGCTCTTCTTCGAATCATCTGACATTGCCGGCGCTGTAACCACCTTTTTCACCAACTACAACAGCCTCGTAAATATGTACAAGGAAATTCCCAGCAAGCTCTATCTGATGCCGTCGATCTGGATCTACCCGAAAGTCGGACTGTCTCTCACCTGCGGTTTCATCTGGAACGGGTCTGCGAGCGACGAGTCTCGTCTTTGGCTGGAGCGAGTGGGCAAGCTGGCACCTCTCTCACCTAATATCTCGGATGTGCACTCGACCGCCATGAACACGAATGCGCTGGGCTTTGCAGCTATGGTGAAAGATATGATCCCTGCTCAGGTTCTCGGTCGTTGTCAGTCAGCAGATATCTCCCACTTCTCACCCGAGGTGGTGGATGAGCTGGCCCGAATTGCCCACGCCATCCCCCGCGACAGCTCCGGTGGTGTCAACATCCACACACTCCGTGCCGACAGCCCATCTTGCAGGACCGACACGCCGGACTCTGTTCTGCCGTACCGAAAACCCCACGTGATGTTCGAGTTCCTGGGCCTGGGAGATGACGAGGCCTCGGCGCGGGGCGCGGCAGCTTGGGCGTTGGATGCACGTAATAGAATCTCAGCACTTCCAGATGCAGAAGGTCCCACGTATCTACCCTTGACCGCCCCCGAGTTCGTCGACCTGGAGACAACCTTTGGAGGGCATCTGGAAGAGCTGCGGCAGCTGAAACGGGAGTATGACCCGGCGGGGGTCTTTAAGCATACACTGCCAAAGCTCGTATGATGGTGAATTGGTCACGGCTCGAGCCCTGCAGATGGACGAGATTGGCACGGAGTAGTTCGAGCTAGCGGGATCATCCTTGCCTGATCACCTTATCAATCAGTCCAACACCGACTTCGGATCCCGTGCCAAGCCGGGTATTGCGGATCGGCTCGTCAGTGATTGGGGCTATTACTTGATCTGCCCGTTAGATTCATCCGGTACCTTGTAGCTGCATCACAAGTGCTGCGATCTTCCTCCAGTCGGCAAAGGGTCCCATTGTTAGGTGTGCATCACGGTGCCGCGTTTTGCGCCTGTTTTGTGGTATGATCTGTTACCATCTTACGGCGATGAGCCTACCCTCAAGAGGGATATTAGGGCTGGTATAACCAAGTTCATTCATGTTATTCTTGATTGGATTAAATCCCTGCCTGTGGTCGCACTCGCAGCTTTTCACAGCGTGGGGGATTTGGTTAGATCGGCTCCAGAACAACGAGCTGGCCGTGTAAGGTGCAGCGGAAAGCATTTGCCACGGTGGGTTGGAGGTAAAATCGTTCATGTATGTTAATGTCTCATATAGAGAGAAATTCTTCTCATGTTGATCTCATCTTGTTTCTTCAAGCTCTAATCAGTGTACTAGCCAGTGAGTATCACGAATCCCAAGTCCTCGTCCAATCAAATTCCTTCCCTTTCCAACGGCGTCGACTGACCCGTTGACTACGACCCTGCCATGGAAGGAATGGACAAGAAGCACAATGATGTCGAAGCGGGGAGGGAGTCACCCAGGATCGAACCAACAGCATTACCAACCAACAATCCAACTACCGACAGCAAGGGGTTGGAATACGGAACACGCAATCTCGGCACTCTGAACCGCAGGCTCAAGTCCCGACATGTTCAGTTCCTTGCCTTGTCCGGTGCCATCGGCACGGGCCTTTTCGTCGGTAGCGGACAGGTGCTTTCCCTTGCTGGCCCGCTCTCGGCCTTCCTGTCCTTCACTATCACCGGCTTCAACATCTTTTGCGTCCTCAACAGCGTCGGTGAGATGGCTTCATGGTTGCCTATCCCGGGCCCTGTTCCAATCTTTGCTGCCCGGTTCGTGGACCCGGCTCTCGGGTTTGCCCTCGCTTGGAACTATTGGTATCAGTTTGCCATTGGAGTTCCTATTGAGGTGACAGTCTCAGCTGTCATTGTTGATTACTGGCACAACAATGTCCCCAAAGTCGCCCTCATCAGCCTTTTCTATTTCCCCATGGTCTTCCTCAACTGTTTGCCCGTTCGCATCTATGGTGAAGCCGAGTTCGTCTTTGGCGCCATCAAGCTGACCACGATTGTGGGATTGATCATCTTGATGTTCATCATCACTGTTGGCGGTGCTCCCAATGGCGAGGCGATTGGCTTCAAGTACTGGATACACCCAGGACCTATGAATGAGTACCTGAGGCCAGGCGCATTGGGAAGGTTTCTGGCTTTCTGGAAAGTCTTTGTGCAGGCAACATTCTCCTATGGTGGCAGTGAGATGGTTGTCATGGCCGCAGGAGAGACAGAGAACCCTCGACGCAACATCCCCAAGGCTATCCGTCGAGTCTTCTGGAGAATTGTTCTCTTTTACATCCTTTCCGTCTTCCTTGTCGGTCTTTGCGTCTCGTCCAAGGACCCTTCTCTCTTGAACGCCATCAACTCCTCAGCCCCTGGAGCAGCTCAAAGTCCCTTCGTTATCGCCATTCGCAACGGCGGTATTAAAACACTCCCCTCGATCATCAATGCTGTTATCCTCACCTCGGCTTGGTCATCTGGCAACTCGCTGTTTTATGCCGGCACTCGTGTTCTCTATGCCGCTGCCCTGGATGGTAAGGCACCAGCCATCCTGGCGTATGAAAAGTTTGGCGTGCCCTACCTGTGTGTTGCGGTGACCTCTGTTTTTGGACTCTTGGTCTACCTCAATGTCAGCAACAGTGGCGCCGAAGTCTTCTTCTGGCTCAGTAATCTGAGCGGCGTCGGAGCTCTTATCATCTGGGCCAGTGTCTGCTACACATATCTTCGCTTCTACTACTGTCTCAAGTATAACGGAATCGACCGCAACACTCTTCCGTACAAGTCACCAATGCAGCCATTCTTGGCTTATTTCTCCGTCTCGTTCTGCACAATCGTTGCAATCTTTAACGGATTCGACGCCTGCTTCCCTGGACGCTTCAGTGCCAAGACCTTCATCCCGCCTTACATCAACATCCCCATCTTCATCATACTGGTTTTTGGCTTCAAGTATGTCAAGAAGACCAAGTTTGTTAAATATTCAGAGATGGATATCTGGTCCGGAAAGGCAGAGATTGATGCGTTGGAACCAACTTGGCCAGTGGTAAACCCCAGGAATTGGCTGGAACGCATCTGGTTCTGGATTGCCTGAGTGCATCTGAGAGAGTGGACATTGAAAGGATGTGGGCGACTTGCCATGGAATGGCATAGAACATGCTGTTTCTTGAATGAAAAAGGGTGGAGTAGTTCTGGCGCGGTTGCAGTGTTAAAAGGGAAGCAATGTTTTGAACCTTGGGTTGGAAGAGAGATACCAATTATGATCGTACCATGGCAGGGATATAAAGGATATAGAAGGGCATGGTTAGCAATATATATACGAGTCGAAGAAAAGAAGTTGCGAGTCGTACACAGTGATGGCATGATCGTATGCGGGTTCGTGTGACAGATTTCGTACGACTGGATTACTGTACTAACCACACAAGAGTAAAGGATGTCAAAGACCAACATGGCCTTCTGGCTTATTTATCTCATCAAGGGGCGGGATTCAACTAGAATAAAGAATACATTGTTAACACATCACAGCATCATATCCTAATGCCAGCACAGTGGCCCTGAAGAAGAATCGAATGGTATGGTGTCAAAGATCTGGTCCTCCAGGTGGAGACATCGCCGTGGTAACTCTTCAGGGGCGACAGTGACACTCACCCTTCTCCAATTAGCCCTTGCTCTCTCTGAGGGGCCGTTGGGGCTGTCTACTTCTCCCCTAGTGTGTTCAGGGTCAATTTTGTGGCCTGACATAGAGGCAGCAAGTTCAAGATCCGGGCCAGGACCGAAGCCCCCTCCAATCCTCAATCTCAGAAGCTTCCCAGATAGTCCCAGATAGTATCAGAGTGTTGACCTTGGTGTCAAGAAAATCGCCTGTTTGTGAAGTTTCGTTCGTGTCCGAGCCATCCACAACCTGGATGGCCAGTGTTTCTGCTCATCAGCAGACGTTTGTTTTGTCCCGACAAGGCGCACAAGGGGCTCTGATCGTGAATTTGATGTCACTGTCCATAACACGGAGTACATGACATATGCCCAAGTCTACGTCGGAATGGAAGGAAGTCTTGGGTGAGTATTGATTCCATTCACCTCCCAGAGCAACCCCATCCAAAGATCTCCTCGCCAGAGTCCCGAGAGGTACTGGCCATCCGTGCTGCCCTCAGCCACACCAACACGCCCGAGAGCTTTAGAAAACTCCTTGGCAACGCCAGAGAGTGCGATCAGCCTATCTTCGACAGCTTTCGTCAAAGCTAGGCCGGAATAAAGGGATGCAGTGAGCCTCCACTAGTAGAAGACCAATCTGGGAATGATCAAATTATCAAGCCGCAGTTTAGACTTGAAAATCAGGTCAGCAGAGCCCCCCGAGTGAGAGACTTCGCCGCCCGTCGGATTTCTTGGCTTTAGCTTTTGGCATTGGTAAAAGCAGCCTGCCCTTGTGAATGAAACCATTCTCCTGCTGAGTATCCACTCGAAAAATCCAACCTCGAGTCAAAAGCTCAGAGCGGCCAACATGCTGGGTGTACTGGGCTTTGGCTTCGTCATCATCAACGCGAGCAATGTAGAAGTTCCCCTTCGGAGTCCCGTCCCTCTCCCGGTATGGGAGTCGAGCCAATTTCGGAATGCCCCTTTCAGATGCCGTAAACAATCCCATCTCCATAGTGGTTTCAAATCCAGTGACAGAAAAAAGGGAGCTCTGGTAGTACTCGGCCATTTTACTCGCTTCGTTGCGCCAATCTTCAATATTGTCTTGAATAATGCAGATAGAGTCGATCCAGACGAGGGGAACACCCAACATCTCCGCAAGGTCGAAGAGATGCTCAAATAGGCGGGGAGTCTCTCAAGGTCGCCTCCTGTGAGTCTTTCGCCATAATTTCGTCGCGTGGTGGATATTTCAGCTGTACCAGAGGTCCAACGATGTGAAAGCATGATTAATCTTCCACGTTTCTGTGCTGTCTCAACTAGTCGGACACTCCTCACGCCATCGCTTCCTCGAGTAACTTCGACACAGCGAGTTGGGAGGTTGGCATTCTCAACGTCTAGGGACTGAGAACCTGAAAGTGTTAAACGACACTCTTGGTGGTTTGCTTGGCAGTCCTTGAGCCACTGTCGTAGTACTCGCATGTGGTCCTCAGATGAGGTTGGTCCTGTCACTAGTCGGCCCATTATATCGCCACTAAGAGCTGCTGGGGAGTCTGAACGTAATTTAGACGATCAGCTTAAGATATTCTTCTTTGTATTCTTGAGCTAGAACATACCGGGATCTGCTAGGAGACGAAGTGGTATGTGCCTCCTGTTCGGACCAAGACCTTTAGTAATCCAAAGCCTGGTGAGAGCGAGCGGTTAAGATGGGCCTGAGGCTGCCTCCTCGTCGTGACAAGAACTACGTGTGTCACCGTCGTCTTCCTCAGCCTGGATACTCATCCATTGTCGCCAATGCTTGATACTGGCCATCAGACCATGCTTGCGGCCTTTGGGGAAGGATGCCTCGACGAGCATTGAGCAGAATGAACAGCCTGATTCCGTAGCCGAAAAGGCTGACGTTACTTTGTACCCTCGTACCGGGTACTGGGTGGGGTTGAAAAAATGAATAGCAAAGTTCCGGCAGGTATCGCAGAGGTCCATCTTTGACGATATGACCCGGAGATGAACGCTGATATGGTGGCTTTGATCAAGGCAATTGGACCCAAGCCCATCGAGATGATTCCTTACGTTCTTTCAGCTCGGAACATTATCTATTCCTAAGCCGATGACTTGCAGACGCCACGCTATCTCTTTACACGTGATTTAGAAGATCAGGCTGTGAGTTGTGAATACTTTTTACTTTTTTCAACTCGTTCCGATTTTTGATATCACCTAACCCAAAATTCTTCCCAGGTCATGGCTCTTCTCAGCATCAAAAGTAGCTATAGGCTACTTAAAACGATAGAAGGCTGCCGAACTATCATATGCACGTTTCTCACATTCATGGGCCTCAAATTTTTTTTCAGCATTGCAGCCTCTACCCCTATCAACACCACTCGCCTTCCAACTAACCAAATCAAGCCAGCAGTCCAGATGTTTCATTTTTCAGTGGCTGGCACTGTTATCGGAGCTTTAAGCCCCCTGCTTCAACCGCTCATCGTCTCTCTGAAGCGTCGGACTCGTCTACACAATGCGATTTCTATCTCCCTTACTAGCGCTTCGTTATCTTGCGCCATCGGATTTTTCATATGTTCGAACCGGCTTGCCGGTTATAGCCTCACGAGGGGTACCTTTCTCGAGTACATGATTCTTGGTGTGGTCATTCCGGGTCGGTAGTCAACTGCATCCCGGTTGCGATTTCCACGTTTGGCCCGTCCCGCTGGGCCGTCCCAAGCCCTTTTGAGCCCGTCTCGGCCATACATAAAGACTCTCAAACAACCCAATATGAGCTCGATCATGTTGCTTCTGATGATGGGAGACTGGCGAGAGCCTATCGAGCCAGCCGTCACATGCCCTCAAGTAACACTGCTGTGAGTCGAACATCGCCTCGAGACTTTCTGGAAGTGAAATTTTAACAACAACAAGGTATTAGCCCAGACACTTCCAGCGCAAACGGACCCAAGCACGAGTCAACCTGGGCCAGGTGGCCAGTCATCACCAGTAAGCCCTGCATTTCCTCAAAGATTAGAAGTTCTAATTGCGGTTAAATAGGCCAGATTGGGAAGCTCACCAATTCCGGCAGCTACACCCTCTTTCAGCCCCCAAATTCGTCACTGGACCCCCTCTCGCTCGTTTTGTATAAAATTGGAGCTCTTCTCGGTGACTTGTGGGTCTATTTTCGAGATGTGCTTTCTTATCGCATTTGCAATGCATTTTGGGAGAAATTCCTATCCCAGCACAAGGTTCGGCGCCTCTCCTTGCTCTTAGTCAAGCAATGTTAACCGGCCTAAACCCTAGCGCTTTTGGCGTTCAAATAGCCTCGCTATGTGGAAAGCTTTCACTGTTGACAAGTTTAGTATGGGTAATTTGCAGACGGGTTGACATGGAAGCGCCGATTCTAAATTTACTGACTCGTGGAAGCTTATTGATGTTTCTAAGGTGGTCCTTAATAGCACTTTGGATTGCCGGAGTTGTTCTCCCGGTCAGGTTTTTTGACTCTCTTATTACTAGGCTTTACGCTATTGTTTTTTTTAATATCAATTAAAATGTCGGCCTTGGTGTTGCGAAGTTTCTTTCAACCCGCAAGCTGAATATAAGTCTGTTCAAGATTACCCTCCGACTACCCTCTTAGATCAAACTCATTTAAATCTGATCCGGGGTGCAAATCAGTTGTGGGATGAAATGGCACCTCTGTAGGAAGGGTTAGTGATTTGCCTCTTCGGATTTCGATGGTCTCTTTAAACACAAAGACCTGGCTAAGCAACAAGATCAGAGCTGTCAGCGTAACCGTACCTGTCCCAGTTTCTGGATTTCCATTTCAGTCGCCGATGGCGCCTACAGTGCCTCATTCAATGACAATACCTGGGCTCTCTTCACCGCATGAAAATATTCATTTCTCTTCTGTATTCCAAGAGTTAGTCGTACAATGCCGACTTTGGTAGTGATTAAGGCGCAATGCCCCTGAGCTTTTCCCACTCGTCCTCAAGCATGCCAAACTCCAACAAATCGTACCACTTGCGGTTTTGCCAGATTGTCCCCCTTCTTCGCCCTTCCGGCTTGAAGCCCATACTCTCATACAAATATGCAGCCTTTGGGTTATAACAGGCAGTAGATATGCCAATAGAATGAAGCGCGGCGTGCCTGAATCCCCAGTCTACCATCCAGTTGATAGCCTCGCGCCCGTAGCCTTGGTTTTGGAATGGCCTGGCAAGACTAATACCGATCTCGGCAGTGCGGTGGTGTGCCACGGATGGTGAGATGCCTCCCCAGCCGATGCACATTATGCCGATAATCGTTGGGCTCTGCTTCTGCTCTGCGTCGCTCTTGTCGCTCTCTGGATTGGCCCTCTTCTCCTCTTCAGGCAAAAGACATATTGCCACGCCGAGTAAAGAATTGACGACGGACTCAAGGTAGCTGTCGGCAGCTTTCTTGCTCTTGGGCTGCAGCATCGTTGGGGCAACCATGGCCTGAATGACGGGGTCTTGTTCAATTGATGGTAGAAAAGCTTTCAAATTGCTGTCAGATTGGTCGGCCCGAACGTATTGGAGCCGGGCTGACCGGAAGGCGTTGACGATCTCTTCCGTATCGTAATCCATGTCGACTGATGAAAGGTGCGTGATTGGTAGAATTGAGAATTTAAGGCGACGTGATGTAGAATGGGTAGGTAAATTTCACTGGCAGCGATCGGCATTTCTAGTTAACGGCCAGACCGTGGAGGAGATCCAAAAGACGGCCAGTGACTCATTCGCCGGCTAAGTCGCTGGAGTGACAAGCGTTGAACCACACCAACTTTGCAGTCGGCCTACCAATTCAGGTAATTCGCCAACCTAACCCCACTAGATTTCTCGTATACATGGGACGTTCCTAACTCCTAATCATGCGTTATGCCTTTTTTTTTTTTTGGTTTGGGGGGGGGATTCCCAAGGCCACCGCCTGAAAAGAGCCGTCCTGATAGCATGAATGAGATAACTATTCGCCAAGACCCATGCGGTATGAGACAAATGGTCTGAGACACCAATGGACAAGGTGTGAGTTGAAGGTTCATGCAATTTCAGTTCCTGGCCCTTTAGATAACACCAGGAATAAACCTCTTAGTACACTGATGCCACTTGATCCATTCAGCCCCAAATGTTTTCCGCAGCATGTCTTCTTCATCCCTTGTTCTTATCAATAGCCTCCGCACAATACCAAAGGTAATAATTACGGCACAGGGAAATCCCCAGCCATTGAGTCTCTGGTGTGCATTCTCGGGAAACCAGCATCCTAGTACTCCATCCCACCGGAAGTAAAGAGCCAGGTTCGTCATCAAGACGATGATTTGTCCCGTATAACCCGGGTGCTGCATGTAACGATATACTCCCGTTGTGGTCAAAGTGCTTGGGGGTCCAAGGCGGAAGGTAAAATTACCCCCCAGTTGAGCAAACGCCAACAGACGAAGGGGCCCGCCAACACAGGTAACCAGGGCAAGGCACAGCAGAGTATATGCGTTCCAGTCGAAAAGTTGCCAGTTGAGATTGTCGGAATGTGGGCAAATGAGACTGGCGCTGGGAGTCTTGAGCACAATAAATGCATGAACGAGGCCGATTCCTCCGGCCATCAGACGTCGCAGAAATGCTGCGGCAGGGGTAGCGTAAAAGCCAAGTCGATCTTGGTTCCAGCCGCCACGTGGAGTAGAATTGGGTGCCTTGGAGCATGACATGGTGATGAAGCTAGACAAGAGGACCGCAACAGAGAACGACAGGTTGTGAAGGGAAATCATATTGCTTGTGTGTATGCGGTGATGTGATTTGACGCTTTGCTGTATTAGAGATGCCATTTAAAATCGAACAGATGGCAGTAGGTATGACACTACTGGCTTCTCATCGTTATATACTCTCTCCCATCTACTCCTTCAAACTCGGCATCGGCGTTCGGAGGTTTAAACTTCCCAACGCCGACCCTCGATCGGAGATTTGAACCCCGACCCGCCGGAACGTCCGATGCTCCAAGACCAATAAGAGAAGGCCTTGTCTCTCAACGCCGCCAGCATTCCTACTTCCCGCACCCATCTCCGACCTCCATCACGACTTGTTACATTTTGCTGTCTAAGGCGGATATCACCGGACGGTGATTACAAATCGCTTTCCTCAATGAACCGACAGGCTGGACACGCTCCCTATGGAACGGCGTGTAGCCAATGTTCCGGATCCAAATCCCGATGTGTGGCTACCAATGGCGGAGAATCATGTGAAAGGTTGTATTTCTGAAGACCGCCCCCGTCTATGTCCAACAAAACTAACGTGGTGACTTAGATGTCAACGTCTAGGAAAAGAGTGTGATTCCTTGAGTAGAGAACGCAAGAGGAAATCGAGAAGACGAGACAACACCACCCACAGCGATCAACTTGAAAGCAAAATTGACGGGCTAGTTTCCCTCCTCATGTCCAATAACCCGCAACAGGCGAACTTACCTCTAGCTCACGTTGGGCGTGCTTCTTCTCGACCCTCAGAACCGCCACTTCTACCAGGCAGCTACAAAGAGCGCTCATCTGCTGCCACACTCGCATTTGTTCTTGACGGTCAAGAGCTCTTGAGAGACTTTTGTACTCTTAAGCAAGTCCATCTCCCTTTCTTGATGCTTGACTCGGAGTACTCCGCCGCCACACTACGGGACGCAAAGCCATTTCTATGGCTTTGCATCGTCGCAGTCTCAGTGAAATCCACGCTCAAGCAGCAACAATTATACGGCGAGATCCGCAGCATCATCGCCAACAGCATGATGGTCGAACTTGAGAGAAGTCTTGAGCTACTCCAAGGACTTCTAGTGTGCATCGCATGGTAGGCTCGTACGTGTTCCTATAGTTACAAATGCTCACAGCAATATTAGGGGCAACTTCCAAGTAAAGAGACGACCATTTTTGACTCTTTTTATCCAACTTTCTGCCACAATTATATTTGACCTTGGTTTAAACAAGGCGCCACCCACTATCTCTGAAAACACTTCTGGCCTCAGACTCCATGAGCCATGGGCATCAAGTACCCGAACATCCGAGGAGCGCCGCGCTGTTCTTGCTTGCTATTTCCTGAGCTCCGTGTCAGTCACTTCCACTTTACAAGAGTGAAGACAGCTAACAATCGTACTGGCAGAATCTCATCGTACCTTCATCAGGCCGACAGACTCTGCTGGACAAGTGAGATGAGCAAGTACCTCGAGGATCTAGCAGACGAAGGCAATGATACAAGTAACTTGACTCTTCTTACGCTTGTTAAAATACGACGAGTTCTTGAGAAGGCCCATTACTCGCCCGCCGATAGCCGCAACCGGAATCGATTTAAGTCATCCAACACACCACCAGCTTGGATAGCTAGTGTGATACAAGCAGAGCTGGACCAGATAAAGACTGAAGCAGTTTCCCTATTGCAGGAACCAGGTCAGAACTTAACTGCTGCAGTTATATCCATGACCCTCGCTAAGATTAACCAGTTGTCCTTTCTCATCTTCACTATGCCACTTTTGCGATCCACGAATTTGTAGTTGTAGATGCCTATCCAAACACATCTTCAGCCTCACAAGACACACTGACAGATTTATATGTTTGCATGAGAGCACTTGAGTCTTACTTCAATGTGCTCTTCACGTATCAACCGGCTCAATACACTGGATTTTCCCTGGCCTCGATCTATCAACTCATGCATTCGACCCTGTCTTTTTGCAAAATCGTAAGATACCTTCCACCATCAAGCTACGAACTTACGTCTTCCGACACCGTGGCATCCAAAGACCGAATGATTTGCCAGAGCTTGAGACGTGTGGCCTCGGAAGCCAGAGTGCACGAAGATGGCCCACCAACTGTTTTCACGAAGCTTGCGGCCATGCTAGAAGACCGGACGCGCGAGAGCGAATCTAATAAGAACGACGCTGCCATCGCACCATTTTATCCGGAAGACATTTTCACCAGGGAGTTTCTTGACTTAATAGGACCTTACATGGAGCAAGAACAACTGCAGGTCCAAGATTTTACCTTGCAACATGGTGGTTAAACGTCTATGGAGCGCAATGAGGGAGTGTCTAGCTGAGAGGCACAACCCTTACACAGCAAAGAAATTCATCAATTTAATTTTCATTCCCCTCTAACTGATGAATTCATCGTGCAAGAAGGCGACTATCACAGCCACTGCTTATTTCCAAAGTGAGAAACAAAGGAGCCGCCATTGCCAGCTTCGATACTGGCCTTGTGCATCACAGACAAGACTGCAGTGACAGACTCTTCAGGCGTTATGGGCTTAGTGAAGCTGGGTGCGTAGGCTTGGAACTGCTGCAACATTTCACCCGCCTTCTGGGCCTGCTCCTCCGTCGCTGTAAAGCCGTCAGTGCGTGATCTCTGCAAGAGTGCTCTGGGGATATCTGACCGTCATCATAGTGGCCTGTGTCGACCATACCTGGTGAAACGGCCATGAAAAGTAGGCCGTCCTTTCTATACTGGGCATCGAACTTGGAAACAGCTAGGTTGACTGCGGCTTTGCTAATTGAATAGGGTGCTGAAACGGAAATGGAAAACTTGGAAACGAAATCCGGGTCGGCCATGCCCGTGGATAGTGTGATGGCCTTCTTGGCCTGACCCTTGAGGAGGAGTGGCACGTAAAGGTTGAACAGATGGATGTTGCCGACTACGTTGACCTTGAATGAGGTGAGCAAGTCCTCCTCGAGCTTCTCAGGTTGTTCGCCTCTATAGAGCGGTTAGAAGAGTCTCAGTACTTAGAGTGAAGAGGTTGACGTACAGAACACTGAGAGGGTCGTAAGCGGACCAAGGAGAGACTAGACCTGCATTGGCAATGATGTAGTCAAGCTTTCCACCAGTGATCTTGGAAGTCTCATCAACGGAAGCCTGACCATACCATGTTAGCGCGCTGGTGAAGTCGGATAAGGAGCGATTACCTTGACAGCTTCATAGTCGTTGATGTCGGCCTGGATGATATGCACATTTTTCCGTGCAGAGAGTTCGCGCTCGATCTTTTCGACTGTGGCTTGTTTGTTGCGAACGAGACCAATCACGATGTTGTCAGATTTATCAGACAACTGGCGGAGGAACTCGAACTGAGAGATGATAATTTAGTTTCATTCGTAACCGGAAGATGAGCTCAACATACCCCAAGACCGCGGGATGCCCCTGTGATTAGGTACGAAGCCATGGTGTGGGAGTGATGATAGTGGAGTTTGGTGGAGTGCTGATTAAAGAGAAGCTTGCTTTTTTTGACGGAGATGCTGAATGCAAAAAAAAAAAAGATCGATATAGTTCCTCTATCCTAGGTATATATACTCAACTCATATCATGCTTTGTCACCCGCTTGCACAACTCTTGGTGACTGACGAGCTCCAGCATCATCACCATCGGGTTCTAGCAACTTGGGTTGGACCATGACGCTAGATCCTACCGACCAATCATGTGGCTCAGGCAAGGTTAGCTCGCCGATAGTTGCCCTCGATTGAGATTTCAGCTTCCCCCGCATGAAGCCAAACACATGTCAGCGTGGGTGGCTGCTTACAACTTCTTCACCACGCCGGTCCACGAATGTCGACATGACAAATCCGCACACAGAAGCGCCGAGATAACTGGTCCTTGGTGGCAACTTTTTGCGAGCGATAAAACCGACAGGGCGGCTTCTGATTTGCTTTGCAACCCAGTGCCGCATCCTTCGTACAGGTATTGTCGCTGAATTCAAAATTGACCCAATCGTCATCGGCATATCCCAGTCTATCAGCCGCTCATGTCACAACGAGGGTGTATGACTTGTAGAGGTTCGGCAGCCAAGCCTAGAAGCGTTGCCGAACTCCACTGACACCCCTAACTAGACCGCAAGGTACTCTGTGATCGGACTCTCCCGACCTGTACGCGTTGCGCTAGAGCAGGCCGAAGGTGTGATGGTTATGGGACTCGACTGTCTTGGCCGCGTGAAGGTGATGTTCGGCGCGCGATCCTTGGGCCTGCACCCATAGAAAGGCGCCGCCATGACGCACGGCACTTTGTCAACACTTCCACTTGGGATATAGAGATGCACGCCTTGATCTCTGGCATCGATTTTGGCTATGGAACTTCTAAGCAACATCCTACCATGAGACAGTTTATCTTGAAGGATCTTGACAACCAACCAACGGAGTCCATGCAGATCGCCCGGCCAGTTCCCAGTCCTCCGATTTCCTTGCTCGGTGCAGTATTGGACCATGTGCAGATGGGTTTGTTCGAATATTGTCAGATCCCCCAATCAGGACTAAGTACTGGCTCAAAACTCACATAAGGCAGTTGTGTATCGAGCATCCTTTTCCCTTATGGCCTTTGGTCACGACGCGCTGAAGATCCGTGAGATCCTTATTCGCATGGCCCTCTCCGACAACTCACCGTCTGCAACCGCAATACTCCAGTCCACCTTGGCCCTAGCATCATATCATCGAGATAAGGACCACTCCCAAGCATATCGACTCAAAATCGCGGCTCTTCGGGCCTTGGCAGCGTCTACACAGGGCGTCATTGGCGCAGAGGAATCCTTTCGTCATATTGCTGCAGGGATGCTCCTCTGCACTCTGGAGGTATGGATCCTTTAGCATTGACTTACCACAGGTACGTACTAATACTTCTTAGATTTACCAAATCTCGGCGGCATCAAGTCATTGGCTGTGGTATGTATGCGGCTCCAAAAAGATCATCAAGAGCGCCAAACTCGACGAGAGAACTCCAACCAACGACACTACCACACTGATAGGCTGGGTCCATTACTCTGACGTGCTGGCTCGCTTCAGCTTGCGTCATTGGCAACCAAGTCTCTTAGAGGCTACAGGTTTTACCATAGGAGTACATTTCGAACCCTTTCAACCTGCAGTATGCGCAGAGGCCCAGGCAGGTTTCATCTACTCCCCTCCCCTGTCGAGTTTTATTAACCTTACACGCCATACAGCCCGCGCATCTAGTAGGTCCTCCGCATGAGGTCTTATATCTCCTGTCCGAAGTCTGTGATACTGTCGTTGAACCCTCGGATCCACGTTTCCACGAGGGCGACTACCAGCAATATCTCAAACTCCTAGAGTGGAAATTACGGAGGATCAATATCTCAGTGGATGGGAATAATTTTCTAGCTCAAGGATCACGTTCGAATTCTGACAGAGCAGTCGAACTCTACCAACTGGCGACCCTAATCTACCTCAAACGTGCGTCAGCAGACAATCCCAAAGAGAGATCACGTCTTCCGGAATGGATCGAGAGGTCTTTTGATATCCTTTCACATTCAGAAGATTGCCAATGGCCCTTCCCTCTCCTGATACTTGGTTGCGAGGCGCGAACAGACGACCAACGAACCATGATTCTTGACCTCATCTCCAAAACAGAGAGGAATGTTCACTTTCGGAAGCTAGACTCTATCAAGATGATGATTCAAAGAATTTGGGTTCAGAACGATCTGATTGAGGAGGAATTCAACTATGTGCACAAGCTCGGTGTTGTGCTTAGTTCGGCAAACAGGGCTATCCCAGCACTTGTTTAGGGGTGCTTCATTATCGTCATTCTACTCCAAGCAAAGAAGTTTATAATTATAGAGTATCGTTACTAGCGATTAGGTGTATAACGGTCATTTTCGTCTCGCTTGAAATCTAACCCTTAGTTGTTCGAGACTCTGGAGCGTTTCGGCCCTACCGCCGGTGTTACGGCCAAAAGCCGACGCTAAATCCTGAATGGGGGCGAGCCTCGAGTCTGTCAGCATCTTGTCCTAGAAATCAACAAGTACAGTTGAATCCTTGTCGGTCAGTTAAGACGCTTCAGTCACGCATCTTGACGAAACACAGCAATGCATACCCAGAAGATCCCCCTCTCCCCGCCCAGTCTCGACGAGCTGGCTGCCAAGCTCAAGGCTCCCCTCGATGCCAACTTCGAAGAGTCATCAGTCAGCGTCGTCACATGTCCCGACCTGCGAGAACCTCCCTTCCGCCTGGCCACCGAAGGGCTCTCCGGTGACGAAAAGATCGCAGACATCGGCGGCCAGCCGAACCTCTTTCCCCGTCCTGTGCTCGGCACCATCTGGTCTATGCATGATCTCGCCAAAGCCATGGAGATGAGCCCCGAAAAGGGAAGCCTTATCGGTGCTGGAGCCGGCCCATTTCACATCGTCGGCCAGAACTGCGAGCTTGCGCAGAATTTGAGCTGGAAAGGGGGGTTCGACGGCGTGACCAATGGGTCGCGAATTGCCCAGATCAGTCCTGACACCGGAGGCGTCGGCGTTGAGAAGAGCCCGTCTTTGGACTGTGCTCTTATGATAAACCTTTTCGGCTCTTCAGGAAACCTAGGTCCAGTCCTGAAGATCACCGCACGCAAGCGGACGGGATCAGAAAGAAGCTTCACCGAATGCATCCGCAAGGCACTCCATGCTGCGTACGGCGACCACCAGACCATTAGTCTCGGCGGCGTTGTCTTGGTCAAATCAGGGACGGCAAAATATCACGTCATGCCTGACTTCCCTTCAGAGGATGAGCTGCCATTCAAGAGCCGGAAGCAGCTAGATAACTGGCTGACCTACCACGACTTTGATGGGCCCGTCGTGTGCTTGTCAGTTTTGCACTCAGCAGACCCAGGAAAAAAGATAGGGCTACGGATGGAGCATACGCATGGCTTCTCGCCATTGGGAAAGAATGCCGGGGGACATTATCACTTTGACATAGATGAAACTGTGGAAGAGGTCCAGTACGAGGCATACTTCAACACGGCAAAGATAATCTATCGGATTGATAAGCCCGAGGCTACTCTGGAGCGGGACATGCACGATTAGAGATGGGCTACTTAAAGACACCAAAACCGGGACATCACGGCATCCAGCCAGTCACGCTCGGTGTATCAGCTCGATTGCAGACCATTTGAGCGAAGACCTGCAGGCCTGTATACGCCCCTGGGAAGGCTTGCGCCCCGGGTTTGGCCGGGCGAGGCATTTGCAGCACTTACCTAGAAGGGGTAGTGCAAGCACCAGACTAGATACGTGCTCTGATTGTCTGCTGAACTTCTATTTATACGCTTCTCCATTGAAGAAATCATTTGGATGGTGATCTAAAAGCAAACCTAATCATACTCACTATCACTCCATGGCGCAATGTCATTGAGCAGATCAATGTCGTAGAAATACTCTTCGAGCCCGTTGGCTTCAAAATATTCCGACTCAATCCCCATGAACACAAAGGTGTCAGGCCCCGAAGCATCCACTTTCGCGCCCTTGAACACCAGGTCCCGGCTCGCCTCCAGGATAAGATGAAAATCATCGATGAATCGAAATCTAATTTCGTGCGCCCCATCGTCGGACTTGACGGTGATCCAGTCGGGGCCACTGTGCTCCGGAGGCTTTAAGGAGGTGAAGGTGAAGACGTCGGTGTCGTGGATGCGGAAGAAGCCGTTGAGCTTGGTGGTGTCGAGGGGCGCGATGAGCGGTCCGTGGATGTCTTCATTGTAGGTGGGATCGGGGAGAGTGATTATCTTGTCCATCTCTGTGCTTGAGTCCCAGGCGTGGTCGATATGGTCGGCGCTGCACAGGTGGTAGCAGACTCCCCACCACAGATGAAGCCCCTTCTTCGAGCCTAGCTTGTCCTCCTCCATGGCTGCCTTGACCCTGGCTTCCATGCGGCCGTCGAATCGCTGCTGATACCCTTTTTCGGTCAAGCCGCCATCCCATTCTATCAGCGCCAGTTCTTCCTTTCGCATCTCGCGCTGCTCTTTCAAATGGTAGTAAAACTCGTATTCAGACCCATCACGAGACCGAACGCTAGCCTTGTCATCCATCTCATCTCCCGATTCATCGACGTCACCGTAGTCAGGCTCGGACTGCTCGGAAACATCCTCATCAAAATCATCGTCATAGATCGCCCGTTCAGGATGTTTTCTGCAGAGTTTGTCGATGCGTTGGTACCAAGTTGGAAGCGTCGACAGATCCGGGGCGGCATTGTCCCCAGGAAATAGCACGTTGCCTCATCGTGTTAGGGCCGGTGCTGCTTTCAGAGTGAGTGTCTGACATGGTCGATGGATATGATGGTGTGCCTACGGCTGAGGAGGAGAAGACGCGACGGTATACGTGTGTTGGGGGGAGGGTTAGGGAACGAGCTGACCGAGATGAGGCTGCATGGCTGGAGACAATCCGGGGTAAAAATTCGACCGGGGAAGGGGAACGTGTTCTTGGCCTTGATATAAACAACTGCACCTGAAAGAGCAAAACACACTTCGATAGTTGTGTGACCCTTGTTTACCATCTACTCTAACCCTGTTTTAATCTTCCCAACTTTACCAAGGTAGTGAAATAGGAGGAACAGCCCATTGGTAGTCCCGCACGTATGGCACCGTATAATTCCAACACCCAGCGCCCACCACTTTGACTTGTGCAGGCTCCCCGCAGGCAAACCTCCATCAGGGTAATTGGGGGAACAGTAAAATCCATAATGAACCTGCCCCCTTCTATCTTTCAGGAACACGACACTTGTTCATACACCGTCTCGCAAGACTCTTGGGCGTGATCAAGAGTCACCCGGGGATGGGGGCAGCTCTGCTTCTCTTCCAACTAGGCTCTAATCGCTGCAGGCCAGCGAGCCTCTCGTACAAGAACGACACAACGGCGCTGAAGCGCAAGTGGTTGAATGCTGTCATCTCGCCCGGGTTGACATTATAATTATAGATTCTCGTTACTAGCGATCAGGTGTATAACGGTCATTTTCATCTCCGCTAGAAATCTAACTCTTGTCCCCGTCATCGGTAGGGGTATTTCTCTTCATCATTTTGGCTGTACCACTTTTCTCGTATGAGTGTGAGTCACGGGATTTTGGCGCTCTTCTCTGTCTTTCTTGCTTAGGAAACCCGAAATACACTCTAGAACTTCCTTTTTAGGGGCATGATGGTCCATTTGCCTGCCTATGACCAACTTACATATATCAGCCAAACATATGCCTTAGTTATGTCGCTAGCATCTGCAGGCAAAACAGCGCTAACTCTTGTGACTCGGTATAAATGCAAACCATGCGTCCCCTGCTTGCCAGATTAACCGGGACAGCACGAGTCCGTGTCGCAATTAGGTGAGGCCAGACCATTTAATCTCCTAGACACCTGTTAAGTTGTACTAGCTGGCATGAGATACGTTCCATTCTATTGGGAGCCTTTAGCCGCTTTTAGGGCAGTCGGAGCTTCTGCCTCCGTTTGGCGGAACTCATCGCTTCGTGGCCTGAGAATTCCACCATTTGAAACCGAACCTTCTCGCTACGGTATGGTAGCCCTGCATAAATAAACCTCAACCCCGGTATTTCCTTGGGTTGTGGCCGGACTGGTTTGCCTATTCTAGCGTCAAGCAGCCGATACTAAAGAGGAGCTCGGAGACTGTTAGAAAAAAGTGCCTGGTTGGGGATTTATCCGGAACACCCGGGGATACAACCTATATAATACCAGGAGAGCTCGTAACACCATGCCCTGACAGCAAGTGATATAAAGCCAAACTGCTTCCCCTGCGGGAAAGCACAGGACAAGCGTCAATCAGCCAGTCACCTCAAAATGAAGTCGCTTGTGCTATTTCTAGGCCTTGTTGCCTCCGCTATCCCGTTCGTGGTCACGACCCCAACGCATGGCGCTAGAGCCGAGAATTTCCAAAACCCCATCATCTACTCTGACTTCCCGGACAATGATGTATTCCTGGGACCCGATGGGCTCTACTACTTCTCTGCATCCAACTTTCATTACAGCCCGGGAGCTCCCATTCTTCGCTCTAAAGATCTCATCAACTGGGATCTTATCGGACATTCTATCCCACGTTTAGAGTTTGGAGACGGCTATGATCTTCCCAACAGCAACACTCGCGCCTATAGAGGGGGAACTTGGGCTTCATCGCTGAGATACCGAGAGAGCAATAAACTATGGTACTGGATCGGCTGCACAAACTTCTGGAACACCTGGGTCTTCACTTCTCCATCCCCAACCGGACCCTGGAAGAAGGCAGCGCAGCTTGGAACAGGCGGGACTTGCTACTACGACAATGGCATTCTGATCGATGATGACGACACCATGTATGTCGTATATGGGTCCAACAACGTCCGAGTCTCTCAGCTTTCCAAAGACGGTCTCAGTGAAGTGAAATCTCAGCAAGTCCTCAACAACACTTCTATTGGGGTTGAGGGTCTAGAGGGAAACCGCATGTACAAGATCAACGGCCAGTACTACATACTGAACGATGACCCTAATGCTTCGGCAACTTGGATTTGGAAGTCTGATAACCCATTCGGCCCTTACAAATCCAAGAACCTCGCGAAAGGCGTCACACCACCGCTCAGCGGTGGCAATTCCCCCCACCAGGGAAGCCTGATCAAGACTCCTGCAGGCGAGTGGTACTTCATGTCCTTCACCTGGGCATACCCTGCTGGTCGTCTTCCCGTCTTGGCGCCAATTCGCTGGGGAGATGACGGTTTCCCAGTCCTCGTGACTGGTGCTAATGGTGGCTGGGGAGCCTCATACCCGCTTCCCTCCGGCAGTAATGGCCTCACCAAGAATTGGGGGCGGATGGATCGTTTCCAGGGCACGTCACTTGATCCGTCCTGGGAATGGAACCATAATCCCGACGTCACCTCCTACGAGATCAACAATGGCTTGACTCTTCGCACGGCCAGCGTAACCAACGATATATACTCGGCGAGGAACACCCTGACTCATCGAATCCATGGAGATCACCCTGTCGGTACCGTCAAGATTGACTTTAGCAAACTGGCCGATGGCGACCGAGCAGGTTTGGCGGCATTCCGCGATCAGAGCGCCTATATCGGCATCCATCGATCCAACGGCAAATCCACCCTTGCAGTTGCACAAGGAATGATCATTGACGAATGGTCAGGAGAGACCAAGAGCTTGGGCGAAGTTAAGGCCACGGCAGACGTGGCGAAGGGCAAGACACAGGTGTGGTTGCGCGCCGAGTTGGACACGAGCCCTACGGGGTCTCGGAACGCCATCTTCTCCTACAGCTGGGACGGAAAGAAATTTGAGAAACTTGGTCCGAACTATGAGCTGTACAATGGCTGGGCATTCTTCATTGCTTACCGCTTTGGCATTTTCAATTATGCCACTCAGGCACTAGGTGGCTCAATCAAGGTTGAATCATTCACAGCTGCCTGAGGGAACTGGACAGAATGGGTATTGGGAGAAAGAATGTAAATTCCTATGTCAGCCCCTGCTATCAAATGTGTAATTATCTGAGGCACTTGAACCATATCTTTTTAAGGCTTCCTTCAAAGCAGCCTACCTCGCGTATCACCAATATGCTTTTTCGCTGAAAATTACAACTTGGGTCGCAACAGGGCTCGAATCTCGGACAGCAGGGGCTCAGCAGCGCTGACGGCATCAACTGCCATTCCATAGCCAGCTTGAAATCCAGTACCGCCTGCTCCATAGTTGTGGATGACGGTACGCTTCTGGCCCGTAATAGACAGGTCCTCCCGTTCCACTCGGGCACCACCCTCACGAGAAGGTCGCAGGCCAGAAAATGCAGCGATGACCTCAATATCACTTTCTCGGACCTCGGTACTAAGCTCCTTTGTGCGATTCAGGATATCCTCAGTCTCGTACGAGTAAGTGGCACCGTCTCTAAAAGCTTGTCAGTCGGTGATCAAGTTCAATCTGTGCAGCAACATGCCTATTTCCCTTCTGCATATATCCGCCAAGGATCACATGTCCCTTGGAATAGGGCCGAGGGATGACATAGGTCTCGTAGTCCTTGCCGTGCCTCATGATATTCGTCTGTACTTCAGGAGCAAGTGTCAAAAGAACTTGGCCTCGCGTTGGGTAGCACTTGGAGTCCTCAACTCCAGGAAGTGACTTGGCCGCGTTTCCAGTGCAGTTGAAAACAATCTGAGTGGAGTGAATAGAGAAGGCTGCTTGGAGGTTTGGAAGCTTCTGTCGAATGAACCGGACGCCGTAGTCCCGCTTCAGCCTTTGGTAGAGGTAGAGCAGGTGCTTGGGAGCATTGACTGTTAGTGTTGTGAAAGATGCACCGAACTTGACTCCTTCAGGCAACTCCTCAGTGGACAAAGGGTGAAACTGTAACTTGTCAGTAAATACATGGTGTTGGATCTCATGCACGTTTACATCTTCGAGATACTCAGACATGGTCTTGATCTTGTCATGAGGAACATTGTCGTCCCAGAGCTCGGTGGATGGTGTCCGTCGAACATAGGTTTCCTCAGGCCTTTCAGAAGCCAGCTTGCTCAGGTGAAAGTACCCGAGTTTGTCCCATCTCAAGGCATTGGCGTCTGTGCCTGAGATGGCCGAAAAGTTGCAACCAGCCCTAGAGTTAAGTCAGTTTGCGCCTTATTCTAGTGCATAGTGGGACAGCTCACCATGGGGAGGTATAGCTAAGAGCGGTATCGCCAGGCAGGTGCTCAGCAATGACAGTGATAGATTCGCCATAGCCTCTTTCCGCAAGGACCAGGGCGACATCAAGGCCAATGATGCCCGCGCTACATCGGGTCAGCCAATCATGAACTTGCCATCCGGACTGTGCAACTTACCCAACAATGATAATGCTGTCGTGTACAGACATGATGAAGAAAATACCGTAATTTCTGGTGTTTAGATACTGGGAACTAGAACTCTTTTTGTCTACTTGAGTCACTTGCACACAGCTTTTGTCACGGCGAGTGTCTGCATTTGAAGAACACAATGCTCCCTTCGTAAGGCCCCATTCTCAATCATATCTCCATTCTCCATGGCTCCAGGCTCCTTTACTCGCATGATCCGGAGGTTGCCACTGGTCCTATTTCCCGAAAGGGGAACTAACATCTGGAGAAGCCCGACCCACAACCACCATCCAGTCGACACTTACTCTATTCTCGTAGGTTAGAGTTTCTTCTTGTGGAGCAAGGGTTATTTCCTCTTGCAGTTAACATATTTCGAGAAACCAAAACAAACTTGCCGCGTCTACATTGTGTATCCGGATAGATCGCAAAGGGAGTGAGATGTCGCCTAGGCAGTTATTGCCGAATCAGATCGCCTCCATTGCTTCGATTTGACAAAAGTGACTCTGTAAAATTAGACAGCAAGAGATACATGTAGTTTAGAGCAAGGGGAAATCTTTAAGTTGGACTCTTGAAGATAAAGCTTTGTGCGAGAGAGGATTGTCCGGCTCAAGCAACATGCCTAGCTAGATGCGCATAGAAGTGATTTGGACCGAAGCAATTGTCGCAGCCGTGGAAACTTTTTTGTTGATCAAAGATACTTTAAATATGCATTTATTCTATTTTGATACAATAAGGTCAACCGCCTAATAGTTGATCTTGAAGCTAAACTCATCCTCCCAGTGCATAGCCCAGTATCGGTCCCAGATAGCCTTGGTGATGGGGCCGACCTTTCCATCCTTGACAGGCTTGTCGTCGAGAGTAGTAATAGGCATGATGCCTCCGGCAGTTGTGCACATCAAGATCTCGTCGGCCTGATAGGTCGCCTCGATGGGAACGTGCTCAATCCGGATCTCGTAGCCACACGATCGCGCAGCGTCAATCACGCTCTTTCGGGTGATACCCTGAAGAACTCCACGGTCGGGAGTATACAGAACACCATCCTTGATAAGAACAATGTTGAAACCCGAGCCCTCAGTAAGGTTGGCATCACCATCAGTAAGGAAGGGATAGGTTGCTCCTCGATCGTTTGCCTCGAACAGGCCACGGACCAAGTCACCCCACTGAAGGTTCTTGATGGTAGGATCAATGGAGCCAGGAGGGACACGGCGGACGGTTCGGGCAACAATAGCACGGCCACCAGTGTATTGAACCTCAGGGTCCATAACCCAGACATATGGTTGGATGAACATGTAAAGGTTGTTGTTCAGGAGCTCCTCAGGCTTGGCTCCTCGAACGCCAGTCAGGCCCCGGGTGACAATCAACTCGACAAAGGCATCCCGGATGCCACTCTTAGCAACCATGTCGACCAAGGTCTTGATGACCTCCTCCCGGGGAAGGGGCATCCTGAGGCGCATCTTCTTGCAGCTGGCCTCGAGACGGTTGAGATGATCCTCAAGACGGAAGAATCGACCATCCCAGACGGAGGGCACATCGTATGTTAGATCGCTGTGCATAAAACCCTGGTCGAGCAGAGGAATGCGGGCTTCGTGCAAGGGCACGAGCTCACCCTGGATCCAAGCGACTCCCTTGGCGAGTGGGTTCTTGCTAGCCTCGAGAACGGCCTGTCGCTCGGCATAGCCGGCGAAAACCTTGTCCATAGTGGCCATTTCTGGTGATTGTGGCTGGTTTGGTGGTGTTGTTTGTAGGGGAGCTGAATGGGCAAAGATGAGGGAGTAGGATGAGGCTGATGAATGTGACTTGAGTTATCGGGAATCAGTATGTACGATGCATCATGCCTTGCTTAAGTAGATGATCCCTTGTCTAGGTACCTTGGCCACTTAATTGCCCATGATTCTTAGCAAGAACACCAGGTGAGGCATCTGGGTTGAGCTATCTTGCGTATTTCCTATTTGGGTAATTGTGATCTTGACATCACCCCTTGCGACGTCTTGGGGGCTCAGCGCCGTGGCCCACTGATCCACGCTCATTTTGCCGAGACCGACGCGGTCACGTCCATGCGACTTTCCAAGAGCGGACTCATCGGCAAAGCCGCCGTGTTTGCCTCGGCCGTTGTCGCCCAAGTTCCTGATGAAGTTGGTGGAATTGGATATCCAGTATCTTTAGCCAAAGAGGCAAAACTTGACTCTAGCTGCCTACTTCGGAGCGTTTTCCAACATTGAAATTGCGCGCTACCTTTCTCTTTGATGGAAGAACCTTTCTGAGATGTGTTTCTAACTCATTCTCCAAAGGCAGCTCGCGAGTGGCGATGACACCTGACATGGCTTCGCCGAACAACGTGAATTTCCAGGCTTGGTGTTGAGCCACTCTGATATGATAACTGCCTGCTGGACATTCGCTTTGTTGGGGAGTAGTCTCCAAATGACCAGGGGATGGCTTGTTCGCCATCCATTTCCTCGTTCAGGGATCTCAACCTTGGTTGGAGGAAGATGGATCAATGAGGCACGCCAAATCGTCCCTAGAGCACGACAAACCTCATCGATCGAGGCCCAGACACTCATTTACGGCATGCCTGCAGTGTTTGCTATGCAAGGGCCGTTCCTTTTTCCCGAAACGTGCCTCGACTCTGGCAAATCAGCGTGTGCGTAGCCTAAAGGGCAAATGCGTGCATTGTAGAAGGCACTTCCAAAAAAAGAAATTAGAAATCAATAAAATCTCGCCGTCCCAGAGCAATCTCCTATTCAAAGCCTTTTTCCTTCTTCTCCTCTTTCTGCACTCGCGAATCCCCGTTGTCTCATCCCGTCAGGGCATGTTGACATGAAACGATAATGGTGCCCTCGGTCTAGAAAACCACAGCGACACATGCCATCATAAGTAAGCCACGCAATCATCAAAACCCTTCCTTCTGGGCAAGCAAAGTAGCATATCCGTCTCGGTATCGCGTGCCCTAGTCTCGAGTCTCTCCACCGTCAACATGCAGCATAACGACGATAACGACTTGATGACGACTTTACAACAACCTAGGAACGGAGCAACAAGTCGCTGATGAAACAAAGAGCTTGAAAATGATCGATTTGTGCCGAAAAGCCGAACGAAAGATCCCACTCTCCAACCGAACAGACAAGTCCTACACCAACCCTCCCAACTCCGAACCAACTCCGATCAACCGAATAAATATTGGCGAGCATCTCCAGTCCCAACGTTGGAACGACTCTTTTGGTCAATGATAGATCCCCACCACGAATTGAGGGTCTCGTTGGACCATACCTCCTCGAGCAGAGCGTTAGCCGTCAGGAACATGTCATACCGAGTCCGCTCATTCCACCAGCTACAGTATGTCCTAGCAACCTGGCGCAAATGCTCGTCCTTCGTCTCGCAGCCGGCAAGAAACACCGGTAGTAGCAGCTGCTTCTGGAGCATGGAGCTATATCTACAGGATGTGACATGGTTGAGCGTTTTGCGCGCAAGGAAACCCAGGATTGGCGGTGCCGGCTGGTCACGCTGCCACTTGAAGACACGGCATATGTAGATGAGGAGACCATATCGCCAAGCTTCCGCGCAGTGGTGAAGATCTTCCTTGTAGTGAGCAACCTCTCCGATGTCACATCCTTCAGAAGGGGGAGTGTCGGCGACGATCTGATCAGGGAGATCGCCATACTCGGGGTCTGTCCATTCCCTGATTTCTTTTTCCACTCCCAACACTGGCCCCATGTCAAACTTCACACACGTCATGTTGGTCACAAGTTCGAATTCCCTCGCGTACGATCCTAAACGGATCATGTGTCGAAACAGGGCTTCTGGACACCCAGACACGCTGTAAAAGGTCTCGTTGCTCGACTTGTCGTGGTTGAAGAGACTGATTATCGTAGACTCGGATAGAACGCATCCTTGCCGGCTGGTGAGGGCGAGAGTTACATCCCACCTAAACTGTTAGCAGAGTTCAAAGCTCATCTCCGTGCCACCGAAGTAGAATTACCAAACTAGCATCTCTATGCGTGCTTGCATCCGCGGAGTCTTTTTGACATTCAGAGCCTCTGTGGCCTGTATCATCTTGTGGGCACGCTTCAGGTACCAAGTCCATGGTCCATGGGCTGAAGTTGCGCACTTCGAAATTATCAGCATGAACAACCTATACGACTTCTATGTTGGAGATGAACTTGCATCCAATGTCATGAGAATCAACACAGCGTCAAGAAAGGTCGCTTCGATCGGCGATGCTTGCGACGTGCCCTCCATGTCCCTAAGCATCTGGAGAGCCTTCTTTTTGTGCATCTTGGCCTCGCTGGCACAAGAGCCGGTATCGCGGTTGATATGCTTGTAGGAAAGAGCCAGGATACAGTGAAGGAGGAGTTGCGAGCCTCGGCCAGTCTCAGCGTCGAATCGGAAAGGGTTAGCATCGAAATCGTGTGTCAAGGGCATGACGCAAAACTCTTGATCATCTAGCCTCTGTCAGAAAGAATATCATTATTCAGAACAGAAACAGGATACTTACATCGCGTTAGTAGCTGGGTGATAGTTAGGCTGATATTGCATGGAGCTTCCTGGGAGCTCAACGATGGCAGGACAATCTCGTCGATAGTTGAAGGCTGCCCACCGGAATCGCAGTCGACATTGGCTCCGTTGGTCTCGTTGGGTAGAGTGGGTCCTATGAAGTTATCATGAGGAGAGTTATCGGCAGAGGAGCTTTCATCCAGCTGCACAAAAGGAATGTCGGGTCCAAAGTAAAGGGGCAGCTGTTGATGCCCGTTCATCTGGTCAAAGGGAGCAACAAAGGACGGGCCAGGGTCAAAGAATGGGTTCATCAGGCTTGAGTAGGACCAGTCTATGTCGTTTCCTTGGCTCATGCCCTCGGTGACGGGATGCAGCATCATTTCGCTGTCCACTGGGTTGGCGGTTTCTTCGCATATCATGGGAGTGTCTGGCGGTGGAACCTGAACGTCAGGCGGATGCGTCACAACAGGAGGCGAGCCCTGCTGCGACTTGTCTTTGCTCTCTTCCTTTCCATTCGCAACTTTAGGGCTGGAATTTGGCGCGGCGGGTGTAGGTGCACTTCGGGGAGTCGAGGCCACAGCAGCTGTGCTCTTCGGCCCAGTCGGACCTGTACCGTTTCGACGGCGTCGCTTGCGGCTATAGGCACCTACAAACTTGAATTCGCGAGGTGCCTTGACTTGGGCTTGAGCTTGAGGCTGAGGTTGCGACATGGCTGGTGAAGTTATCGTGATCGGCGAAAGATGGAGTTGGAGAAGAGAGTAGCAGGGAAAGAGGAGGGAAGGTCGGGAAGCGTGGGGAGAGGAAAACGGGCATGATCCACTAAAGTCCCATCAGCCAACCCTTCTACATTTAGGGCGAGACAGTGCGCATTCGAGTGGCGGATAATGGATCCGGGTTGGAGAGCCAGAGTGCGGGGAGATTGAGTCATGGGCGAGCTAAGATACAACACCAACTCGAGGATTGGGCAATTGAGATATGCTCATGATGGAGGGTATGGCAAGAATATTTGGCTCTCACGACGATCATCTGGGGTTGTCTTGAAACTGGGACTTGACGATACAGTCATCTGGCTAGGCCGTGTTCGACAGTGTTTACCCCCTGTCACAGGCCTCATTTTATTCATATGTGCCCTGGAAAGTCGGCTCTTCATCTTCTTTTTAAATTGGCCGTGAATATTTCGTGGCTTCATTTACTATTTAACTACTCTAGTTGTACAGACCACCGTTGGCCGACAGGACCGAGCCCGTCGTCCACTTAGCATCATCGGTGCAGAGGAACGCAACCAGAGGCGCAATGTCGCTCACTTCACCGACTCGCGCCGCAGCGGGAGTAGAGTCAATCAGAGGCTGCATGTCCTTGAGGAACTGCTCATCGCTCTGGAACCATTGGTCTGTCATGATGGGTCAGCAAAGTTCAGCCAAGCACCGCGTCGCATCTTTCTTACCTGTGGCAATGGGGCCCGGGTTGACGCAGTTAACAGTGATGCCATGAGACTGGCCAAGCTCCTTGGCCCAGACTCGTACAAGCGCCTCGTCGGCTGCCTTTGTGGCTGCGTACACGGTTTGACCAGCAACACCGAGACGAGCTCCCGCAGAAGAAATGAAGACAATACGACCACCCTTGGGCAGATGAGGCTCGGCTGCCTTTGTCAAGAAAATGGGGCCCTTGACATTGGCATCAAAGTGCCGTGTGTAAAAGTCCTCAGTAGTGTCTACCAGGTTGGCCTCGTTGCCTTGAGCGGCGCTGCAGGGTAACACTGTAAGTTGCCGGACTCTCCCTTTCTCCAGAGGCATGGACCTACTTGTGAATAAGAATCTCAATCTTGCCGGTTGTGCTAATCTTGAGAGCAGCATCAATCAGCTTGGGAATCTCCTCAAGCTTGCTGACGTCGGCCTGGCAGAGGATGGCCTTGGTGCCGTTGGCCTCGATATCCTTGACTACCTTCTCAGCTCGTTCCTTGCTGCCAGCTGACACATAGTTAACGACTACATTGGCACCCCGCTTTCCCAAAAGGATAGCGATCCCGGCACCAAGTCCACTGCAAAGTATTGGTTAGCCTCTCAAGCTGAGCTAACAAAAGCAACGTGATCCGAGCGAGAGGATGCCATACCGGGAAGCACCAGTGACGATGGCAGTCTTGCCAGTAAGCTCGAGACCAGTAAAGTCAGGCATGGTTTCTGTAGAATAGAAAGAAACTAAAGATGGATGTGACCAACGTTGTGTCAGATCAACAAGGGGTAATTTCGTTTGCACAAGACTGGTTATGAAGCCTTGAACCCCGGACATTGAGAGGCGTTAAGTACCTCTTCCATCTGCATCTGAAGCCGATGTCATCTCCTCTCATGATGCATGGGGAGAATTGAAGGTCATACCCAATGTGGTAATAGAGCCAACTGCCCGAAGTGGGTATACTGAAATGCGGAGATCCCTTACTTCCTAAAAAGGTATTAAGGAATCGAACCACCGAGATCGCCGACTCTCCAAACAAGTGTCAGCAGCCATAACGGGCCTTACCGAAGACGAAGGGACTAAAAGGGGCCCACACCGTCCGGCAAAAGTTGGAAGCTTCCGATAAGAGGCTCTACGTACCGAGCTAGCTCAGATATACGTCAGTTTGGGTTCCATCTTGCCAAACAGAAGCTCTCCCAGCCATTGACAACTACCAAGACTCGTTTTCCAACCAGAAATTCCACAATCTCATCGAAATGACCCCCAAGACCAGAGACGGCCATGTGTGGG
This sequence comes from Fusarium solani-melongenae, assembly GCA_023101225.1. Classification (NCBI taxonomy): domain Eukaryota; kingdom Fungi; phylum Ascomycota; class Sordariomycetes; order Hypocreales; family Nectriaceae; genus Fusarium; species Fusarium solani-melongenae. Next base: position 6,246,262 of record CP090036.1, on the reverse strand, counting down.
AGCCTCACACCGGCTTCAAGACTGGAATCGAGAGCGATGCTGTCATCTCTCCCGCCCGTTCCTTGAACAATGCCAACAAGGTCTACGATGTCGTCGTTATCGGCGCCGGATATGCGGGTCTTGCTGCAGCGCGCGACTTGAGCCTCTTGAGTAAGTGCCCTGGCCTCCTGCGTCTGCATCTCTAGTCTAACCAACGACACCTTACACTAGGCCACTCCGTTCTGCTTCTCGAAGCCAGAGATCGCATTGGCGGTAGAACCTACACAGCAAAGAAGGATGGTGAGTTTCAATTTTCTAATTATTTGACCGACTACTCAATGCTTTACAGGCTTCCTTTACGAGATGGGCGGAACTTGGGTCACCCATCACATGGGATATCTGTTCCGAGAAATGACTAGATATAACATGGACCGAGACCTTATCACCACTGGAAGCCCCGACATGCACAAGGGCTATTATACTATCAATGTCCCAGGTAAAATTCTTCTCGTCCATTAGCCATTTTCTCTTCGTTAACCGCCTTGTCATAACAGGAGCTGAACCACGAAAGCTCAGCCATGAGGAAGCTGGAGCCATGCAAGCCAAGGGCTGGGACATGTTTGTCAACATCGACGGCCAGTTCGGTCGTACTATCTGTCCACTTCCCCACGCCCAGCTCGACAACCCCATCGTGGACCGCGCCACAGTCGAGAAGTGGGATCAGATCTCATGCCACGACCGATTTGAGGAGATCAAGCACAAACTTACCGTCGAGGAGCAGGGCCTTCTTGTCTCGCTTTTGCTCCACATCTCCGGAGGACACATGAAGGACTCCAGTCTTTGGGACATGGTTCGCTCACATGCCCTCCTCATGCACAGCTCTGATAACTTCACCGACGTTTGGTTGAGATACAAGCTCCGAGATGGACAAACTGCCTTGGCAAAGAACATGTTTCAAGAAGCGGCTGATGCTGGCTTGGAATATGCGTTCTCTACTCAAGTCAAGTCCATTGTTCAGGCATCATCTGGAGATGGTCCAACCACCGTCTCAACCACCAATGGCGACAAGTTCCGCGCTCGCAAGATCATCAACACAATCCCTTTGAATGTTCTTAAGGATATCCAATTCTCTCCTCCTCTCTCGCAACGTCGTCAAGAGGCCATCAACATTGGTCATGTTAACCACATGACCAAGGTCCACGCGGACGTCAGCAACAAGGAGCTTGAGAGATGGAACGGAATGCGTTTCCCAGGGCTTCTGATGTATGGCTACGGTGACGGTGTTCTTCCTAACGGAGACGTCCACGTCGTCGCCTTTGGTGCAGATGAACGTGAGACCTTTATCCCAGAAAACGATGCAACAAAGACGATCGATGCTCTGAACAAGATTCATCCTATGAACGTCAAGCGACTGGTATGTTTACACTCCTATTCTATAGTACAATACTGACAGGACTGTAGATTCTGCACAACTGGAGCACTGACCCCTTCTCCAAGGGCGGTCCTGCTTGGTGGCGTCCTGGCTACATGTCAAAGTATCAGGATGAACTTCAGAGTCGGCACGGAAATGTCTTTTTCGCCTCTGCTGACTGGGCTCATGGATGGCGTGCTGCGATTGATGGTGCCTTGGAGCAGGGCAGCCTCAATGCTCAGACTGCTCACCGTGAGATCACAGCTTCCAACAAGAAAGCTTCAAGCAGGCTGTAAGGTTGCGAACTTATGTCTATTTTGCCAACAACTGCGTCAACCAGCGATGTGTATTAGTGTATCATAGGTACTGCTTACAACCCTTCAATACGCAAGCCGAGAATTGTACTATTCTTATTATCACATATCGGACTGCCTTCTGATGCCGCCATGCGTGAATAATGATATTCAGTGCCAACGGGGTCAATGTTCCTTTTGAAATAGAGAAATGCTATTATCACCGTCAATATTTCATTTCCTGTTAATCTCCGTATCAAATACGAGTTATTCGTAACAAAAGTCGTATGGGGATTGAAGCCAATTTCAAATTCCCGAACATGCACCTGCCGCAGGGGCTGCTTGACCAATTCTGCCTGAGAAAAGGCGCCACGGAGGACACACGGGGCACAGTGAGTGTTCTCAAGCAACTTTAAAGTGTCATATCCTCAAGATCTGAGCTAGAAACGCGCCCGATAACGAACAAGATTCCTGGGCTTGGAGCGAGGTTAAGGGGGCTCCTGAGACAACGCGGCGGCGGACTCTCCCACCGAGCAAAACAATCATGCGAAGATGTGTGCACAAGAAGATCATTTTTTGTCAGAAATTCAGTATCAATTTCTCTCATTCTTCGAGCCTTGGCTCTCAAGCGTCTTGTACATGCTGCTTGAGGACAGGTGGTCCTGTCCCATCAGCAACCTCTACAGGGTAGTGCCCTAGTACCCATCATTCTATCACAGATGAGTGTCGTCATCATACATTTCTGAACTGAAACCTCGCCCTTGCCCATGTTAAAAGCGGCGCACCATTCTTGGCAGCCCTAGGACTCTTGCTCGTACTGGGTGCTCAGCATCTCCCAGTCAATGTTGGGGCCCTCGAAGTGGCGTCGAACAGACGCCCACAGCCCAACCAGAATCAGACCCATAAAGCCCAGCACAACGCAGACACTGAGTAAATATTAGTAATAGCATCAGAAGCGGCTCAGAACGACAACTTACTAGTTCATGGAACCGGCATCAACAGGAATCTTGTTCGGGAAGCAGATGAAAATGCCAATCGCGGTAACCCAGAGCGGCGTCCACGCGTTGCAGAGATAGCCGACGACCTTGTTGAGCTTAAATGGTCGCTTAGGGAGCTTGTTCTCGCGGCCATGGAACAGGGTGATTGCTTGCGGCACAGCGTACGAGATGTTGACTCCAAGAACAGCCGTGGTGATAATCGAGTTGAACGCCTGGCTGCTGGCCATGTAAAGCAGGCCATAAAGGATGCAGAATCCGACTGACAGGATCGTGGTTCGGACTGGGAACCCAAGAGAAGGAGAGATGTGGTTCCAGTACTCAGAAAATGGCAGACCACGCTACAGAAACGCTTTCATCAGTTTTTGTCCGAGAGACGGCAAGTGAAAATACTCACGTCTCGCGAGAACGCCCAGGTCAAGCGACCGCAAGTGATCCATTGGCTAGGCATGCAAGCTGGGAGTGTGTCAATAAATCCCGGCTTTTGGAAGTCAAAGGCACAGAGCCAAGGAACGCTTACAGTAGAAAATGATCACAAGGAGACCCTGCAAGCCAAGGGCTGCCGACTTGCTGCCAGTGGCCTGGTAAAAAGCCTCGAGGCTGGGAAGATGAGCCGATCGGACCGCATCCAGATCCTTGATGACAAACATCATAGCCAGGATGAACGGCACGGAGGTAACCAGACCGATGATGAGAGTGAGGTTCCTAGAATATGTCAGCAGCTGGAAGGATTGGAGTTTTAGAATGTTGCTTACATAGCTCTGGGAATGGCCTTTCCGGGATGGTGCATCTCCTCGGCCACGTGGATGACGGCGTCCATGCTGGCAAACGCGTACATGGCGTTTCCGACGCTCATAACCCAGGCAACTCCTTTAGGCCAGCCACTAGTACCGTCGAACTTAGTAATGAAGCTGGGGTGGTTATATTCATCGCACATGGCCAAGATGGTGACAGTGACGATGAGGAAACCGAGCACAGAGAGCGCAAGACAAGCCTGTGTCCATTTTCCAAGGTGCTTTTGAGGAATCGTGAAGATGGGGATCACTTCAGGTCGTCAGTCAGGGGAACACCGGGCTTGTCCCAAGTCGACTCACGCGTAATCAATATCAGTCCCACGTATAGAAGATAGGAATGCCAGTTCTGCGGTTCGTACTCTGGCTTGACAAACAGGATCATGCCGATGATGCATTGTACGTTATTCGAGATGCCGGAGCAGGTGATGACCCACCAGCCAAGGACGCTGATGGTGCCAACCGCGAAGGCAGCGAATCGTCGGTGCTTCTCGGGAGCCAGGATGTAGGTGAAGTGGTATTGGCCTGTGTGGTAAGGAGATCGGTCAGCCGGCAGATTCCAAGATGAGGGAGAAGCACTGACCTCCTGACGACGGAAAAGCCGAGGCCTGTTCAGCAAGACCGAGGATGATGATCCATTGAACGGCGCAGGCAACGATCAGGCCAAAGACTGTGGCCTGGGGTCCGCCGTAGAGCAAGCTCTGTCCGAAGCAGCTGGCATACGAAACCCACGAATTGGTGATACTAGACGACGTTTGAGTATGAGGGAATCGATTCGCGAGGGCTGATGTGATTACCTAAAGCCCAGCCCCAGAGTTCCGAGAAGATTGAAGGAACGCCTCATAACAGGGACATGACCCTGAGCGAGGAGAATGTTGTCATCGACAGCATCGCCCTTCAAAACCTCGCCACGCATGTCTTCAACTCTGCCAATGCCAACGTCCGAGTCATTGGTGGCATGGGACTTGACCTTGGCCATGTCCTCACCGACGGTGTTCTGCGCCATGATGATGTGCTGAGTTGAAGGAAACAAGGAGATGGCCAAAGGCTTGGGAAGAATGATGGGATCGAAAGAGGATGGAACAAGGTTGCGACAGGGTCACGCTGTCGACCTTTAAGTAAAAACGAGTCAGGCTATCTTGTCAAGTTTGGTACTTGGCGAGCTACTGGGCAATGCAATCTCGGCCTTGAACCATCTCTACAATCTCCTATCGATGCCGAAAGGCCCTTTCCTCCGCACCCCAGACCCTCCCCCACAGCCAACATGGCCCGGAAACGCGGGGAAGGGTCAGCCATGGCAGCGCCGGTTATCTCTGCCGTGATCCTTGACCCATGGCTGGCTTCAAGATTCAGCAGCGATAACGTCTGCACCGTCCAGATTCCGGTCCGACACTGTGCGGGTCATGGTCTCCACTGCGGATCCCATAGGAGGGGAAGCCGCATCTCATAATTCCTAATGCGGTAATAACGTCTCACCGCGTCCGACTTCTCCGCGCTTTAAAGCCAACCTCAACTCTCCAACCACCTGGCAAGTACCTTCACCAGCTCCGCATCGGATAAACAGGCAAGCAATCTTTGATATCTTCCGATAGATACATGTTGCCTTTGACCCGATAAACCTTCAAATTACTCAACCATCAGTCCTATCTCCTTCGCCCCGTACAGTCACTATCTTTCATCATGGCCAAGCAGCAGCTGGATCCCGAGGTCATTGAGGTCGCCAAGGGCTTGCAGGGCACCCCTTGGTGTGACGAGTATGAGAAGATGATTTCAGGCATGCTGTACGTCTTGTTCATGGCCCATGCACCTTTGACGTCTGTCTAATCTCAGGCTTTACACCCCCTTACAGCTACAACCCACTACATCCCAAGCTGTTGGAGGGTCGCCACAAGGCTCGCTGCGTGGCATACACCTTCAACAACCTAGATCCCAATACCGGCAACTACGAAGAGATTGCCGCCAAGAGACTGGAGATGCTTTCTGGCATGCTCGGAAAAGTCGGCCCAGGAACCTTCATTGAGCCACCTTTTGCGCCTGACTACGGCTCCAACATCTCCATTGGTGAGAACTGCTTCTTCAACTTCGGGTAAGCAACCCTCAGATCATCTGCCTGCAACGTCTTGACTAAAAACCTTGCCCAGCCTAACCATCCTGGACACCAGCCTCGTCATCATTGGCGATCGTGTCCAGATGGGCCCCAATGTCCACATCTACACTGCGGGTCATGAGACCAGCGTCCTCTCCCGCATAAAGTTTGTCGAGTTCGGACACCCTATTAGAATCGAGGACGATTGCTGGATCGGAGGCAATGTCGTGATCCTGCCCGGGGTCACCATTGGACGAGGATGCACTGTCGGCGCTGGCGCCGTGGTTACCAAGAGTCTGCCCCCCTACTCCATCGCTCTCGGGGCCCCTGCAAAGGTGGTCAAGACTATTCAGTCGGTTGAGGAGGAGATGGCCGATCCTAACAACCCTTACCGAAACATGCCGGACCGGGCTTAGAGGTAGTTAATGGTTTCACCATGACAGGGACAAAAAATATTACTATAGACCAGTGCTAGAATGGAATCAAACTACTTGCATCGTGTAATTGATTCGTCTTGTGCCCCTATTGGCTGGCATGTACAGACTCGACTAGCAGACCTGGATCGCCTGCCTTCTACAGTACCGCAGAAAGGGGCCCATGAGTGTCCATCCTTGACCCCTAGCAATCCTTATTGTGATAGCCATCCCAGACGAACGACCACGATGCCTCGGACATCTTCGCCACTCTATCCATGCGTCCGAGATTCGTCTCCTAGTCTGCGATTGCCTCCGCCTGAAGCTCCAAGTGCATCCCGGGGTTGACGAGAGCCGCAACCACCACCGATGTCAAGGTCGGGGTGTGACCCGGCCAGCGCTTGCGCAAGAGTGCCAGCATAGTTGCCTCATCTTCAGCACGAGTAAAGTAAGCCGTCAACTTGTGGGCTGAACCGAGGCCCTTGCTCACTCCGGCGTTTTGGAGTGCGGCATCGATACAGTCAAAGACTGCGTTGAATTCTTCCTCCACGGAGCTAGTTACGAGTTCTCCCGTCTTCAGGTTCACCCCAACATGTCCAGTTGTTATGATGAGGGTGCCGTTTATCGGGATAGCTGCCGTAGTGGCAAGCGATGCGGAGCTCAGCATCTCACCGACTGGGCCGGGGAGAAACTGATAGCGAACGGGAGAAGACATGTTGATACGGGGAGATAATTTTTGATAAGTTTTGAACTTTTCGTGGGTCGTAGATACCGAGTGTTGCTCTTCCTCGGTTCAGCTCAAGGCGGCATGCCTATACAAGTACATGCATTTCTTATTGTTGCTTTAGTTCATGAGATATTCCTAATGTGGTAATACTTAATAGTCCCGTTCTCGGCTAGCCCCGCAGCCACCAGACCATCGTTGGGCTGCTTTCGTCACAACGTCGCGATTTTCTGCCAAACCTCATTTCTCCAACTCTGGAAATACTGGGCTTGGTTAGCGACAAGCCTGTCAACAGGAAGGGTTCACGCGCAATCAAGAAGCTTACAGTCCCGGATACAAACATTGGAGTTCCGAGATAACCAACAGCTCGGTTCAACGACCCCTGTATTCTGGACTTTCGGCCTCCCTGTCATCGTGTAGTCGCAGCTCTACCGCCATGTCTTCCATCCTACCTGCAGGTCTCCAGGACAAGCTGCGTGAAATTATTGACAAATACACATCCGGAGGTGCCGACCGAAAGATTCCTGGCCTAGTCTATCTTGCGTTCAGAAACGATGGCCAGCCAATTTTCCAACATTGCTCTGGCACGAGAGGCATGTCCTCGCAGGACTTAATGTCCACAGATACCATCTTTTACTTAGCTTCTTTTACCAAGGTGGCAACCTCTGTCTCTTGCATGCAGCTTGTTGAGCGTGGCCTGTTGCACCTTGACGATGCTGATGAAGTTGAGAGGATCTGCCCCGAGTTGAGAGATGTGAAAGTTTTGACTCGCACAGTTGATGGCGGCTTCGCGCTCGTCGAGAAGAAGAAAAGGATAACCCTACGGATGCTGCTGAACCACACTGGCAAGTACCCTTGAAGTCAGTTTTGGGAATGAAACCGTGTTAACAGACTTCAGCCGGTTTTGGGTACGCCTTTGAGGACGATAAACTGGCAGAATACACTCGTCCAGTTGGCGCAGATGATTTCTCCGGAGAAGCAGTGGAGATAGCCAACCGGCCTCTTGTCAACCAACCTGGCGAAAAGTTCCAGTACGGAATCTCGATGGACTGGGTGGGTGTCATGATAGAGCGTGTCTCTGGAAAGTCGTTGGACGAATACTTCAAAACCAACATCTTCCAGCCTCTGGGTATGAACAGTGTAACCTTTCACCCTTCAGAAGAGGCCAAGGCAAATATGGCCTACATGCATCGAAGATCCGCGGATGAAAAGCTAGCAACCACTGATCACTTCTACCGACGGCCATTATTAGCACACGGAGAGGGAAACAAGGCCCCGTGCGCTGGAGGTCATGGTTGCTTTGGAAAGCCGGCTGAGTTTGGAAGTGAGTTTTACCCTTTGTTCCCACTGCCCATATTAACAGTGTAAGGGCTCATCTCACTTCTGCTCAACGATGGCATCGACAAGGTAACAGGCGTACGTCTCCTCAAGCCCGAGACTGTTCAAGGTGTGTATACTCGCTTCTGGCATTTGAAGATGCGCTCATTAACAACACACTCTCAACTACAGACATGTTCACAGACCAGATTACCGATACACCACGTTACAGCAACGTGTGTGTTCCAGTAGCAAAGCCCGAGTTAGCCAACCCAACGCCCTTGACCCCAATGCCAGATGATCACACCGAGGGATGGGGAATGTCATTTTCAATCAGTCACTTTCCCTCTGAAACAGGACGAGCTCCTGGAACGGCATCTTGGGAAGGATTGGCCAATCTCTTCTGGTTTGCTGACCGAAAGAATAACATTGGTGGCATCATTGCTTCTCAAATCATCCCATATGGCGGTAGGCTGTCCAAACTCGGATAGGGGTTCCAATACTAACACGACAATAGATCGCTTGGTATTGGAGTGCTCAGATCGTGTGGAAACCGAGATATACAAGGCCTTGCAGCAGGTTGATGGATCTTGATACTGAGGTATATGGCGTCAGGATTGTTGAGGGTGATACGGCCTTTCTATCAGTATCATGTAGTCAAAGACAAACATTAGTCACTCATCTCTTTAACTGATACTCATCCAAACTTGAACGCCCGAGTTTTGCACGAGATTCCTCCGCTTCCCAATGCTATGACCCAGTATCTTTTGTCCCACTTATGTCATGTTGGAAGCAGCAATGTCCATAACTTGACGAGTCCATATCAACAACTTCTCGATAGCGACATACTGCTCCGAAGGTCCCCGTGGCGTAAACTGTTTTGGGGAATATGCTAAGAAGCGGGGTATTGGGAGGTGCGGAACAAGCGCAACTCCCATTGTCCATATCGAGTATAAGATTGTGACGGGCCTGGCTGGTTTCCACTTTTCTCCTCCTTTTATCTCCTCTCTCCAACAGCCAAGAGACCAGGCAGGGAACTTCAGTGTGAGGTCGTTTAGGTACAATGGAGGTTGCCAAGCAAGAGCGTGACGGCCAGTTCAAGGCCCTGATCGACCTTCTACACGGCGTGCCTCACGACATCTTCAATGGCTTTGACATCACTCGAGCTCACTTTGAGTCTGCGGGGGTTGAGATTGGGGTCGACATCTTGATTCCCAAACGGAAAAGTACAACAGCCAGACCTGTAATTGTGAGAATACATGGCGGGTTCCTTGTAAGTGACATCGTCAAGGTATTGACCGTCCAAACTTACAATATCATTCAGATTACAGGATCAAGTCTTTTCCCAGCATGGTTCTCCAAATGGATTCTGGACTTTGCGGATGAGCACGATGCTATCATCCTCAGCCCCAACTATCGACTTCTTCCAGAAGTCAAAGGGAGGGACATCATACAGGACATGGCCAACTTCTGGACCTGGGTACAATCAGGAGGTCCTGGAAGACACCTTGCTTCTGTTGGACGATCCAATGTCGCAATGAACTTGGCCCAAACTCTGCTTTTGGGTGAAAGTGCAGGTAAAATTATCACCTTTAACTCTTTAAACGTGTTTACTAATAGTAGTGTATCAGGTGGATACCTGGCTTTGCAGTCCGTTTTGTCGGGATTTACAAGCCCCAAGGCCATCATTACTCTCTATCCCATGATAGACATGCAGTCAGCTCATTACACAGAATCCTATCAGAAACCAATTGTGGGAGTTTCCAACTACCCTCGCAAAGCTGCAGATAACTTCATATCAGCTACTGCTGGGAATTCCGCCATCACGGAGGCAGATCCACCCACAAGATTGGATTCTGCCATAGCCGTGGTCCAAAACGGACGCTTTCTTGACCTCTTGGGTCACGAGCCAGAGCTATTTGTGCTTGAACGCATAGAAGTAGGATTGCTGCCTCCAAGGGAGACCGGGAAGCCTCTTCTTCCACCGTTGTTTCTGCTTCATGGTGAGAACGACACAGCGGTTCCGGTTGATGGCACAAGGAAGCTTGTCAACATACTTCAAAGATCACACCCAGATACCAAGTTTCACGTCGCCATCCGCCCGGGGGATCACGGGTTTGATTTCTCTGCCACCACACAGGATGGTTGGCTACGGGAAGGGTTAAACTTTGTCACAGGCCCATGGCTCAGTGACAAGAGCCGTATCTAGAATGCAATGTTCTTCCTCCAAACTGTTAGACTTCTATTTCCATCTTGTATGAAAATCCATTGTGCTCAATGTCTTCGGAGGTCAGAGCCGCCTTCTTGGGTAGCTTAGGGTATCTGAGATGATGAACTTTCGAATTACCACTCTTTTCTTTCCTATCGCAAGCGTACTTTATCCATCCTCTACCAATATTGGTTAACTAAGCGTCGTTTTTATGAATGGCGCATTATGATAGCAAAGCAACCGACTTTGCAGCACATCTTAAACGAAATAGCACCCAATGTTGTATTGTGAGTCTTAGAGATGTGCTGTAAGGAGGCAATCAGTCACAATGATAGAAATCAAGATTATTGGCACATGCCACATAAGATTCAAGACCGAAAACACCATCAATGTTGCACCACACCGCCAACTTAAATATGTACCTTGTCAACTTGCAACCTGACAACCCCCTAGACGAAAGCACTATCAAGCACCTCGTGGGTATTCTCTGTCACTGTCACCTTGATGTCCCTGCCCCTAACTTTACATCGATCTTCAGGCTCAGTTAACCCATCGAGGGCCGGACCTGACTTTACATCAAAACGTGTATTAAACTCAGAGGACTATTCTTCTGCCCCTTTAACCGACGAGAACCCTTTTTACTCTACCAGCCCGCTGACAAGTCCAACAATCGCCGTCTAATACCCATTCTACCGATGTCTCTACTCCCCTTTGTGCACAACGTCGATGATCTTTCCAACGACGGAGGGATCCGACAGGGTAGTCACATCTCCAAGCTGATCCTGCTCGCCCATGACAACCTTGCGCAGAACACGACGCATGATCTTTCCAGATCGAGTCTTGGGGAGGTCAGTTACTACAAAGATGTTCTTAGGCGCCGCAAAGGGACCAATGTTCTTTCGGACTTGCTGCCTGAGCTCGAGATGGATGGCTTCCTCATTGGCCCTGAAGGCCTCCTTGAGGCAGACAAAGGCCACCACAGACTGGCCCGTGAGCTCGTCAGCGATGCCCACGACGGCGGACTCAGCGACCGCGGGGTGCTCAACCATGGCAGCTTCGATCTCAGCAGTGGATAATCGATGACCACTGACATTGATAACATCGTCAACACGGCCGCGAATCCAGTAGAAGCCATCTTGATCACGGCTAGCACCGTCACCGGTGAACTAGGTTTTAAGATTAGCAACCGAACCAACAACTATGATGAGTTTGACTCACGTAGTATCCCTTGTAAACGTCCAGATATGTCTCCTGGAATCTTTGGTGATCACCGTACACTGTTCGAGCCATGCTGGGCCAAGAAGACTTGAAAGCAAGCACGCCCTCGACTCCATTTCCGTGAATTTCCTCACCAGAAACGGGGTCGATCAAAACAGTATCAATACCAAAGAAGGGCAAGCAGGCAGATCCGGGCTTGGTGGGCGTGACACCAGCCAGGGGCGTGACAGCATGAGATCCAGTCTCAGTTTGCCAGTATGTCTGATATGGTCAGCATGCATTTCAACCATCGTAACTAACCAGGTAGTCATGGAAAAGAGAGGGGTAACTCACATCGACAACGTGGCATTCACCCTTGCCAATTGTGTCGAAGTACCACTTCCAGATCTCAGGAGCGATAGGCTCTCCGACTGAACCAAGGACACGGAGACTGCTAGTGTCGTGGTCAACGGGATCCGATCCAGCTCTCTTCAGCAGTCGGAGAGCAGTTGGCGCAACGTAGAAGTGCGTAATCTTGTGGTTGGCGATAATGTCCCAGTAGCGGTTGATGGAAGGGTATGTGGGTGTGCCCTCGAAAACAACGGTAGACACGCCCAGGAGCAGAGGGGCATAAACAACGTAGGTATGACCAGTAATCCAACCGACATCTCCAGCACAGAAATAACGGTCGTCCCCGTGAATGTCGAAGACATACTTGCCAGTGGCCGCAGCTCCTACAAGATAGCCTCCGGTAGTATGCAAGATACCCTTTGGCTTACCCGTAGATCCAGACGTATACAGAAGGAAAAGGGGATCCTCTGCGTCCATGGAAACAGGAGGGATATAACTGGGCCACTTCTTGACCTCTTCATGCCACCAGTGGTCTCGGCCGGAAACCCAGCCAACCTCGGCACCAGTCCGCTTGAAGACCAAAGTCTGGACACCCTCGAGGGGGCTCAGGGCCTCGTCGACAATCTTCTTGATGCCGATGGTCTTACCGCCTCGCTGACTTTCGTCGGCTGTGATGACCACCTTGCTCTTGGCGTCGGTGATACGATCTCGAAGAGACCCAGCAGAAAAGCCGGCGAAGACGACGGAGTGAACAGCGCCAATGCGAGCACAGGCAAGGATGGCAACCAAGGCCTCGGGAACCATAGGCATGTAGATAGCGACCGTATCGCCCTTTCGCACACCCAGATCCTTGAGAACCCAAGAGACCTTGCTCACCTGCTTTAGCAACTCTCCATAAGTCACCGAGTGCCCGCCATGTCCATCATCAGTTTCATGAATGATGGCAACCTTCTTGGGGTCCATCAGGGCGTGGCGATCCACGCAGTTGAAGGACGCGTTCAGCTTGCCTCCAAGGAACCAGCCAACGTTGCCCTCGGACAAGGATCCATGCTGAACGGTGTGAAAGTCAGTCTCCCAGGATAGAAGCTCCCGAGCCTGTTGTCCCCAAAAGGTATCAGGATCCTGGATGGAGAGCTGGTGCATCTGACGATACTCATCAAGGCCTGAGACAGGTCAGCTAAGTTCATAAAATCAAATGCCTGCTCATCACTCACCAGCAATGTGAGGCCTGCCAGGGTGTCCTGCACCCAAAATGGTCAGCGTTGACTCGGCAACAGAGAACTTTTATCACGAACTGGCAAGCATCTTATCAGGAAGATCTATATCCAACATCAGCATAAAAATAGGGGTCAAGGGCAGTCATAGGTAACATACACCATTCCTCGGCCTCGCTGCTACCGACAGGAGCCGTCTGAGTTTCCAATGCCTCACCCATGATGTAGCAGTGCAGTTACTTCAGGAAGCTGAGTGGTGAAAAATGGGGACAGAAACCTCCGAGGTGCAGTTTTGAGCTCGGTGGTTATACCGTCTTTTCAAAAAGCATGTGTTGACCGCGACGTGGCTGAAAGGGGAAAAGGGGGAGGCGGTCAGATTATGTCATCCTAGGCCCACTGCTCATCCAATCATGATGCGACACAGCCACCACCTTGTTACGGTAAGGCGCCTCTCGGCAGATAATGGCTTGTCACAGCCTGGCCATGGATGGCAGTCGAAGCATGGCTTGTCGCATCTTTGCATGTGCTAGGAGACTGAGGCTGACGTGGTGGCCAATCAGGGATTTTCTTGATGACGGTAGTTCCATATTGAGACATTGCTTCTCGTGTTACCCAAAGTGGTAGTATCGTCAACTCGAAACCAGCCAACTGCAAGGAGCCAGCACAGGCATTACCCCAAGCCCTGGGTGACTGGCTGCCTCCTCAATCTGACCTGATCTGACCTAATAATAATCCTCCCCTACTCTCGCCCTGGCAACTGAGTTGTCCTGTAAGATTGCAAAGCCAAGCCATGTGGTTCGTGGCGCGTCTTGTAAATACGAGCCTCGCTTGTGATTGGCCGCTGAAGATACTACCGAATCAGGAAGTTTACACAACATTTCCCTCATTCCTCGGCACAAGCCACAGCTCCAGCCACAGCTAACCTAGACAACATCTCGAATCACTCACTTCCACATCAACAGATCGATCACAGGAGTCGCATCTTTAATGGTTGAGGTCTAGATCGGATCCTTCCTTGACCGTCTTCCAGTACTTTTCGGCACTTCGCTCTCTCAGGGCGCGTCCCCATTTCATGACGGGGAAAATAGTCAAGTTGTGCGCAAGCCCTGCGAAAGCCCCAAGAATGAAGGCGTTTTGGTAGCCGAGATTGACAACCCAAGGGGTTACGCTGGTACTTCGGTCAGTGACATCATACGGCTTGATTGATCCTTTCGCTTACGCATATCCAATACCGAAAGCCATTGTGTTTCGGATGATGATTGCTGTCGCCAAAGCCTCGCTCGCTAGGTCGCGATAGCAATCGATGCAGTACGCAATCGAGATTTGGGACCCAGCCGTCGTGGTAAATGAGATGACTCCCATGGCAAAGACGATGGCGAACCAGTGCGCTTCGAAGTGTGCTCCAACACCGAATAAGATGCAGCCGAACGGAATGAGCACAAGTGAAGGGAGGAAGAGCCAAAGTCGATGCTCAGCCTCCATGAACCCATTGTTGCGGCGGGCCATCTTGACGATGAAGCGATCTCCGAAGATCCCTGTATACACACATCTAACCTGACATTAGATTTCTGTCTGGTCACAAAGACGGGGCCGATCAACTTACGCGAGGGTGGTGCCAATCAAGGGGGCGATAAAGGTCAGTCCAACGGTGGAAGTTGACATGTTGTATGGCTCGTTGGACAAAACCATCGATTCTGTTGCATTCAAAACCGACAGCCAGATAATGTTGCTGCCATAGATGAAACCGGAGTAGGAAATGATGGGGAACAACAGGAGCAGGATGGGGCGAATGATCAACTTGACAAGCTGGTTCTTGCCACGCAAGTTCTCGCGCTCGATAGGCTTCAGCCTTGCCAGTCGAGACTTCTTCTTGAACTGCTCATCTAGGACATGGCGCGGGCCTTCGACGTACGAGACCGTGGTAGTGACGCGGGCTGCTTCCTGATCGCCATCCTGATCGCCATCTGCGCCATCCTTACTATCGAGCGGAGGTTGAACTTGGTTGGCGCTTGGTAGGGGCTGACCTTCGATGTGATGGCTGGCCATGTACTTGGCGCGGTCGAATTTCGTCTCTTCCATGAAAAAGAAGATGATGACCAGTAGGATTGCGCAGAAGATTGCGCACCAGTACTAAGGGGGTTGATTAGACATTCAAACTCGCGTTCGGTGTGTCTCGAGATCACTTACAAATACCCATTTGTAGCCTTGGCCATCATTGATAAAACCCATAATGAGTGGTGCAATACCATTGCTATAACCAAGAGCAAGAGCGTAGAGCGCAATAAACTTGCCTCTTTCATGAGTAAAGAACTGCCACGACTTGATCAGCATGGGTTACAAGACATCGGATAACTGAGGTATTCGTACCACATCCGAGACTGTGATCTCGGCCAGTGACTCGATCGGTGCTCCAAAGATCCCCTGCAAGATCTTGGTTGCGATCCACTCTCCGTTGGAGCGGACATAGGGCTGCCAGATCATCACACCCTGCTACGGTTAGAGGAGGAGACCCAATGAGGAGGGGAGTATTACCAATGTTCCCGCCGTGGTCAAAAGGTACACTGGCTTTTTCCCATACTGGATGGCGATGGCCTGCCAGATAATGCATCCCCACCCAAAGAATAAGAACTACGAGGCAGTTAGATAACAGATGACACAAGTCTCCACTCCATTGAAATAGTGCGGCGAGGGCGTGACAAGATAAGAAGCTGCGCTTGAATCGGGTGCCATACCATGTAACCGGTTCCGGAGTTGAGATCGTTGTAAGTGAGCCCGGTCGCTTCCGACAAGGGACCCAGCGTGGAGTACAGGGCAGAGGAGCAGATACCAATGATAAGCACATAGCTGACCACAGAGTTAGTTGCTGCCGAAGCAAGGATGGGCCCAACGTACGCTGCCATGCAAAAAGCAGAGAGATATTTGCGTCGTGGAGACCAGTTCAGAGGATCGTCGGGGTGGGACGATGGCGCTGGCACAAGGACAATGTCCTTCTCAGCTCCATGCGCGTGCTGTGAATCTAATTTTCCCTGCGAGTCCACAAGGTGGACCGTTCCGGGGATTGCCTCTATCTCGTCCTGCATGTTGGCAGGAGGATGGTTCTGAGGGGACATTGTGAACACTGAAATGAGGTAAGTGAGGGCAAGGAGATGATGGCGGATGGGGTAAGTATGTGTTGTGGCCTCAGTTTCATGCAGATGGATGGAGTCTTCTTTATACCTCTTTCGAGGAGTTGAGAGACGGATCAATTCTTCCTAGTCTCTTTCTTGATCAAGGAGAAGTCACTTGGAAACGTGTGATCATTCAAGCTTCGGGGCCGTTCCCCGCGCCTGGTAGACTGCCTTGACATCAAGTCTCTCACTTCCAGATAACAAACTGGTGATTGAGCGCGAGATTAGTGGGCATGGACAGAGGCTAGTGGGCACGACCCTCGCGCGGAAGACCGGAACCCCAGGTTATGCTGGACAGTGGACCAGCCTAGCCTCCCCAGACTCTCCCTGTTGTCCGGTATGAGTGCGGGGGCGGAGATGGGTTTAGCATGGATCTAAGGAGTGTAAACAGGCGGCGTCTGATACGTTGGATAAGCCATTGGGCGATCATGCCCAACAATCTCCTCACGCCAACGGTAGTCAGACTCTTGGCAGAAAGAATTGTAATCTCCACGGAAAGGGAAGTTGATGGAGAGTTATTTCCTACTCGAGGCAATGAGGCCGGAAACCAATATTCCCTCTACATATGCAATCCATATCGCCAAGCCAAGCTATTGACTTCTTCTCAATCCTTATCGCATGCTCGACCCCTCAATCCAACCACAGCCGACATGATTACTCTTTGAGGAAATAAGCCGGCCTCGAGTTGGGGTTTGTTTCGGGTTTCCTGTTTAGAGTAGCCTTATCCTGCCGGTATAAGGAGGCAAGGGGCAGACTTCTGTAGCCATGGAGCACCCCAGAACGAACGACTCAAGCGCAACACCACCCTTGTTCTCCCCTACAGTCCCTGTTGATAACAGGCTTTGGCCATATCTTTGTCTATCTAAAATAAACTCCCAAAATGGTTGCTGCACAATACCCTGTTCGCCCAGCCCTTCGCCATGACGAGGAGGAAATTACCGGGTATGTCGATCCTTGGGTTGTATCTCCTGGAGATATTGCCAACGTCAAGGCAAGTTACTCTCAGCACATGTACATTCAAGGAGGCACACCCTAATCATACGAGTAGATATCTTCAACAAGCCCGAAGCTCAAGTATCAACTGGTCCGTCTCCTGCAAGGCCTTGACGTACCCCATGCTCCTACACCTGCCAAAGAAGTTGTGGAGCATGGCCCAAAGGGAGAGCTCAAGGGTCGCTTTCAGGCATCGCACCCGGGATCCTATGGTCTAGTCGAAGCCTGGACAAGAGAGCCGCTCCTGGATAAGCCCGAGGCTGTTCAGATCGAGTTTTACGCCCAGCCCTGGATGTTGCACGCTCCTCACCCTCAAGCCATCCTCTCCAACCTCAACACAGCGAAAAAGGCTGGTATCTGCGTGCTTATAGACAAAGAAGACAACCTAGTCGTTTGGATTGGCACGGGAAAGGCGGTTGAGACCAAGAAGATCGCATCTGCTGCTCGTCGTGAGCGTTGGTTCCACGTCCGTCTCACCATCCGGGGTAAGGAGCTCCAGCTGGAGCTATCTCACCCCAAAGCCGGAAATGAGATTGCCCCAGGCCCAACCACCATCCACACGGCACTGGCAGATGCTGCTCGACTAGACTCTGGAAGCCCCCTTTACTTTGCCGCAACATTGGCTGCCAACCCCCTATCGGCCTCCGAGTTCCCAGTGCACTTCTTCAACGGAAGGATCGACTCTCCCACGTTCCGAGCCCTAGGAAAGAAGTCATGGGATATTGCCAAGTATGACTTCTCTGTGGGAATCGATACTGATGAGATCTTTGATGTCTCTGGTTCTGGACTCAGCGGTATCCTTGTCAATGCTCCCACACGCGCTGTCCGTGGCCACGACTACGACCACAAGCTCATCGGCATTGGTTGGAAGGACGCAAAGTATGGCTTTGGTGCGATTCACTTCCATGACGATGATCTTGATGACGCTGCTTGGGACACCGATTTCCAGTTGACTGTCCCATCTGATCTTCGTTCTGGCGCCTATGCTATTGAAGTAGAAGACACCGGTTCGGACTTGAAAGATGCCATCGTCTTTTTCGTCCGTCCCAAGGAGGTCCGCCCACAAGCCAAGATTGCCTTCGTCTTCTCTACCTTTACCTACCTCGCATATGCCAATGAACACATGTACGACGAGAGCAAGCCCACCCGCATCTCGTTCCCAGAGGGTATCCAACTCGTAACGTCAGATAACTACCACAAAATGGTCAGACGCCATGACCTTGGTCTCTCCATCTATGACATACACAGTGACGGCTCAGGTGTTGTGTATAGTACGACGAAGCGACCTATCCTCAATGTGCGCCCTGACTACATTCACTGGGGCTTCCAGCGACCCAGGGAGTTCTCTGCTGATCTATTGATGGTCGGCTTCTTGGAAAAGCTTTTTGGCAATGGATACGATATCCTCACAGATCACGACCTTCATCTCCGAGGTCGCGCTGCACTGGCTCAATATGACGTAGTCATTTCCGGTTCTCATCCAGAGTATCCTTCCTTTGAAGCCCTTGACGCTTACGAGGGTCACGCCCAGAATGGTGGTTCTCTTATCTATGCGGGTGGAAACGGTTTCTACGTAAGTATTCATAGGAAGACAGACCGGCCTGGCGCAATTTTTAACTGACTTGATGTTGTTATAGTGGAAATCCGTGACCGACCCGAAGCGCCCTCACCGAATGGAAGTCCGACGAGCTGATGTCGGAGCCCGAACCCACCAAAACCCTGCTGGCGAGCGTCATCATGCTCTCAATGGAGAGCTCGGAGGTCTATGGCGATCTCTTGGCCGTTCTCCCAATGAACTCTGGGGTATTGGAAGCTGTGCTTCCGGTAAGGGTCCCGGACGACCTTTCATCCCCACCGAAGAGGCTCTAAACAACCCTTCTCTTGCCTGGTTATGGAAGGGACTAAATGAAGAGTCCAAGAAGCTTCTGGGCACCAAGGGACTAGCTGGAGGTGCCAGTGGTGACGAGCTTGACCGCCTCGACGTGGCCGTTGGAAGTCCCGAGAATGCCATCCTTCTTGCACGAAGCGAGCGACACGACGATCACTTCATGCTCTTTAACGAGGAGCTAATCTTCCCCATGATCGGAACCCTGGGTTCTACCTCTTCTCTTGTCAGGAGCGATATGGTATACTACGAGACCAACGGAGGCGGTTCTGTCTTCAGTGTGGGCAGCATCAACTGGAACAACTCGTTGGCCTGGGATGGATACCAGAATGATGTTGCGCAGATTACTGAGAATGTGATTCGGGAATTTTTGGCCCGTGGGAAGAAAAACAGCTAAAACCACCAAGGTCACTTGCAAGGGCTAGATAGACATATGAGGAGTCAATCCCTTGTTGTTATCATACGTGTTACCCCGTGATCCACCTTGTTGCCGCTCTTGTAGCGCCACAAAAAGCGTTACCGATAGATCCCAATCTGCCCAAAGGCCCAGTATCCTGGTGTACTAGTGTTCTTTGAAACAAAGAGTCTGTCTGATATGGGTAGCCGTAGTGAATCACCTGAAAGTTTGATGCTGCTTGGATGCTAGCTGCCGTCGGTCGACGGAGGGCCACTATCACCCGGCGAACCAACGGCACAAGGATTCAGCCTAATTCAAGCTTCGCCGAGACCTGAATGATCTGCGGTAAAATTCCGCACGAAAGGGGGCAGTAGGCCTCAGGAAGGGTAACAAGCGAGGAGCCAGAGCCTGATTGCCAAGACCGTCTTGGCCACTCAATATCCAGGCCAAAGTCTTGAAGACGTCCGGAGCCTGATTGCCAAGACAAGGCGTTTCTGGCGCTTTCTTCGGTTATGTGACATGTATGAAGAAAATGACAGATTATTTCAGCCGCCTGCAGTTTGTCTGTGGGTCACACAAAATTGGGCTCTCATAAATCATGTTTGTGCTCAGACACCAGCTATCTCGAGTTCCGGCGTATGATTCGTTCTTGATTCAATAACGATTCCAATCAACCCAATTCTGATAAGAGGCTGTAGACGTGGCTTGAGCACTGATGTTACGTCCATCCAAGTTTGAACGCGGCGTCTCCCTTGTGGTGTTTGCGTCGCTTGTAGGCTGCGACTCCCAGCCGATATCGATGAAGTCCCCCGCTTGCCTAGTGTCTCCTCGCCTTTCTCCTCCGTCGGCATATTCCGCTGTGTTCCCTTGCTGGCAGGTTTGTTCGTTGCTCCATTGGGTTTGCGTTGAATGATATGAGGGGGCTGGAGTAGGCTGACCGGGAACATTCGCGGGGTAGGCAGTGCTCCCTTGATACTCAGTCTGCGGCTCGGAAAATGGGAACGGCGAGGGCGACCTGTATTGTGTCAGTGTAATCCCTGTAGAAAGTTGTTCCTGCACAAACTTGGGCGGCAATGCGCTGAAGCTTGGTGGTTGTGTATAGGAAGTAGGCGGGAAAGGGTCGTAGATCGTACTCGGGCTCCCTCTGCTGGCCTGGATGTCGGCGATACTGATATGTTTTGCGAAAGATGTAGCAACAAAATTGGGGTCTTGGTAAGAAGGAGGCTTGGGTGGTAGAGAAGGCGGAGTTGATTGTGAATTGTGAGGATCGACAGCAGAGTCGGCTGGAGAGGCCTGCGGTGGTGGCATCGAATGTCTCGCGGCTGATGGACATTATAAATATTAGCCCGGGCATAGAATAATACCGCTAGATGATGGAAAGGGAAATACCTGGTTTTCTTCCCATGAGACTGCCCAGGAGGTTGACGTTATCGATACCAACTCGCTTTTTCTGGACCGACTTGTTGGCGTCTTTGTCGATCACTTGATTCTGCCCCTGAGTCGGGATATGAAGGGCAATCTGACGGAGAAAGGTGATCTCGGCCAGTACTGCTTGATGATGGCCGTTGATTACTGGGACCTGGCTATTGAACTGCTTCGAGTCGAACAAAACCCATCGTCCTCGGCGTGCGAACGGTAGCCTGCCCCTGTTTGCCTCTGGCCTGCACTTTTCGACGATCCTTCCCACCTCAAGGAGTCCTTTGTGGGCATCCTCGATGATCAAGTTGATACGTTCAAGTTCGATCGGTTTCCGTTCCAAGATGTCCAGATGCTCATCACGCAAACTGATCAGATGCTGGAGGTCTCGATCACAGGTGCGGACCAGTTCAAGGCTACGACGGACTTCATCGTTGGCCTGGCCAGTTTCTATGGCAAGAGTGATAAGATGGTATGTAATAGTACCGAGAACTCCGGCGGGGACGAGCTCTGCCATCTCGATGGTAGTGTCCTGGTCCGTAGGCACGAGAGGCGAGTAAGATGGGCGATGTCAACGGCGATGGTAGATCCTATGTCGCTTTTCTGGGAAAGACAAAAAGGAAAGAGTAATGCCGACGAGTCTGGGGTTTCCAGCCATTGGGTATGGCACGTTTGTCCTGCTAAACCCGTAGGAACGGGGTGTGCAATCTGTCCGGCCTTTCCCACCACCCGCATTTGCAGCTGACATGTACCAAGCCTGCCAAGCCCGGCCACTTTCGATTGAATTGCCTGAGGTTGAGTCACTTCGGGTCTCGACGGGCGGCTTTTGTTCTATTCATGTGGCCAGGCTCCAGCTAAGGCTGGCGAGGTGTGTACCCAAGTCCCAAGGTCCTGGTGATCTGTATTATTGAAAGACTGGGAGTACATAACTAATTACCACCTCATATGCCACTTCATGCAAGGGTGAGACCGAAAACGAGAAGAGAAAAGAGAAAAGTCTCAAGAAAGCAGACGAGGCTCGGCAATTCTCTGCGGTGAGCCGAGCCGACGTCCATCCCGACCACTTAGTTTCTCCAAGCCAACGCACACAACAGCGCCTCCCTTTCCAGACTCATCCTTGTAAATAAACCTCCAGTCACTAGTGTGTGAAAACAAGACATAACCGAGCTTGGCTGCGTCAATAATCATCACATGAAGGTGGTCGAGCTGCTTGCGCCGGCTCTCTTGATCAGGCGAGACGAAATAGTGGAGGACGGAATCCAAGGCTTTCGCCACGGCCTCAGCCTGGTCTTGGACATCAGGCTCTGAAAGCTCGAGCGGTGTCCTTTCGTGGGGGGCGGGATGTAGGAACAATGCTGATAGGGTGCGCCATCGAGTCCAGGCAAACGACATGACTAGGAAGCTGCATTAGTGGCTTGATTCAGAGACATTAGGTTTTATGCTTACCGTCAAAGTTATCTCGGTACTGCTCAACTGGGCGAATGGAATTGAGAAAGCCAACTGCCGGTTTCGGAAGCAACGTGAGGGGTCCTGGAGAGTTCCAGTCGATGCTTCTGAACAGGACATGTGAGATGACATGTTGGAGAGCCCCGCGGCGAGTGTTGGTTTGGAGGCACCAGCCAGCCACAGTTTCAGCATCGAACCCCGAAGAGGATTTGCTGGTTCCCAAAGCGGTGAGAGCGTGGGCCAATCTCACTACCTTGACGTCCACCGGACCAGAGCGGTACAGGGCCCCAACATGTTGCTCGATGATAACTTCCAGGCGCTTCAAGTCTTCAACAATGTCGCTGTCAGGCCTTGACTGTAGGACGACATGTTCCAGCTCAATCTTCTTGCTCAGGGGTTCCAAGGCGACCAAGCCCTCATCTTTTGGTTGATTCAACATCTTGGTCTTCTCTTCGCTTCCATATCGTCTTCTGCGATGCCTAGAGCGGCTCTTGGCGCGGCGAAGCAGCCATCCGAGAATGGTCCCAACGATCAGGCCGGCGACCAAGCAGCCGATCGCTATTCCGGCAACCGCGCCATCCCTAAGTTTGTTTTGCTGTGAGGCAGAACCACTTGCGGAAGCCGCGGGGGTTTCTCCAGCCGGAGAGGTCGTGATGGCCTCTGTTTCTGTAGCCTCTGAGTTCCACTCGACAGAGGTAGATGTATCTCCGGTGCCAGCATCAGAACCACCATTGGTGACGTCGCCGTTTGTAGCCTTGGCTTCACCAGTAGAGGAAGTCCATGTAGAGCCAGTCGTAGTTCGTTTTCCGAGGTAATGATATAAGGCCATTTCGCCAGATTTTATGCTTTGGGGGGTATGAAAATTTAAGAAAGGGATATACTGTTGGGGTGATGCTGTGACTGGCACATAGAAGGACACAATGAGGAACGGAAAGGCTGGCAGTGAGAGAAAGGAATAAGGATTAAAATTCGTGTGCCAGCATCTTTTGTAACCGTCCTCAGGAGCCATCTCACTCTGGTCCGTCGACCAAGGGAGGCACTTAACCACGTTCCAAAAGTAATAACAGCCACCGTCCTACCCCTGTTGCCTTGGCTCCGTTGAGGCTGGCTGCATCGACATCCTGCCTGACCCAAAACGTTCTGGCCCCTTGGCAAGGCTATTTTGACTCAAGCGAGGCAACCCGAGGAATGGCTGGGCTTGGTGTAGTCACACAGCCTTAATCACAGCTGCTCTTTAAGGATTCGGCGTCAGGCGCTCCTACTGATAGCCCACAGTCTGCCTCCTTCCATCCGGCAGCTCTGCAGACCTGTCCCCAAAAGTCATTTTCAACTTTAGTTCTAGCTTTACTGCAGGCCACTCTACCAGTCTTCCCTCTTTGATTGTCTGCAGCCCAACCAGCTCATCATACTATTTCCACGCGGGTCCAATATGACCGAGAAACCCGATGTCACGGTAGCCATTGATCTTGGTACCACGTACACAGGCATGAGATCAAGCAGGCGCAGCTGTTTAGCTATATTTTAGGTCGCTGACAAACAGCTAGGTATTGGCTTTCTGAAGCCCGACGGAACCGTGCATATCTTCGATAACTGGCCTGGAACCAACAACACCAACGCAACAAAAGTTCCCAGCCGCCTCGTCTATAACTATGACGGCACCGTATCTTCCTGGGGATTCTTTTCCGACATTTATGATGATCCTCTACCTCCTGGTAAGACGGAGCACCGTCTCTTCAAGATGTTGCTTGATCAGGCTACCTACGACGAGGTAAGGGGAGCGGGCTTTTCCATGGCGAGCCCTACCGAAGCCGTGAGGTGCGCTACAGACTACCTCCGGGAGATCTATCGCCACACTAAGCAGACCTATGAGGAGATGACGGGGACTTTAGACTGGGCCAGCTCATCCGTTCTGTTTCTTTTCAGTGTGCCCACAACCTGGAGAGGCTTGGATGTCAGCAACACGTTCAAAGCCACTATCAGAGCTGCTGGGTTCGGTACCGAAGGGCCCCGGCACTCAGCACAAATCGATCTTACTGAGGCTGAGGCCGCCGCAGTCGATACCCTCAAAAGCAGTGTAGTCGGCTTCCGTGCTGGTGATGTCTTTCTCACCATTGATGCGGGCGGTGGCACAACGGATTTCTCCCTGGTACAGGTTACCAAGGTCGACAATGGGGTTCCTCAAATGTCCCAGATTGCAGAGGTCAGCGGTATCGGCACCGGTTCAACTCTCATTGACACTGCTTTCGAGGGTCTCGTTGAACAGCGTCTTGCTGCCAACCCCGACGTCCCGACCAACATCTCGAGCGGCCTCGCGTCAAAAATGATGAAGAGTGAGCGCTTCAAGACAATTAAGCACTTTATTGGCGACCCTTCATCCGTTTACCAAGTTCACACAATTGCCATGCCCGGCGTGTCAAATGACTTTAATCATCAAAGGCTGAGAGCTGAGCGTGGATGCATGCTTTTCGACAAGTGAGTATTCAATAGAGTGTTTGGACTGACACGGGATAATTAATTTAAGGGCAGCAACGAGATCCAGGCTCTCTTTGACCCTCATGTCGAGCGCATTACGTCCAAGATACGGGAGCAGCTGGACTGGCTGGTCCAGAATGGACGAAGTGAGCAAGTAGTATGTTCATGGCTACGCCAAGTGTAACTTGACGCTGATACCCCATATAGTCGTACATGGTCCTGTCTGGAGGACTAGGCAGTTCTAAATACGTACAGCGGCGCATCAGGGAGTACTTTTCTCGATTCACTCACCCCAATGCTCGCCAAGTTAGGGTCATTGCGAGCGCGAATCCACAAACTACCGTCGTGAGGGGCCTTCTCCAAGACTACAAGCAGAAGATGGAGACTGGAAATATGCCAGTTCTTGCCACGTACATCGCGAGAGCGAGCTACGGTGTTGTGGTCCGAGAACCCTATAGCCCTGATCGTCATATCGGCGAACAACTGGAACAGGATCAGTTTGACCCGAATCAAACATGGGCTGTCAACCAGATAGAATGGGTCATCCGCAAAGTATGTATTTAAAATTACCACCCGATCACTCTTGTGCGCATTTATTAACCCGCCTACCAGGGAGATACTATCGATCCAACTGCTCCGCTGACGAAGCAGTTTATAAGACGTTTGAGCCCTGGCCAAACAGCGGCGTCGTTCAACACACAGATTGTTACATCGAGAAACGAGATCAAAGTTCTCCCTCAAAGTCTGCTAAAAGGTAGGTTCTCTAAGTCTTATCAATCATGCGCCCGCACCCCCTTCCTCACTAGAAAGAACTGCATGGTTGACGAGTATCAATAGGTGGCGTGAAACGGCTTTGTCGTGTCGAGAGCAACCTCACTGGCCTTAAGCCGGACGAGCTTGTTCTCATGAAGAAGCGTGGAGGCTGCTTTCGCCAGGGCTACAAGTACTACAAGTGCATCTTTGATGTTCGTGTCATCGTGGCCCCGGCCGACCTACGGTTTGAACTGTGGTTCAATAGCATGAAATTCTCTCGGGGTCATGACCCTATCAAGGTTGAGTGGAATTCAAGTTGAAAGCTGTTCAACAGGCACACAAACAAGTGGTTATCAGGAGAGATGATTGGGCGTTCGCACGGATCACAGCTAGACTCGTCTAATAGACATAATTACCCCCTTCCCTTAGCCAAGTTAAATTTCATTAATTCGAACAATATTAGCGAGGTTTCTTCCAATTTGTGACTCATCCAGCAACCAAAGCCGCGATTGTAAGTTTTGACCTGAGCAAGCTTGACCATAAGCACGGATAGATGTTCACAGACACGTCATCTTTGACCTCACGGAACAATTTATCCTCCCATGAGTCATATCTCCTAATGAGCGATCATTTGATACCCCGCGGCTCTCGTTATGCACATCTTTGCTGCCTTGGTTGATATTTCGTTTCGGGAAATGATCTCCACAACCTGATGGTTGCACCGCCGAGACACAACTGGGCCGCAATGCGTCATTTGCAACTGTCGGCGTCAATCGCGCCCTTGTGAACTCAACTTTTGCGAATCACACAATCGAATTAATTGGTAATCAAATATGATACGAGTTTTGTATTTGTCAACCGCCGCTATAGAAAAGCCCATTGATCCCATACGAGTCTATCAAGCTCATATCATCAATCTTTCACCGCTACCAATTGACCCAATTCGTATGATCCGATCTACCTCAGGTTATCAAAATGGCCACAGAAATCAAGCCCTTCAAGATTCAAGTCCCGGATTCGGCTATTGAATCCCTCAAAGATAAACTACAGCACGCATCCTTTG
The DNA here is from genome assembly GCA_023101225.1 of Fusarium solani-melongenae. NCBI lineage: Eukaryota > Fungi > Ascomycota > Sordariomycetes > Hypocreales > Nectriaceae > Fusarium > Fusarium solani-melongenae. The sequence goes on along the minus strand of CP090036.1, from coordinate 6,219,690 downwards.
CCATAGAGTCTGAATTTTCCGATGACTGGGAGTCCGGTTCCCCTCTGAGTGAGGTAAAACGACTTGCTGCTTACTGGAGAGATGGATTCGACTGGCGCGCTCAGGAAGCCCAGCTGAATGAGTTGCCTCACTTCATTTCTAAAGTCTCAGTGGACGGCTTCGACGACCTACAGATCCATTTCTTGCATCAGAAAGGGAACAAACCAGATAGCATCCCACTTCTATTTTGCCACGGCTGTGAGTTCTAGAAACGCGGATAAATGGCCACATTACTAACTTGACACTATTCAGGGCCTGGGAGCTTCCTCGAAGTGGTCAAGCTTCTTCCCCTACTCACGGAACCTGAAGATGGGCCTTCGTTTCATGTCGTGGCACCATCCTTGCCCAACTTTGGCTTTTCAGACGGGGTCTCGAAACGAGGCTTTGGCATCCCTCAGTACGCTGAAGCAATGCACAAGCTTATGTTGAATCTGGGTTACGATAAATATGGTATGTTGTAGTCTTCTTACAGATTGCGTTATGAGCTAACATTATGATAGTCACCCAAGGTGGAGATTGGGGATACGCCGTCACCCGTTTGATCGGCGTCCAATACCCAAAAAGCTGTGTAGCCTCTCACGTCAACTTTGTTCGTGCCTTCGGACCGCCCACTTTCTTTACGGCACCTTGGCAATTCATAAAACACGCTCTCCTCCCCTACGCGGACCATGAAAAGGCAGGACGCGCTCGAACACAATGGTTCTTCGAAGAAGGTTTCGGATACAACCTGGAACAAAGAACGAAACCATCCACAATCGGTTTTGCTCTGGCAGACTCACCCGTCGCTCTTTTGGCATGGATCTACGAGAAGCTCCATGACTGGACAGACAGCTACCCTTGGACCGATGATGAAATCTTGACCTGGGTTTCCGTGTACCAATTCTCCACAGCAGGACCAGCAGCGAGTGCTCAGATCTACTACGAAAGCAAGCACTCGAGCCCTGAACAGACAGCAAAGGCAGACGCGTATGTGCCAAACGTTCCTCTTGGGCTCTCTTACTTCCCCAAGGATATCGTTGTGCCTCCGCAGACATGGGGACGCACTCTTGGGCCGGTTGTATATGAAAAGATTCACTCAGACGGTGGTCACTTCGCCGCGCATGAAAGGCCCCAGGAGCTCGCACAGGATTTGAGAGAGATGTTTGGAAAGGGCGGGGGTGCTTTCCAGACGGTGAAGCAGTTCCAGTCAAAACTGTGAAGGCATTCTGGACTTAAGCAGCGTCAGTCATTCTTTGGTGGTGCAGGCTGCAACTTGAAAAAATAGTACAAAGTGATATTACAATTCGCTAAGTGTTCGGGTCGTAGAAGATACACTCGGGGTGGTAGGAATTACAACCACCTGCTCTTTTCTGAGTTTCACATTAACATACCCAAAGCATCATCCGGTTGTTCGCCGTTCTCAGCGCCTTTCCATAGAAACCCCATGTCGAAATCCAAAGTGTGATGTGCGAGTGCTTCAAGGCCTGGAAATACCTCATCTCCCTGGCTCCCATCGTATAATCCAACGCCTTGAGGAATGAGACCAGCTTCCTGGGCGAAATAAAGTGACTGGTCATTCTCAGCCCAACCAGTCAAGTTGTCGAGGTTCCGAGGCAAGTATTCTGTCTCATCATCTGCCCTCGCCGAGTCACTCTCCAGACTCTCAGTGGAGCATGTCTCAGTAGAATATGGAAGCGTTTCAATAGTTGCTGTGTTCTCTTGCGGAACCTCGGGCGCAAATGGGGGTTGACTGATGTCAATACCCATCTCAAGAGCGAAATGAACACACCGATCATCCTCGACCCATTGGGAGAAGCTTCTGACAACGGTGGGTGAAAGAGGTCGAGGAGGCGTCAGGGCTTTGGTGGCGAGGGACTGAGTAGCAAATTGTTGTTCGAACAATACAGGCTTAGACAGACTGGCGTTGTGCAAGAAGGGCCTCAACGGTGTCGGAAAGTCACTGTCTTGGGGTAGACGATCTTGGCTCAGGCAGAGGTCAATCGTCAAGGCCAGCCTCAGGTAGTAGGTAGGGCTTCTCGCCAGAACGTCAGCGTTCTCGCCAAAAGAGGGTGTTAGTGTCGAGTCTTGGAGATAGGTGCATTCCATGAAATATCGAATCGTCTTGGATATCGAGTCTACGCCATCATATTTGGGGTGAAGTTCTCTGAATGCTTGGATGAGAACGTTCAACCGCAACTGTTTCGCAGCAATGCCTGGACGCGACCAGATTTCGCCCTGAGACGAGTCCGACGACATCTTAATATCGACCATGTGCATGGCGAGAGGGAGTGCTGTGCACGCGACAGCGCTACTTGGTAGCCAACGCGTTAGACGAAGTGGGTGTAGTTGACCATGGCAGTCGGCGATGCTTCTGGTAGCGCTCCTCAGGCCCTTTCGGTTTTCTTCAAGGAACTGAGTCTGTACATTTGAAGTCGCCTTTCGTGTGACCAGTCCGAGGACGACGCCGAGATGTAGTTCATAGTTGAAGAGAGCCACTCGAGCCGCACTGGGGCCTGTTAGTGGACGATGAGAGATGAATCACGGTGCAAGGTACTCACTGGTAGTATATCCAGACCAAATTCGTGAACAAGACGGAAGAGTCTTCAAAGGAATCCGTTTCTGGAGACAACTCGGTGTGCTTCAAAGGTGGCCGCGTGATCTCAGCCCAATATTGTAGAGAGCGTCTGTACTCCTGAACCTTGTCGAACGCCGTAGAATGCGCCTCAGCATCAAGAATCGGCAAGTGTTCAGTAGGATATACCAAGGCCAAAACGTCGGTCAAACAGACGCATAGCTCAGTCAGGCGCTCCAAGGTAACCATGAGGGTGTGCTTGGTGGTAGTGTTGTACACCCTCGACGATTCAAGTTCATCAACAAGGTCTTCATATCCGAGAGGGGGATTAGAGTCAAAGTCGAAGACTTCTCGTGTGATCTGAATGTTTCTGCGGACGCAGAGCGGCATTATCCGATCACGGATGATGCAGCACCACCACACACGCTTCAGAACATTTTGCCGCTTGAGATCCTGCGGAGTCGCGTGAGCTTCTCGAGCGATGGTTGCGTAGTTGTGAGCCCCAACGGCTCTGGCATTCTGCACAGCAATCCTGAGCCATCTGCTATTTGGCTTTCGCGGTCCTGGGCGGAAGGTCGGGCACCAGTAGGTCAGCAGCAACGCAGCCTGTGCTATCGAGATGGGATCTGGGTCGGTAGCAAAGTCGTAGAGCAGCTGGCAGGAGAGTCAGAGCTGGTTAGTCCACAAGGGAGAGTGTCTTCTACCTTTGCTTTGGTGTAGAAAGATTCCTTGGCCTCGTGGATGCTAGAGAAGCCCAAGACTTTGAGGCTCTCTTTCGGTACAAGCTTGGAATATTTAGTCGCGGTTCGTCTTATGCATCAAGTGAAGTTCACTTACCGTGCACGAGGCAAACATGATGGCTTGCAGTAGCAGCAAAGAGACGGGAGATCCGCTAGAGTCTGAGTAGGTCTCTGTTTGGGCGGGATTGTACGCCCGCCAAAAGTCCGCCTCGTTGAGAAGGGGGAGCAGTGGATGAACGTAAAGGAAGTAATGTCGAACAAACTGGTCGAGGATCGGCTTGGCTGGAACGCGTAGGCATCCTTGAGAATTCAGATGGTTGAAGTCGCGGTCGCGTATGCTGAGGGCCTTCAGGAATGGCATCGACGAGTATAGAGCTTTCAGCTCGGATCGCACGGGATCCTGTGGGATATTAATTGATGCCTTCGCTTTAGCATCCTCGCAAGTAATGCCAAATATCTGGATATCTTTGTCATTTTTGCATATATCATTCGTGAACGGTGTTGTGATGCCGAGATCGGCTTCTGGAGGCGGTGACAGCGTGGTCAAGTCTGGTCTCGTAGTCGGATGGCTCGGATCGACATCGTCGGCGGCAGCGTTTGGAGTGAATGGTGATGGTTCATTATATCGTATCTGTCTGCAAGTTATCAGCGCATGTAATGATTGACAAATCAACAAAGAACCCTTACATCGAAACCCCTCGACGAGCAACAACGCACTCATCCCCATCCAACCGACAATTGGTGCAAGGAGCCGAAGTGCGGGTGACATCGCAGCGGACCTTTCTCCTGCGGCACTTGAGGCAAGCCTTGGTAGCCCTCTTCCTCGAGGCCGACTTTTTGGCGAAGCGGACAAACTTGGGGTTTTCCATCCTTGTCGAACACGTCCGTCGCGTAAACAGCAATCAGGAGGTTTTCTGGGCCCGAGGTTGAAAGGTCAGGGTCGATGCCGAAACCCCAGATTTACCCCAACTTCCTGGAGACCGACCCCCTGCGGGTTTGGCGGAGTCAAGTGGAGATGGGCTGGAGCTAAAATTTTCCGGCATTGAGAGTCGGGAGATGCCTTTTGGCCGAGTGTTATCTCTGTGCTGTGGTTGGTCAGATGGTGGGCTGGTAGAGTGAGAATGGCCTGATGGCAGCTCTGAACTTCTGATAGATCTTTCAGATCTTGACTAGATCTTAGATCTTATCTCTTAAGCTGTCAAGGACCTTCAACCAGGTTACGACGGGGGGGTCAAGTCAATTGCATCCATTTATTTAAGGATTACTTGAACTATCACTATGTCTTGCTAGAGAAATAAGCACCTATGGCATAGCTCCCTAACAGATGCGTTTCTCTGAAGCAGCATAAATGACTAAATTGCCTCTGTACCTGTTGTAAGGTACTTTACACTTTTGCCGCATGGCATAGTGGTTATTATGTCCCACAGTTAACTGGGGAGAAGTATGCACTGGAGGTCCTTGACAGCTTAAGAGATCACTTGGTTGCCATCCCACATAACCCTTGCTAGCATTATTGCCGAGTGGTTAACTTCCCTTCTGGCAGAGGTCAAAAGAGCGTAGGAACAGGCATTTGCTATCTAGTTACTCCCTTACAGACGCTTACATCCTCGATCTTCAGGCTCAGTTAACCCATCGAGGCCTGGGCTTCGACTATAATAAAGAACACATTTTCAACACATCACAGCATCATATCCCAATGCTACCACAGTGGTCTTGTTCCTCTCAACAACTGCCTAAAAGACATCCTCCCACTCTGTCTCAGTATCAGTAGCAGCAGCGGCTTGTCTCTGCCTCCATATTTCCTCCCTCTCCCTACGTTTCTTCGCCTCCCTAGCCGCTTTAGCCCGTTCCGCCTTCTCCATTATCCGTCGATTATGGCAATCAACGCATAGTTGAGAACTTTCAATGGGGGAAAGTAGCCTAAGTCCGGAGCAGGTGCGAGCGTAGTTCTCTCGTGTTGGTCGCAAAGCCTTTGGTACATGATATCCGCATGGTGTAATCCATTCGCCTCGCGATTGGCTTTCCCTGGAACATTCGGGGCACCTGTAAATCTTGATGTGCTTTTGACACATTGTCATTAATTGGTACCTGACGTCCTCAATATTACTGTGGCATCATTTCAGTCAAAAGAGCAGTCAAGGAGCAAGGAAAATGCTGCTGACCCTAGGGTTAAAGGCTGAACCAGCTAAAATTGAAGGGGAATGGTTGTAGTGGTCGAGATTCCATCGGAGGCCTTTTGCAAACTATTTATGGCAGAACTAGCACAGACAAGGAGGCAACTTGGTCACTTACGACGGGCAGCATAGCCACCTCGGTGGCAGGGCGTTTTCGAAGTGATAGGGCCTCATCATAACACGCCTTAGAGCTTGGCTGACTTCGTACTACTATGGTCCATCAAATAAAGGGATGGCACATGGCCTTGGCATGAAGTGTGGGTGTTCACGCGGGCTAAATACCAATATGCGGGTGCCTCAGGCGTATTTTGAGGCCATATCAGTGGTGCCTTTCGGGTCTGGGTTGGCACGTACGCACGTGAGTTGGATATGGATGTTCAGGTGCGGCTCTCATTCCCACGTGAAAGCCGTCGGTGAATTGCGCCTCACGATATGAAAAGACCGCAAATCAGCATTCAAAAAGCCGTCCAAAATTGTGGGAATTCCTGTGGGTTTATTAACGTAACAAGCTGACAAAAACAGAGCAGCTTTACCAACAAAGGCCCGCATTTAAATCCTTTTCAACGTTGCGACTTCGGGACCAACAGTGCCCTACAACGTTGTGTAGGGCGCGAAAGCTTCAACCCAGATTGCTAAGCAAATCAAGCTTCCGGAAGAACTATGACCGAATTATCGAACCAAGATGAAGTCAATTTTTTACCTTATCTATCGGTATAAAGCTTGGGGCCAAGACTAGCGAGATCCAGGCGCAGATCTTGACATCAGCATTAGCATCGATATCAGACCATCACTCGCAGACTCGACATGGCGGCATACCTCACCCAGCGAATCTGCCATCCTCATCATGGCATTCCTGTCTCTCGACCAGAGACTCCTGCACCCGAAAAGGAGATCAAATGCCATCAGCCAATTTACAACAAGGCTTCCAAGGGTGTCCCCTTCTTCACCCCAGACCAGGATCCCCGATCCGGAACGGCCCTCCAGCCTCAGTCTTCGGGAAAGCCCATCCCCAAGCTCTTCACGCCTTTGAAGATTCGCGGCATTGAAATGCAAAACCGCATCTGGGTGGCCCCAATGTGCCAGTATAGTGCCCATGAAGGCTTCCACACTCCATGGCACATCACCCACTACGGCGGGATGCTGCAGCGCGGCGTGAGTGTTCCTATGCCATTCCCTATTTCGTCTGCTGAACCTCGAAACAGCCCGGCCTTGTGATGATTGAGGCGACCGCAGTGCAAGCAAACGGTCGCATCACACCCGAAGACTCTGGCATTTGGCTTGACGCCCATGTCGACACCCTCAAGAAGCACGTCGACTTCGCTCACAGTCAAAACGCCCTTATCGGCATCCAACTCGCCCATGCCGGTCGCAAGGCGTCTACCGTAGCTCCCTGGCTGAGCTCTGGAGCCACAGCATCCAAAGAAGTCGGCGGATGGCCAGATGACGTCGTCGGTCCCAGTGACGAAGCTTTCAACGAGCATTTTCCTACTCCTCGCGCAATGACTATCGCCGAGATTGACCAGTTCAAACACGATTTCATCTCGGGCGTCAATCGCGCTGTCGGGGCTGGCTTTGACGTCATTGAATTACACTTTGCCCACGGGTACCTCGTCTCGAGCTTCTTTTCCCCCGCTGTCAACAAGAGGACCGATAAATACGGAGGTAGCTTTGAGAGTCGTATCCGTTTAGCTCTTGAGCTAGTTGACGCGACGAGAGAAGCGATTCCCAAGACTATGCCTCTATTTGTCCGCATCAGTGCTACTGAGTGGCTCGATACCAACCCCGACTGGAAGGGAGAGAGCTGGACCATTGACGAGAGCGTCAAACTCGCTAAAATCCTGGCTGAGCGGGGCGTCGATGTCCTCGATGTGTCAAGCGGCGGCAACCATGCACAGCAAAAGATCATTGGTGGTCCTGCATACCAGGCTCCCTTTGCCAAGAAGATCAAGGCTGCAGTTGGGGACAAGATGCTTGTTAGTTCAGTGGGAAACATCAAGACTGGCCAGGTAGCTCAGGACGTCATTGCTGGCGGCAAGGATGCAGACGACACTCCGTTGGACCTGATAGCAGCTGCGCGCATGTTCCAGAAGAACCCTGGTCTCGTTTGGGCCTGGGCAGATGAACTGGAGACGGACATTCATGTGGCTCATCAGATTGGTTGGGGGTTCGGTGGAAGAGCCCACAAAGATGCCTTTGGCGATGGTAAACACAAGAAGCATTAGGGAATTGAACCAGAGCTACCATGAAATGTTATGAACAATCATTCAGTCATTACTGTACATTCTATATATGCTTGCGTGACTCATTCCTTTTAACCGGCCTTCTCCGTGATCTCCGGCTGCACCAGGTGCCTCCGCGTAAACGTGACATTAAAGTCAGCTTGCTTCACGAACCAAGCATTGATAATCCTCCACTCCTTGCTAGGATCTTGGAAGTCAATCTGGTACAAGTTAACCGAAGCTCTTCAATTCAGTGTTTTTGAAACTCACCTCAAATCGTCGCAAAAGACTCGGCACAACCTTGTAAATCTCCAGCAGGCTGATGTTCTTGCCAATGCAAGTTCGGCTACCCATGCCAAACTGGAACATCATACCGCTCATCTTCTTGATTCGCTTATCCTCGTCTTCCGGGTTCGCGTTGGGGTCTGGCAGCCATCGTTCGGGACGGTACTCGCTGGTGTCAGGGCCGAAGATCTCAGGGCGATTGTGAATCAGCCATGCTGAAGCTCCGACGATAGTACCACCCTTGATGTGGTGGCCTCCAATATCAGCTCCTTGAGGTGGTACAATTCGTTCAAGCGGGAGGCCAGGTGCAGGGTGCATCCGGAAAGCTTCCTGGATACAGGCGTGAAGGTAGGGGAATCGCTGAGCTTCAGCAAAGGTGACGAGACCAGTTTCATAGTCCGAAAAGGCGCCAGATTTTGATGCCTCGTCCAGCTCCTTCTGAAGCTTGTAGTAGCAAGATTTGTTGCGGAGGAGGTAGTAGAAGACTGCAGAGAGGGTGATGGCCGTCGTCTCGGAGCCAGCAAAGGCCATCGACACAGCCATTGTCTGCACTAGGGTGTCGGTCATAAACTCAGGTCGAGCCTCTCGAGCAGCGATAAACTTGGAAAGAAGATCCTGTCCCAACGCCTGCTTCTTGATATCGGTGGTGGGGAGGACGCCGTCAGAGTTGAGCTCAGGGATGAGTCGCTCAGCCATACGAGCGCGAGCAAATCGAGCGACAGGGAATGTCGAGTCAAACAGGCCCCATTGGGAGAGCTTGAGGTAGATAGGGTTCTTCAAGAACACAAGGTCCAAGAATGGTATTTGGCCGATCTGGTATTGTTAGCTTGTGCCATGCCATATCTACAGTGGACTTACCGGAGCGACGTAGAGGAACAGCTTGGAAAGGTATGCAACAATGCCCTCCACATCTTCGTTTTTCTCAATGAATCCATGGCGCTTGCTATAAGTAATCTCGCCAATAACATCAAAGGCATAAAACTGAAGCCACTGTGTAAAGTCGCAGCCCTCGGGCTTTCCAGCAAACAGGTTTTCAGTCTGGTTGAGGAACAGCTTGGTGGTGTTGTCGACAAAGGGCTCATACTGGACGAGTGCACTCATGGAAAAGGCTGAATTGACGCTTCTGCGGAATTGAGAGTGGAAGTCATTGTTGGTAGTGCTGAAGAGGGATGCAAGACGGTGGCCCTGGACGACGGATTGTTGGACGATATAAAAGTCGGACTAGTGTGGATTAATATGTAGTTCATGACAAGTGCAAAAGGGTTATGTACCTTGATGTAGCCCTTGTTCAAACCATAGATGGACTTGAGAACCGCAGGGTCGGCAAAAGACAAAGTGTTGGGTCCTATCCTGACGATATCTCCGTGTTTGGCATGGAGGGCTTGAAGAGTAACCTCTGGTCGCTGGCCGTAGACATCAACGAATCTCCAACAATCCGTCAAAGAAGCGAGGAAGGGGCCGGGGTACTTGTTCAAGCCATGATGATAGCGATTTTTCACAAGCCATCCCAGAACCAAAGAAACCAATACCAACACCCAGTGACGGGCGAGGTTACTAAGAAGAGTTTCAATCAAGCCGTTGTTCATGTTGAAAACAAACGAGCAAAAGGGGAAGGAAACCAGTTGATGTTGAAGGAAATGGTTGGTATGAATCCAGGTCCATCTTTCTTCTCTGGCCTCCCTCTTTTTATATGATAACGACTTACACCAGCTCTTCGAAGCAAACTCGGCGTTCGGCTGCACTCCAGAACTGGGCCCCACAGCCAACCTGGGGTATTGGGGTGTCAGGCCCCCACAGGTTTCGGCAGTTGAACACGGCAACGAGTGCCTGAGACCCCGAGATGCGATCTTGAGGGGGGCTTAAGTCGTATATAGTTATAAATGCATCCATGATTAGGTTACTACCGAAGATATAGTCTGAACGAGGCGAGGAGCTGGCCTCCTCGACGTAATCTTGCGACTTGCCGAAGTTGGGGCTAGAACATTGTCGGCAAATGTCACGGATGATACGGAGGATACAGAGATTTTCCAATCATAACTCGGCGGAGTTTGTGCAGATAACAATCTGAGGATTGAGCTGATAACGGGAGCCCGACATGGGCCATGTCGACGAGATATTCACTTGCGTATGCCCTCTGAAGCCTCCCTGACCATTCCATCGATGGTGTTTGGCCAATTTCACTCCTCAGTGATGTCATTCTCGTTTGGTCTTTTCTCTTTGTGGGCTTCTTCGGGTGAGCTTGTCCAATTTAGGGTTAGCGGCATTGAAGTATGGTTCTAGGGTAAGTTGTCTCTTTTCCTCACAAGACCACGAGACAGTCAATAGACGAATAGATCTCATGCTCCTCATGGTTTAGGCAGTTATTGGTCTTTTTTTCTCTTCTATTTTCGATTTTTATATAAGCAATCACTATAAAGCTAGGTATAACCTTGTTGTTGGAGAAGACCACAGTTCACCTATTCTCCTTCACTCCAGACCCCTGTCAACACCAACTTTCACATATGGTGACCACAATAACATTCATCAACTCTTCGTACTAGAGAGTTACGTCATCACACGCGAAATCAACCCCAATAATTCTGCATTTCCATTTTTTCGTGTCATATTACTTTTATCCACGAATCTACCATCCAGATTAAGACCTCCAAGCCTTCATACAAAACCACACTCTGTGTCAGCTGCGATTATTTTACACCCCAAACTCCTCAATAACACTCCTAGCCTCGGTAAAGTCGTTATCAACCCCAGTGAAGGGCATCTTGAGTCCAAAACCTTCTGGTCCTCCCACCTTGATACCCTCCTCCGACTTCCACAGCGGATGCGAAGGCAGCGCAATGACATTAACCCTCAGACCGTATCGCAAGTCTTGAGAGCCGATACCTTCGCCGTCTTGACCCAGGATTGAAATGAGATCTGGAACTGTGCACACCACCCTTTGAGACTCCTCTGAGCCGTTAGCGTCGCTCAAGGCGGCGTACAGATACTCGTTCTGGAAAGGAATAAACATATGGCTGTCAGTCGGGGCAGATTGTTGACTTGAGCCAGCAGACTCTCGCTCGTCTTCACTTAGAGGAGCAATAATGACAGCTCCCATGGTATAGCCACCACCGACATGGCGACGGACATCAATAATCTTGCCAGTGAAGAGGAGCTTTCCAGCACAGACGTCAAACTGCATCGTGTTAGCCAGCGCGTCGAAAGACTGGAACAACCTGAGTAACTCACAATAGCATCTATGTAACTCGACTTCTTGCGGCGAGCGGCATGAACAGCGCGGCCGAGATACCACGCTAGAGATAGAGTGTTGGGGACACCGTGGGACTTGATCGCTGCGCCTGACAACGGGTTTGCGCACACGGCACAGCCTAGACCAAGTTCGATGGCAGTATTTCGAAGGATACTTTCCAACCTCACAGGTGAGTCCGCATTCTGTTATTGTTAGCACATGTGTGAAGAGTGACATATGTTTGGGGACTCGCTCACCAGAACTACGCCTGCGTTTCCCCGGGCGTCAGAGACCACACAAGGAACGAGAGAATGACCATAAACGCTGAAGGTGGCTAAGGCAAGTTAATACCAACTTCTAAGGAGTAGAAGAGCCCTGAAGCTTACCGTGATACATGGTAGGATAAGCTCGACCCATAGCATCGCCATCAACAACTGGGACGTCAAAGTGAACGCCTGTGGGGAAAGCACTCAGACCGTTTCCACCACCACTGTTCAAGTTAGAAAAGGTTTCGAAGAATGATTGGGGTCACTCACATCTCATCAATAAACATGCCGTCAAAAGACTTGTTGCCAACAACCTTATTGACGGCATTGATGCCAGAAGAAATCTCGGTCCCGCCAGCGATCCGTTCGTTGATAACACTGGGACTACCGTACCAAGAGCCAAAGCAGAGGACGGCGTCATCCTTCAAAGACTTTGGAGAAATGATCCTCATCTTCCTGTGACCGCCGGTTCGCAGGGCGTGCAAGCCCTTGAGAAATTCGTGATGTGTAGGACCACCGCCTCCGGTGCCCAGAACTCCGCATCCAGTTGCCATCATCTCCAGATCAACTTCTGACACGTACCAAATGCCGTCTTTCACCTCAGGTCGGTATGTTTCCAAATCAATGTGGAGAGATGGCTTGTAAGTGGGAACCAGGGCATCAGGAACGCTGACCTTGTCCCCTTCATCCTCCTCATAGCTCTGCTCGCTTGACATGGGAGGGGAGGAGGGAGGGGTCAACTCGCTGGGAATTGCAAGATGACCGACAGCTCGGATCTGAATGCGCATCGCACCATTGGGCGTATACTGAAGAGGCATCTTGTTGATCTCAACAATTTGCACGCCCTCCTTTGCTGCTCCCTTCTGAACAGCCAAATCAACAGCCTTGGCGCACGCAGCGTCGATAACCTCTTTTTCAGAGCGTCCTTCAGGAATCTCGACAATGTCAATCTCGCCAGAGACCTTGGCAATCGCGGCACCAACCGCGTTGGCAGCGCCTTGGTGAATTGGCACGATGCACTTGTCAACGCCATTGAGATCCTCGGTGACGAGAAGGGCACCACCTCCGACGAGGAGAACGTGGGTTGGGGCTGAGGAGACCTTCATCTGCTCAACAACACCCTCCAACATCTTCTTCAACTCCTTGCGCGCCTTTTCGACGACCGACTCAGGTACATCCCTAACGAGAGTGGCGTCTCCAAGCTCTGCCTTGCCCAGCGCGACAACAATGTCACTCGCCGTCAGGGTCTGGCCTCCAAACACCTTGGCTTCTTGCTGGATACAATGACCAACAGAAGCAGGTCCAATGGTAAGATTGTCCGTTTCAGAGTCGACCTGAACCTTGCTACCGCCACCCAAGCCAATAGAAACAACTTCAGGCATGGAAAAGGCTGTGCGAACACCTCCAACTTCGACAAAGCCAGGGGCCTGACGGGGGAAACCTGAAGGCAACAGGGCGCACACATCAGTTGTGGTGCCACCAATATCAACAACAAGGACCTGAGGCTCGACCGAGTCGACTTCAGACGTTGTCTCCGCTTGCTTCTTGTAATCAAGTCCAGCCAGGAACGCAGCACCCGTCATACTGTTTGTAGGACCACTGGCAAAGGTCTTGATAGGGTACTCGGCTGCAGTGTCGGCATCGATCAAGGTACCATCGTTTTGAGAAAGGTAAAGCGGGCAAGTGAGTTGAAGTCGTGCCATTGCTCGCTTAAAGCCCTTCTTGACCCGAAGGCCTGTTCGGAGGATAGCGGTGTTGAGAATGGTGGCATTCTCTCGCTCCAAGAAGCCAGTAGGTCCAATGTCATGAGAGCACACAACTGAAAGTTCTGGAGCTTCATCAAGGATAATCTTCTTGCATTCTTCTTCGTGAAGACCCTCGTGGTCGAGAGGAGAAAAAATGCCGACCAAGGCAACAGCCTTGATGCCGGATGCAAGGATATCTCGGGCAGCTTGTCTGATTTGCTGAGGGTTCAGAGGTGCAATTTCTCTCCCATCAATCTCAAGGCCTCCATCGAGATAGTGGACTCCTCCGTCAAGGATACTCCGGAGACCGACAGGGAAGTCCGAAAAGGGCGGAAGCTGCCGTGTAAAGGGGCCGCATAGTCGAACGACGGCAACCCGGTCTAGTCTCCTCGCATCAGCCTCAACCAGGGCATTGATGAAGTGCGTAGTTCCGATAGTAACACTCAAAACACGGCCCTGGTCGATCTTTGAGTCACGAATGACGGCGCGGATCGCCGACTCTATGCCGCTGGTGATGTCCCTGGTGGTAGAGGCCTTGTGGGAGGCGAGGACTCCACGACCGGGCGTGTCGACGGCGCGAATGTCGAGAATGGCCGCATCTGTATTGGTCCCACCGACGTCTACTCCAATGCGGTAAAGAGACATATTGTCGTCGGTTTGTATGCGGCTAGTCAGGGTCGTTGTGCTGCCCATGGGCTGAAGCACTCGGCCATGATACTCACCCTTTTGTAGTTGAGCCATTGTCGCCATCGCCAAACTCCTTCATCTCCTCTTCCGAGACAACAAATTCCGTACGTAACTAAGTGACGATCATAGAAACCTAGCCAACAAGAAGGAGGCTGGCGGGGAACTCGGCTTTGCCGATGGAGCCAAGTGTGCTTAGTTGGCCGATGAAGTTCCCCGACGAAGTTCCCCGATCTGAGACCTCCGTGCGAGGCCAAAGCGTCGCCTTAGCACCGACGGAATGGTTTTGCCCCATCCGATCTGGGATACTCTGGAGATAAGCTCTGCAAAACCATGCCTCTGACACGGGCGCAAACAACCGGTGATGGTTCAAGCAGAGGGCCTTTAAAGACGTCCAACGGCAGTCAATCAAGCCTCCTCAACGGCTCAGGGGAATCCTCATTCCATCAAGAACCCCCATCTCCAACAATTCACGCGTCTCGACCGCGAATCACCATGGCGGCGTCAGTATTGCTCAAGCGCATCGAGCTGCCACGTGGATCCCGGTGGATTGTATGCGACCCTCCCCCTGGCCCTGCCGTCCAATGTGATTGATTAACCATGTCCTGCAGAACGAGGATGTCCGACCTGTCGGGTCGGAGAGACGCACATGGACGTTTTTGACGTTTCACAACTTCTGTGCGTTGCGTATCACGCGTTTTTCTGCCGTGGCGAGGACAAGGCTGACAAGGTTTTTTTCGCAGGGCTGCTAATCAACTGCAACATCGCCACATATCTCACTGGAAGCGCTCTTATTCCGCTGGGCCTTACCTGGTGGCAGGCTATCATCGGTGAGTATCAACTGATCAATTGTATTTGCTTTATTGGTCTGACTCTGTGTAGCAATCATTATCGGCAACATCATTGCCACGGTTGCCCTCATTCTCAGCTCCCTTGCTGGAGCCTACTACCATAGTATGTTTCGACCCACCATCGCAAGGCTGAGATACTAACTCTAGCAGTTGGTTTTCCTGTCTTCAGTCGGGCTGTCTGGGGCACATGGGGCTCCCAGTTCGTCATCTGGAACCGCATCTTTCTTGCATTTGGTGAGTCTTCCTCTTCACCCTCCTCATCGATGATAATGCTAACTGAATACCAGTCTGGTCAGTATACACGCTCTGTTTCTCTTACGTTTACTCACGATACTAGGTATGGCTTCCAATCATGGGTCGGAGGTGAATGCACCTACTTGATGCTCCTCTCCTGGGACCCCAACCTCGAGAAGCACATCCCAAACAAGATCCCCGCAGACACGGGCATGACATCTGCCCAGTTTCTGTCATATTTCGTCTTTTGCATCATCAGTCTTCCGTTCCTCTGGATTCGCCCTCACCGGATCGAAAAGTTCTTTTACTTTGCGAGCACGGTGACGCTGATCTTCTTCCTCGTTCTCCTCATCTGGGCTTTGGCAACGATGGGACCAGACGGGTTTGGCGACACTCTCAAGTCGGGTACAGATATTCCGTTGAGTGGAAGCCCCAATAGCACCGTTTGGCTGATGATTTCCGGCATCATGTCAACGGTTGGTTCCATTGCAGCTGGAATCCTCAACCAAAACGACTATGCCCGACTTTCTCGCCGTCCAAACGATGCGATCTGGGGACAAGCTTTTGCATTTCCTTTCTACAGCATCATCGCTTCTGTTATCGGCATTCTCGTCACGGCAGCTACTCAGAAACGCATGGGCGAGGCCATCTGGAACCCGCCTACTCTCTTCGTTGGTCTCCTCGCAAAGGATAATGATGCTGGAACCCGCGCAGCCGTTTTCTTCGCTGGACTGGCGTTGGCCATCTCGCAGCTTGGCAGCAACCTCCCCGGAAACGCACTGTCCGGTGGCATGGACTTGGCTTCCACTTTCCCCAAGTACATCAACATTCGTCGAGGAGCCTATATTGTTGCTCTCCTCAGCCCGGTCGTCAACCCTTGGCGCCTTGTCAACACGGCCACGACTTTCCTGACAGTTCTATCCGGATATGGAGTGTTCCTTGCCCCAATGACTGGATTGATGGTTGCACACTATATCGTGGTGGCCAAGATGAAGGTGAATGTGGATGATCTGTACACTGGGGACAGCAACAGCATCTACTGGTACTACAAGGGCCTTAACTGGCGTGCCCCGATCGCGGTATGTCTTCTCTGTTCTGTCAAAAATGACATGCACTAATTTTTGAACAGTGGGTTGTCGGTGTTGCGCCTCTCCTCCCTGGCTTCATCGCAGCTGTCAACCTGTCCATCTCAATCTCTGATGGCGCCATTGAGCTGTACTATCTGAAC
Source organism: Fusarium solani-melongenae (assembly GCA_023101225.1). Lineage (NCBI taxonomy): Eukaryota > Fungi > Ascomycota > Sordariomycetes > Hypocreales > Nectriaceae > Fusarium > Fusarium solani-melongenae. The sequence continues at coordinate 6,203,448 of CP090036.1, read as the reverse complement.
TACATGTATGGCTTCATGGCAAGTGCATTTGTATATGCCTTGCTTCACAGATTGGTCCCCGATCAAAAGTTCGATGCTTTCGTTCAAGAAAGCCCATCTGCAAAGGAAGTGCAGGCGCTGTATGACGGCCGCTGGGATATTACTTACGCCGAGGCTGGGACTCAGATTGAGGACTCTCCCGCTCCAGCAGATCCTCGCAAGGGAGCGGCGGCATCAGTTACGACGTTTGTTTAGATAGAATGTACTAAGTTTAGTCTACAAGACTAGTAACAATGTCCAATGGTTTACGGAGTAACTGAATACTCTACAAATAATACGTACAAGCAATTGAAGTCCTTCAACACCCATGCCCTCATCTCCACCAAAAACTCCATCGTCAACCCCTTTCGGTCGCGTTCTCCGTCTTGGGTTAATGCCAAACCTTAGTTCCCGTGATCTTCGTTAGTCATCCATCCTCTCCTCTCGCCTCCTTTCATTTCCCTGTCAACACACATTCCGATGTCGCCGGGGCCGCAAAGTAACATCGGCCAACTGAGAAAAAGCCTGGGCCACTCCTTTTTCCTTCGGCCAACTTATCTGTACCCGTGTCCCCCCCCGTCGCGTGATTTGGCCGACAGACATCCAATTCCTCTTCCCTCCCTCCCTCGCCAACATCCAGCCGCGTGGGGACCGGACCGGCGGACCAGGATGGAGAATCTCACGGGTACCGACGCGCCGGATCGCGGAGCGGGAACGGGAACCCTCGCACCCCCCCGCAAATTCACCATCCGCAGCAAGTTTGGCCAGGCCCGTAAGCCTCGGAGCCGTAAGAACAGGCCGTGTGACGCGTGTCGCCGGCGGAAAACGGCCTGCGTTATTACCTCAGAGCCGCCATGTGAGCGCCGCCGCACACAGACGACTACTGATAGCTACTAACGATAAGCAGGCCTCTTTTGTAAGAGCCGAGGCCTGGTGTGTCAATCGCTCTCAGACCCGGACGCGCTAGCATTGGCATCCCGAGCAAACACCCAGAGCGTTGCTCCATCGAGCTCGAGCCCACAGTCACCGTCGATCTCTGCCATCTCACCGTCAACCTCTGAGAGCAACCCCCAACGAGCTGAGTCGGCTGCTGTCGTCCACGACGGCCTCGTCCGCCAATCAGGACCAGGACCTATCGGCCAAGAGTCTGTGGCGTCGGCTGGCGTCGATTCGCCGATGCAGGACCCAGCAGACGAAATTGTCCACACGCTCGAGGATGAACCCGACAAGACGACGCATGCCATGGGGTTGGCCGCCGAGCAGGACCCCTACTTCCTCGACGCCTTCAGATCCCTCCTCCTGAGTGAGCGGGAGGGCATTGACGCCAGCTTCCTTCAGGTTTACCCCGGCGGACAAGACCCAGATGACCACCCCATTCACTTCCTTTTGCTGCAAGATGAGTTCCCCGCACACAAGAACCAGGCTAAGCAAGCCGCATCCGATGCCATCGAGACCTTTGTCTGGCCCCACGGCCCAGCTCTCGTCCGGCTGTATTTCCGACACGTCCACTCCGCGTTTCCCGTCATCTCCAAGGGTCGCTTCCTGCGCCAATATCTCACTGCCAAGCTCGATATCCCCTCGTCGCTGCGGGGCGCCGTTTACGCGTTGGCCTGTGTCTTTTGGCGAAAGGACCCATCCCTTGAAGGCCCTTGTCCCTTCCAGCAACACGACCTCACCAACCATGCACAAGAGTCTCTTAGGCGAGAGCTGGAGTCGCCGAACCTCTGGAGGTTGCAGGCTGCCCTGCTGCTAATGCACATGGTTCCTCCCGACATCGATAGCGTTGAAACTCCCTATACCTGGATCATGGCGTCGCAAGCCACAGCGGCCGCCCAGATGATTGGCCTTCATCAAGACCCTGCCAAATGGAGCATTGCTCCATGGGAAAAGAAGCTGCGGAGGAAACTCTGGTGGGCCACCTACTTTACTGACTGTTGGTCAGCCGTTTGCCACGGGAACCCTCCACACATCGGTGCAGACACATTCACCACGCCACCCCCAGACTTGGAGGACCTTCGGTGTGATGAAGACCTTCCCCTGGACTTGCATCATATGGTTGATCCTTGTAACACGTCCTTCCGCGTACCTGACGGAGTTCGCTTCCTCGAGATGATCAATATTGCTCGAGACATGCGCATCATCCTCGATTGTAGTTGGTTAGTCAAGTCAAACACGACATATGAGCCGCTTCTAATGCACTTCTAGTGGCGTGAAAGCAACTGTGCAGACGCGCACTCAACTCATACCGATACGAGACAAGCTAAGAGAATGGCCAAGCCTCGTCCCGAACTGCTTGGCCGTTGGGCCCAATACCTCCAACGGTGAGTCTTCCAAGTTGGCCGAAGCCTGCAGCTTCTTACACGAACAGGCCCGCTTCACCTATCATACTACGCCGCCCATGTGCTCTTGTTTCGTGGGCTTATGTACCCAGCCACGAAAGCGGCGAAAGCAAACCCCGGTTCAAATCTCCGCAGATGGTTGTCCACGGCATTAGCAGAATTCGACAACTTTACCACTTTCATGGCGTACATCACGGAGAATGAGTTGACAAGCTTCTGGGGTCGTCGTAAGTTCCCCGATCAAACTCGTAGACCTTGACTAACCGAACTAGATGCCCGATCTCAGTTGATCTTGTGTGGCAACTTCCTCATCTACTTGTTCCTATTAGCGACGGAGCCGCGGGATGTTGAAGCAGCGTATCGACTACTTGAAAAATTTCACCTGTCATTACAGCGTCTCGGGGCTACGGAAGACATTGCGGCCAAGGTGCTTCTCCGGCCCGTCATATTGCGCATCGAGTCGTTCTTTATACAAGCTACAGAACTCATCAAGACTGGCCGGACTGTAGAATCACCGGTGTTGTACAAGGAAAAGATGAATGTAGAGGTGGTACAGGCTACCAGTTCAAGGGCGTCCCAGATCAAGGACATAATCAGTCCGTAGTTACAACACAACACAATTACAGCCAACACTTCCAGTGTAAACCCCCTATGCTGTTACATGCCGGGGGTTCAAGTCATCACCAACAACTGTTGGTCACAGACCGGGGTAACCCAGCCGTGACGAGCCAACAGGATGCGATACCCGTAGACGAGGTCAGCTTCGGCCAACTTGAGACCCTTGTTTAAATCAGATCCATGCTGCATGTATTACTCAGGCGAAGCAACCGTCGGCGAACTGACTTCTGTCAAAAATAGGGCCGCAAAGAGCCGCCGTGGGGCCCCTGATCGGCGAGTTTCCCACAGCCGAGGCGTCCCCACCGCAAGTTCGCCGACGCATACTCAACCTAGGTAGCGATCACTTAAAGCCATACATGAGGCTCAATGAGATTACAATACTCGAATTGAATCATCTGACTTGAATTATTCTGGGCCCTGCAAGTCAGAGATAAGCCTCGGAAAACCGGCAGTCATGTTCGCCGAAGACTTGGACCGAATCCTGAGCGGGAGGTATCCCGGCAAGTCTCACGCGCTGAGGGCCGTGGAGCTCTTACGAGAGAAAGTTCCTAATGCCAAGGGTTATCTCTATCTCGAAGGGCGAATGTCAAAGTTGTTGGAAGATAGCGATGAGCTTGAGCCATTCCGGTGTGCAATCCCTTGACCTCCGACCACTTGCTGTACTGACATCCTTGTACCTAGCCAGCGTCGACACTTCTACTATCTCACAGGTTGTGATCTAAGCAACTGCTATCTCCTATACGATATCGATTCTTCTAAGTCCACCCTGTTCATTCCCCCGATAGACCCCGAGGAGGTTGTCTGGTGTGGTCTGCCTTTCAGCCCCCAGCAGGCGCTCGAGACGTTTGACGTTGATGAAGTCAAGTTTTCGACTGAGCTCGACAAAGTCCTCTCTCACCTTTCCGGGTTCCAGAACTCGACAGTCTACACCGTCGCAGACCAAGTTTCCCCGCACATCAAATTTGGTCTCGAAAATGTCGACTCGTCCATTCTCAAAGGCGTCATCGACCGGTGTCGAGTCGTCAAAGATGAGTATGAGGTAGCCATGATCCGAAAGGCAAACATTATCTCAAGCCTCGGCCACGAAGCCATCATGAAGCGAGTGTCCAAAGCAAGCAACGAGATGCAACTAGAGGCGGAGTTTCTGGGTCACTGTGTCGCACACGGTGCCAAGAAGATGGCGTATCCCCCCATCGTGGCTGCTGGTCGCGCTGGAGCCACCTTGCATTACGAAGCCAATAATAAGGCTTTCGGTGAAAAGCAGAACCTGTTGGTTGATGCTGGCGCCGAGTGGAACAACTACGCCTCTGATATTGTAAGTTGATGATGTGATGTGTGACATCCAACTCTACTAATTTGAGATAGACCAGGACTTTTCCGTTGTCAGGCACCTTGACGAAAGAATCTCGACAGATATACGATATCGTATACAAGATGCAAATGGAATGCATTGCCATCATCAAAGCGGGTGTAAGATGGGAAGATGTCCATATGCTTGCCCACGAAATCGCCATTGAGGGTTTGCTTGAGGTTGGCATTCTCCAAGGCGCGAAGGCTAATATCCTCGACACCCAGACAAGCTTGGCATTCTTCCCCCACGGACTGGGCCATTTCCTCGGACTTGATACTCACGATGTCGGAGGGAATCCCAATTTCGACGACGACAACAAATACTTTCGCTATCTGAGAACAAGAGGAACGCTCCCAACTGGAAGTGTAGTCACCGTAGAGCCGGGTGTAAGTGCCCTGTGTCATCTGCTCAGCCTTTGCTAAGCCTTTAGATCTACTTCTGCGAGCAGATCATCCGTCCATATCTTGAAGATGAACGCCACAAGGCTCTCATCAACCCTGATGTTCTGGATAAATACTGGGATGTCGGTGGCGTTCGGCGAGTTACACGTCCCTTGAAACTATTGCCCAAGGCTGACCTAATCTAGCATTGAGGATAACGTCCTTGTAACACCGACTGGCGTTGATAATCTGACCACGGCAATCAAGGATCCGATTCAACTGGAGGCAATGATAAACGGGCGTTGAGGGTGTCGTAGCGGATTAATTGGATAGGCAACTTCAAGTCTTGAAGTAAACTTTTGTCTTTCATCTTCCAAGGTATCTAAGTCACAGGATCGTGAGCTTGAGTTCAAGTCCCGCGGGCATCGGGAAGGATATAGTTCCAGTGCCAGGGGCTAGAGGGTTCAAATTCGGCCACTTGATATCTTTCTCAGCATCTACGCCCTGCAGAACGGGAGTCACAACTGGGTCCGCCTTCTCGCTAGGGGCTGAAAAGGTAGTTGATTGATGCTTGTGATGATGATGAAAGAAGAGCGTTATGCACAGTGCCAAAAGCCAGCTGAAATACCCCCGTCACTGTGGGCTGCGCCTGCCCTCCACAGGGCCCAAATCCAAAAACCATCCCTACATCTCCTTTACGTCTCTTTGTTCGCCTATGTTGTATTAGTTGGGCACTCTGGCGAAGTCCTGCCTAGCAATGTATGCTCTTGTAAATAATGAAGTGACTTCTAATTTTATTCTAATTGGCCGTGGTAGTAAGCACCTTTTTTCCCTAATCAAGCGCCCCTTCCTCACTCAACCTCCCCCCCGTGTCAGACTTGTCTGACCTGGGAAAACCGCTGGACTACAGGCTCCCACAGGTAGCGGCCCGCCACTAAAGACACGATTTTCCTCGATGGACTAGTCGTCCGGGAGCGCCTTTCGTAATTCTTCGAGACTTACACACCCAGATGGCGCTCCTTGGGACCAGTAGAGGGCGGACGGGGGGACGTGGAATAGGTTGAGTGATAGCTCATCGTCGAAGGCACCGGGCATCAATTTGAGGAGGCGAATCTCGTGGTTTCTTGCCTCTAGCTTGGTGTATCTGAAGGCCATGGCAGCTCTGGGTCAGTTGCTATTCAGTTTTGGATGTGCGAGGCTATTTACGAGGCAGCACTTCCTATCAAAGATTGAGAGATCCCGATTATCGGGCAGATCATCCACGTACGCCCGAGTCCAGTGTGGAATACCTCTGCTTTGATGCCTTGGACGAACGACTCCTTTCAAGATCGACAATGGTTCCCCTAGACCTAACTCAATCCGTATTCTGGCTCTATGGTCTGTTATACAAGTACGATGTCATGGAAATGCTTCTCAACGTGATCCTTTCGCCAGGCCATCTGCCTATCCTCCGACTCTATCCCGTGAACATCAGCTATCCCTACCAACTGGTATACTTTGTCCCGAGGCCACAACGACCACCTCCCGGGCAAAAATTCAAGTTCACGATGAAGCACAAACGGGTAGCGTCCACCGGCAAGTTGCCACACCCTGTCGCCAGGGCGAACGTGGCCTTTGCACAGGCCTAGTAGACCGCACGAGGTTCGGAAAAGTACGGCTCCGTCGTAGACGTGTGGAAGCTGACTCCGACGCGATTCTTCGGAGGACGAGGCTACCGGGTGCTTATGCTTCTCGCGTATGTAGTTCAGGCCTGGAGTCAGATTCTCCAACGCCTTGAAGTAGCCGTCGGGCGGCATCTCAGAAGGCCGACTCTCCTGTATTCCGGCAGCAACAGCGGTCCACTCGGACAGACAGGCTGTGCGTAGCAGGTCGCCGTCTAGTTCGGCCATTTCACTACCGGCGATGGGCATTCTTTCGTACACCTCAGCAACCTCTGCGAGATATTTAGCTTTGACGGGTAGTCTTCCTGGCTCTTCCATAGTTGACATGACCATCTCTGCGTCTGTGACAAGTTTGGAAACACCCTTTTCCCTCATATGTTCCTTCAACTTCCTCTCAATCTTTGATTTCTCGGGAATGTTCATTTTTGTGTCGCTGGCAACGTGGCGCCGGACGCTAGGCTGCCAGTCAATGTCGATGGCGGCAGAGTCCCGTAGGTCAGGCACCCACGATGGTAGATTGCTGGACTCATATTGGCCGCTGGGATGGGCAATCATCTCTAGCGGCCATAGAGACTTGGTTAGCCGGATCAAGCAACGAGTCGCCTCTTCAAAAACTTGGGCGATGGGTTTGTTGTAATCAACCTCGGGTAGAGTAGCATCCTTTGGAAAAATGGCCTGCAGCAGGCCGCACATGCCATACACCTTATCCCGCGGGTCTGTCGCGTCGCTCAGGCAGGCGAGATGCCATAGCATAACTAACATCTCGGTGTGATCCGTCTCTGCACAGCCTCGACTAAACGACAAGTGCTTGTACCATGCATTATTGCCCCAAGAAGACTGCGGCTGAAGTACCTCGAGCGCACGGTTTCTCAATTGGAAGCGGTGCAGCTCCCGAGACACGGTGTGAGCAAAGGTTTCGGCAACAATCAAGTAACTATAGAGCGCCGCAGTCGGACATTCGGCATGGCCGATCTGGAAGACTGGTGATGAGGCCATTAGGAGTTCCTGCATTGTCCAGATGCGAGTAAACCAGAGATTAGAGCAGATGCGCCGCACGACTTGGATCTCTTCCTCGGCTGTCCAAGTATAAGCGTCTAAAGGCCAGAACAGGACGAGCCATATTGCGCTGTCACTTACTTATGACTTTTGAAACCCACTTCCTTGTACGCTGACCGGGAAGTATCTCTTCGGCGGGCAAACCCCTGGCGTGGTAGAGTCGGCCACCGATGCGAGCATGGCGAAGCAGGTCCTCATCCTTGGGCAGGCCGGGTCCCAGCCAGATGATGACCCTCTTGGCCAAGGTATAGATCTCACCCATTAATGGAACCTGGCCGTTCCTCTCCTCGACGGATTGTTGATCTATGCAGATGGCGTCTATCCAGAGCACCCGGCGCGTGAATTTGAGACGGAGGTGCCGCAGGGCGGACTCGCAATTAGGCGTGACGAGGAGTCTATGCCCCTCGCAGGTGATGGGTATGGTCCCATGCTTGGCGCCCCAGACATACGACAGAGCTTCGTACTCGTATTTGGCCTTGGGACCTTTGAGGTCGTCAAGGGAGACCTCAAGCAGGCGACACTCGAGGGGTTTTCTACTTGACGGGGATGGGTCAAGCCTCAACAACCTGATACAGCGGGGTGTTGCCAATGGACGGTAGCTATAATTGTGTGTAGGCATTGTTGTATGCTATTAAATAGGGCGCGTTTTATAGTTACAAGCTGTCAGAAAGTAGAGCTTTGCCCGAATGCCGATTAGTCTCAGCGGATCAAAGGTTGAAAATAAGGAGGAGAATTAGGCTTTGAGTCTGGGGAAATGTGGGAAAGGGTCACGTGATGATGTTAATCGGACACCTAGTGTCTCGTCTGCTGAACGAAGATCAGCAAACAACGAGGGTTAGTGGCTGCGTTAGCGTCCATCATGTTCTCTGTAATCTTCCTGTTCCTTGCTGCGTTTCAACTGTTCTTCCGTTTGGTGCTTTTTATCATGATTCCGCCTCCCCTTTCCTTGCCGCCGGAATGGCTTGTGGCCAAATGGCAGTCTCAAATGCGAGCCTCGACATCAGGCTGGGATATTTTCCTTGCCTCTGCCAATGTTGCCCAATCTCCTTGTCACATCGTGGGTCATTAAGCATGATCTCAGCTCCCTCGAAATTGAGGAGCATGCCTAGTGACTCCGGGAGTGCATTCAGGAAGCGAATAGACGACACCGTATAAACACCTCTCCATGATGATTGCCGTGCACAATAATATTGACCATTGACCTGACATTTACTTTGCTTACCGTCACTGGTATGGTGGGGCCTGCAAGCCTCACCGGCAGGGCGTCCGGTCTAGACCTCTCCCATGGCAGACACAACGGCAAGGCTGAAAGCTCAACCCCACCTCGACATTTCGTACTCTCTCAACTTGGACATGGCAGATCCCCTCAGTATTGCCGCCTCTGTGGTCGGCCTCCTGGGCGCGGCTGGCAAGATTTGCGCAGCGCTGTCTAGTTTCGTGGGAAGTGCCATCGACGCACCCGCGTCTGCCCGCACGACGCTGGCTACCGTCGAGGAATTGCGCCTATCACTGCAGATGGTCAAGCAGCTCGTCGACACCATCTCTAGTCTACCAGCCAGGCGGAGACAGCTCGTGCGGCTCGATCATATCGCCATAACCTTCTCCAATTGCATCCTCACGCTGTCGGAGCTTGAGAGCCTCGTTTGCTTCAAAGACGGCGTTATGCATCGGCTTAAGTGGGCATGGAGTGAGAAGAAGGTGCTCGTTCTGCTTCCACGACTTGAGTCGCAAAAGTCTTCGCTCTCGTTGATGGTGACAGTGCTTCACTGGTATGATCCGAATGGTTGCGCAACCTAGTTCGCTTCCGTGCAGCAGCTCACAAGCGCACACGCAGTCAAACCGAGATGGAGGCGATTCAAGGGCGCGACAGACTGAATGCAGCCGTTGACCTCATCCTCCAAAGAGACCAAGACTTTGCAGCTCGGTTACAACGCCTAGAAGACCCATTTGAAAGCCATAGTCGTTCCGTCAGGTTTTTTGATAACCACTATATTCGATCTGTATCACATACAATCCCCATTCCGAGCGACAGTATCCCTCCCAGTTCCTCGTCCTCCGAGTCAGGCTCGCTCGCTCGCCGAGAATTTGAAGAGATTCTCGAAAAGTCTCGCGTATACTCCCGCTCGGAATCCAACGACTCTGACATGTCTTTCACAAGCTCAACCGCCCTTTCCCATGCCTGGAGCATGCTGTCTCTGAACGACATCTCCATCATCGCAGTCTTTCGGCTCCCAATAACTCTAGACGATATTGACAGCCTCGGACCTGGACTCACTTTTGGCATGCTTCTTCGCAACCCGATCGTAACAGCCATCCCGGCCCAGACCACCTCCAACGCGTCGCTTGCAGGCCCCAGCACGCAACAACAGGTCACTGCCCCTCAGGTGCTGCATCCTGACGATGCCAAAGCCAGGCAAATCCCAGCCAGCATGAAATCGAAGTTACTCAAACAGGCAGCTGGAACCAAAGGCGAGAAGAAATACGTTGACGGCAAGCGTGTCGTTGCGGAAATGAAGTCAACAACAGCCTACCTCTTCTTGCAATATCGAATGCTGACACACTGCTGTAGGCTTGTCGTTGTCGGAGATGGCAATACCGAGAAGGCACGGACCTTAATCACCTACACCCAGGATAAGTTCCCCGCCGACTACGTCCCCACCGTATTCGATAAATATGCCATGACAGTCATGTAAGCAGCGTATTTACATCAGCGGCTCAAACTGACAGATTTGGAGGATCGGCGAGGACCCGTATATCCTTGAGCTCTGGGACACCGCGGGCCAGGAAGAATACGATCGGCTGCGACCGCTATCCTACCCGGATACCGACATCTTCCTAGTATTTGCCCGTGTTGGATCCGTTACCAGCTACGAGAACGTTGAGAAGAAGTGGGTGCCCGAGATCTCGCATTTCGCCCCTCGCGTCCCGTTCATCATTGTCGGCGTCGATTGCGAGGTTGACCCCATCGATCACGATCCCGCGATCGGACATGCTCTTGCGGATAAAGTTGGAGCTATAAAATATATGGAGTGTAGTATTATCACGCAAAAGGGCCTCAAGGATGTATTCGACGAGGTACGCATGCTAGAATCATGACACTGGGTTCGACTGACGCGATATGTGTGCATAGGCGATTGTCGCGGCGCTTAGTCCGCCCCGCCGGACACGCAAGGGTTCGAGACGTTCATGGAGGCCTGGTTTCTTACGGACTGTGACGGAGAGCAAGGATGATGACCAGAAGAAGTAAACAGCTCTTTTTGGCCGGCGCTACGTGTTTGATGCTGGTCATGTTTTCATGCATGGGTTTTCCTTTGGGAACTTGTTGGGATTGGGACCACGATGTGACCTTGGGTCTTACTGTTTTATCTATCCAGAGAATTTTAGATTCTATTGGTTTTGGAATAGGTGCTGGCTTCGGCGGCCAGCAGCAGAAGCTGTGGTAGGCAGTACAAAACCTGGAGCGTCGCTGAGAGCTAGGTACCATGCTGGGGAGTCGGTTTGCTCCTGCTCAAGTCTACATCTCCGTGACTGTGGTCTCCCATGTCTGCACTTTCGCCTCTTGTTTCTAATTGGGACGCTATTCGGAAGGTGGAGTTCGGAAAGACGAGTAAATGCAAGTGACATCCAGCGAGTAGTTTCGGAGCCCCGCCTTGAAAGTTAAAAGCTCGGAACCTCCTTTAACCCCAGTCGTATCCTTGGAGCTTACGTAGTTATAGAAGCACAAGGTGGGATATCGAGGGAATGTGAGCAGTTGCGACAGACCCGAGCTATCCGACAGACTCGGGGTAAAGTGAGAAACTGCGGTGAGTTTGGCTTGGGTTGCAATATAAGTCACTTGGAAGTTGGTATTCTGAGTTCGTTTGAGTTCACCTCCAGTCCCTTCCTCCTAATCAGCTCTCATCTAGAAGTTCTCAATCATGCGTCATCTTTCAATCTTGCTATTTTCGGTTATTCATTTAGGCGCTGCATTGCCTACTTCACGTTATCAATCTGTGGACCATCGATCTGGACCAACGGTTTCAATCCAAAACGGCACCCTGGTTGGCACTACAAACATTCATTACCAACAAGACTTCTTCTTGGGAATCCCATATGCTGCGCCGCCCGTAAAGCAACTTCGCCTTCGGAGGCCATCGCCCGCAAGCAGCTGGGCATCCGCCAGACACGCAACCTCATACTCGGCACGATGCATTGGCAATTCCATCAACTTGGCTGGGTTTAGCCAAAACACAACGGACCCTATGAGTGAGGACTGCCTCTATCTCAATGTTGTCCGTCCATCTGGGATTCTCGCAGCTGATAAAGTTCCCGTTCTTATATGGATCCATGGGGGCGCACTTCTCGAGGGAAGCGCCAGTGATGGTAGAAGCAATGGCACCTTTCTTGTTGAGATATCAGTAAGAATGGGAACACCTGTCATATTCGTCAGCTTCAATTACCGGCTGGGTGCCTTTGGAATTCTAGCAGGCCGTGAAGTGGAAGCTGCTGGCCTGGCCAATCTGGCACTGCACGACCAAAGGCAAGCCCTTGTATGGATCCAAGAGAATATTGCCCATTTCGGTGGTGATACATCCCGTGTCACAATAATGGGAGAGTCTGCTGGCGCGGGTTCGGTTGGGTTCCATCTTCTTGCCTATGGTGGGCGGAATGATGGCCTGTTTAGTGCCGCAATCGCCCAGAGTGGTGGCCCCCAATCGACACTCATGACGATCCGCACCGCTTCAGAGCGAGAATCTGACTTTGAGATAGTTCTACAAGAAGCTGGATGTGAAAATAGCAGACACTCTCTTGATTGCCTTCGAAAGGTTCCGGCCGAGGTCATGAGACAAGCTGGCCAAAGACTGCCAACTTCGATAGCTGTTGATGGCGACATGGTGCGTCACTCGGGCACGCAATTGCGACAAGGCCACTTTGTCCGAGTTCCTCTTCTAATAGGTACTACGAGGAACGAAGGAACCTCTTTTGTTCAGCAAACAACGGCACAGGGTCCAATCAATACCGAAGAAGACTTCATCAGGGTCGTGGAAGGATCTTTGGGAAACAAGGCTGTTCCCAAGAAAGCCATACGACGCTGGGCAGAACTGTATCAACTTGAAGTCGACGCCCCTTCTGGTGGAGGCTTAGGGACTGTGCTTCCCAACCCTGGTGCCAATTACGGGTCTCAGTACGGCAAAACGACTCTCTGGATGGGCGACGTAATGTTTACCGCCGGCCGACGCCGTTCTAGCCAAGCGTGGGCGAATCATCAAGTTCCAAGCTACAGCTATCTTTTTGACACTGTGCCGGCTATCGCTGACCCGCAAACTCTAGGAGCTGCTCATTTCCTCGAGATGCCTAATGTATTTGGCAATACTGAGGGGGTTGGCTGGACTCGTGACCCTTTTCCCTCTGATCCAGTCCAACGACAAAAGCATTATACACTTGCAGATATCGTGAGTCAAATGTGGATCAGCTTCACTGTGACTGGGTCTTCGAACTTTCATCAGGGTATGTATTCGCGTACCAAATGAAATATAAAAACATTTGGGAGTTGCTCTGTGGCGGAATGGTACTAACGTTGGCAATAGTCCCTGACTTCAATATCACTTGGCCGATATATCAAGAGGATGACCCGCAGAACATGGTTTTCAGTGCCTCTCTGGGCAGCCACTTGCAACCCGATACATGGCGGGCTGAGGCCTTCGATATGTTATCTCAATATTTTTGACTCTTGGGAAGTCCTTAATAAAACTTGAGATTGCACACTATACTCCCGACTACGTACGACTTAATACAAAGGTTGTTGAATCACTGCGTTTTCTGCTCTCTGTGCATGATCGTTCATGTTGTTGGCATCAACTTGGCTTCAAGGATAATGCAGCGATTGGGTGGAATAGGACCAAATACCTGCATGTACGGATGAACTGAAACTATTTTGAAACCAACAAGTTTACTCCCAGTGCCTAGAAAAATATCAAAGCTAATTGTGAGGTCATATAAACACACGGCACATGGCTAGCTAAAAGATAATCAATAAAGACCATTCTTCATGGAATGGCTATATGTAGTCTAGTAACTAGTCGCTGATGCTTTAAAGGCTCCCGGAGACATCAATGAATCCAACTTTACCCAAGCCAGTGCTAAAGTAGAGCTTGGTATCGTTGTCATAGGTCCTTCCTTGCTTCACAGCCGTTACAAATAGCAATTCTGGTGATTCTGCCGCGACCTGAACGCCTCCTGTACTTCCAACCCCGATGATCTGCGACTCATGCCCAATCGAGATCCAAGACACGCCCGTCTCATCTATGTCAAGGTCATCAAGTCCCACGCCTAAACCGTTTCCAAGGACCTCGACGGGACCAGTTGGCGTTCCGGCACATGGGTCGATTGGTACGCGATAATAACCTTGGCCCATAAAGTTAGTATAGTAGAGATACACCACCTTCAAACCGTACGGGCGATAAACTCTAATCCCATCAATGCTGATAACGAACTGCTGGCCGAGTGGCGAGAGTGTCGTGTTATCAGGCGGCAGGACTACCTCGACTTCTCCAGTGGTAGTGTCTATGCGGTATACGCTGCCAAGGAATGAATCGCAGGCGAGAACAGTTGTCCGATCCTCGAGAGTAGTCAAGCCGTTGAGAAAGGCAGCATCGGGGAGCGAAGCGATCTCGGTGATAGTCGGTTCTCTGTCAGGATAGCCTGCCAGATTTATCGTCCAGATCGAGAATGAGCCTTCAACTCCAACCAGCGTCGTGTGATTCAAATCTCCAACAATGATGGCGAATGTGTCCGGTGAGGTCTCGACAATGCCACCGAGTCCCGTGAGACCAGGAGACCTATTGGGGAATGTGTGAACTAGTGTTCTTTCCGAGGTCTGTGTGTCGATAAGGTACAACTCAGGGGCCGATTGACTAGTAGTGAGGAGCTGTCCATTCGATCGAACATATAGGTTCTCAAGCCAGTGGCCAGGTCCGAAGTCATGGATTATAGTTGGGGAAATGGGTGCTGAGATGTTGAGGGCCTTGTTGGAGGGGCCAGAAAAACAGCTTGTGCTGGCTGCTAACCAGAGTGTTGCTAAGATGGGTGTACGCATGTTGGCTTATAGGTGAAGTGATTGATAGATAGTCGACTGTTTAAAGGGATGGAATCACCCAGTCTGGGCCGCTTGGGGGTTTATCTTCATACCTACGGGCCAGCATTGCACCCTGAAATATCGGACTCGGTGTATCACGAAGCCCGCAATCACTTTGTGAGGTGCTTGATAGTTAAACTACCGGACTCCGTGAGATGCCGAACACCGGCAGGAAATCTTGCGCCGAGAACGTTGGCCCGCCCGGCGGACGAGTCTGCCAACATGAAACCTTGTTTCCAGATACGAGGTATCATGGCCAGGGTCGTGGTAGGGTTCCATGAATGAGATAGGGTATTTTCGACAACCCAATTGCGATGGGCTTCTTAGGGATGGTGTGGCCATCAATGTTGATGGCGATGAACAAGAAAAAGCACACCATGATAACTTCAATGGTACCTACCCATATTAGGCCTCAAAGGCAGCCCAGGCCCAGAAACCGGGAAAAGAAAGATGGATCGATCACGTTTGAGATGATCGTTTGGATGACCTGTCTTTACCTGGAGAATATCCCGTACACCGATGCGCAGCGCCGCCAATTCCGATAAACCTTTCGTCCTATTCCAAATCACGATAGCGGTGCTCAAATGTCTCGCTAGCTGCTGTGAGGAGCTTTAGATCCAAATGTGTCGTGCGCAGGTTAGAGCTGTTAAATACCCCATGAGAGGCTTAACCTTTCATGATGATGCAGCTAGGTATGACTCTTTGACTGCTAGCAGCAAAAGGTTAAAAAGAAAAGGCCACTGTGTTAGCATCGGGGTTATGATGCTATGATGTGTTAGAAATTTGTTCTTTATTATAGTTGAAGCCAGCCCTCGACGGGTTAACTGAGCCTGAAGATCGTGTCGTGCGCTTCTCGGGACTTGACAAGATGTTGAGGGCAAGAATGGCGGTGGCGAGAAACATCGGTGTTGGTTCCAGGAGCTATGCGCATGTCCCTCTATCAAAAGGCTCGAAACCCAGATTTGTAATCAATCAAGAAGCACTGTGCAAGTGCTCTCACTCTGTAGCTGACGATGACGCGATGCCAAGCATGTATCGAATGCCATGCTCTTCGGTTCATAGGATCTCGACAGGAGCATCAAGGATGCTGGGGGAAGAGTAATTTAAGCCTATAAATAATTACTTAACTTAAATACTAAGTAAATAGAGTTTTGGATGCTTATTTAACAAAATTATAGTAGAAAAAGATAGAACACACTCAATGTCCTCAAGCCCGTTCTCTCTTCGGACGCTTTCGAACTCACCGTCCTGCACCTGGCATTTGATAACAACATTACTTTTGTTCACTACCGCGGACATTGTGGGAGGAGAACCTCTGGCAATTGTGGACGTGTACAGGTTCAACGGGACTTGTATCGTGGAACATTGGGGTGTGATTTAGGAACGAGATCCCAACTCGCTCAACCCCCTGGCTCTTTTTTAGGCCTCCTGTTGGTTGGTTGCTCGGCAAGCGTTATGAGTGCCTCTTTGGCAAGATTCGGAGCGAAGAGTACCACGAGCGGATCTCGGCTGCCGTGTCTCTTGAGGCTGTATGCTAGTATGACAACACCAGGAAGATACGATGAGCACGTGATGAGAATTGCATAGGCATTTTGTCTCGTGCTGATGTGCGAGCCCATGTTTTAGACTATGAGGAATGGTTTGAAACAAAGAACAGATACCTACTCAGACCCGAGCCTCCTTGCAATTATATTCCATCTCATTGCTACAGTCGAACTCGTCATCAAATTCTACGTAGGCTATAGAGTTAGGTAGATACTTGTCGTCGACGTCATGGCTAAGAACGAGCTCCAGATGCAGTCACTGCTCAGCGCAAGGAGGTAATCAAATGGTTTTATGCTTAAAAACCTTTTTCGTTTATCATAAAATAAACAAGAGAAATCGGAATCTGGGCAGACTAAGCAGTCGTCCAATGCACAGTTAAGCACTGCCCGTACCATTACTATGGAATCTTCCTCACATAACTTGGAGGCTAGGTTTGAGCACACTAAAGCAGTTTCTACTCCCAGCGCGATGCTGGCGCTACTCTAAGCTGAGCTCAAGCCAAGGAACTCGGAGTTCAAAATGCAATTAACTAAAAGAAGAAATCAATTACTCGGTCGATTTTTCTTGTAGCTCAGCCACAGCGTTTCCTCTGGATGTTTTCTCACTTACCTACTTCACTAAGACAAACGGAATTGACAAAGTCGCGTCATATGCAACTCTAAACAGCGCATACACACCCTCGTTGTCCATTTAATCTCAAATAGAAGCACTTTTGTTGACGGTGTTTTTGGCCGATCGGCAGTCTATGAAACAAAGCCGATAACAGAACTGGAAGTTGGAATTCGTGATTGGCGAGTCTCGCTCGGTCCCACACCTTGCCCCTGGATGACTCCCTAAAACGGACAAGCCAGGTCACGGCAAAAGCTCCCAATCAAGCAGCTCGCCAAGAATCCCAGAGGCCCTTTTGTATCCCAAAGACCTTTTGCTGCGAAGAACTCCATTCCAATGCCGATTTATCCAGAGTCATGTATATGCGACTGGTGACGGTGCCGAGTTATCCAGAATCGTGCGTTTGTCACTCCAAACTCGTGATAAGAGCATGTAGATAAAAACGAGGTCTCTACCACGCCCTTTTCCTTGGCAACCCTTCCACATCCCAGCATATTATTCTCCCTAGGCTTTAATATTCTTTTCCTTGAAGGTAGAGGACCATAGGTGATCCTCCAAGCTCACCATGCATCTCTCCTCATATCAGTGCCTCTTGCTGGCGTTCTCGGCTCTGCCCACGGCATTTGGCAAGTCGTTCTCGCACCATGCCGAGGCGCCAAAGGGTTGGCATATCGACGAAAACGCCCGCGTCTCTGCTGCAAAGCAGCAAGTCTTCAGCATTGCACTGACTATGCAAAATGTGGACCAGCTGGAGTCAAAGCTGCTTGATCTTTCCACTCCCGGGGGCGAAAACTATGGCCAGTGGTTGTCACACGACGAAGTCAAGACAACCTTCTCTCCTTCAAAAGAGGCCGTTTCTGGCGTCACAAAGTGGCTCAAGTCCAACGGCGTCAAGAACTACAAAGTGAATGGTGCTTTCATCGACTTTGCCATCGACGTTCCCGGAGCCAACTCCCTGCTAGGAGGTGACTATCAATATTACGTCAAGGACGGTCAGACCAAGTTGCGAACCCTTTCGTACTCTATTCCCAATTCCCTGGCAGAGCACATTCAATACGTGGATCCGAGCACTAACTTCGGATCCACCTCGGCTTTCACCCCCATCCCTCGTCCGTCGCGAACTACTGTCACCAAGCGCAACAATGCAGCCTCGAAGAGCTCTGTTGATGCTTCATGCCAGACAAGCATCACTCCTTCTTGCTTGAAGCAACTTTACAACATCGGAGACTACACCCCCGACGCCGAGTCCGGAAGCACTATTGGCTTCAGCAGTTTCCTCAACCAATCTGCCCTCTTCTCTGATGTATTCCAGTTTGAGGACAAGTTTGGTATCCCCAAGCAAAACTTCACCAAGGTCCTGATCAACAACCCGGTCAATGACCAGAATCCCGCCAGCAAGAACTACGGCGAGGCTAATTTGGATGCTGAGAACATTGTTGGGATCGCCCATCCTCTTCCTTTTACCGAGTACCTCACAGGAGGTTCACCGTGAGTTCAGTGTAATAGCATGGAATTGCCTCAGGAGCTAACATCTGCCAGACCCTTCGTCCCCAATATTGACCAGCCTACTGCTGCTGACAACCAGAATGAGCCTTACCTACCGTATTTCCGGTACCTCTTGGCCCAGAAGGATCTCCCTGCCGTTATCTCTACTTCGTACGGTGACGAAGAAGACGTATGATTTCCCCCCTCGTTTTCGTGTGGCTTATCTAACATTCCCGTAGGGCGTCCCACGAGAATATGCCACCCTTACCTGCAACCTCATTGGTCTTTTGGGTCTCCGAGGTATCACTGTCATCTTTTCTTCCGGCGATCTTGGAGTGGGTGCTGGATGTTTGGCTCCTGACTACAAGACTGTCGAGTTCAACGCCATCTTCCCCGCCACCTGCCCTTACTTGACTTCCGTCGGTGGTACTGTTGATGTCACACCTGAGATTGCCTGGGATGGATCGTCTGGAGGATTCAGCAAATACTTCGCCCGACCTAGTTACCAGAACCAGGCCGTCAAGACATACATGAAGACCGTGTCAGACAAGACCAAGAAGTACTACGCTCCTTACACCAACTGGAACGGCCGAGGTTTCCCTGATGTCTCTGGACACAGTGTCTCGCCTGACTACGAGGTTATCTACGCTGGGAAGCAGGCCAGAAGCGGAGGTACCAGCGCTGCGGCTCCTGTTTGGGCTGGTATTATTGGTCTGTTGAACGACGCCCGATTCCGGGCTGGTAAGGGAAGCTTGGGCTGGTTGAACCCTCTTATCTACAAGTATGGACCCAAGGTCTTGACAGATATTACTGGGGGCTACAGCATTGGATGTGACGGCAACAACACTCAGACCGGCGGCCCAGAGCCCGCCGGGTCTGGTCTTGTTCCCGGCGCTAGGTGGAACGCTACTACTGGATGGGATCCTGTAACTGGATATGGCTCACCTGACTTTGGAAAGTTGAAGGACCTAGTTCTGAGTTTTTAAGTTTACGAGCTCAGGTTAAAGCAGCACCAGCTCAGGATCATGGGCGAGGGAGGAAATCATGGGTGTCTAGATTCGTGGCAGGCTCTACCTGTTATGACTGCCTATCTGCAACCACATAGAAACTGAGAGCAGAAATAGCAAACTTCGCAAGCAGCCCATCACTTTACCGATTTTGCTTATGAAGCTCCATTGAGGTTACCCAAACAACGCGTAGAATAGTCAATCCCGCAATCACAATAGGAGTGATTTGTCCAATCGAATAAACAGGCGATGTGAGTCGAACTGACTGTATCGTGATAGTGCGTTCAGCAGCCACCAGACTTAAACAAGCAAACGCACCATGCTCCAGGTATAGCTGGCTGACTGTAGTCGGGAGCTCCGAATGCATCCTGAATCCTAGCTTCATGTATGCTGCCTCAAATTCGAAACTCATGTGGTTACAGCTTTCACACTGTTTGCAGTCCGGGCAAGGTTCGCAGCGCATCTCTCTCTTCGAGCAACAAGCTACCCTTCCACAGTTTCTGCAGGCCGAAGGAGATCCCGTGCAGGTCTCGCATTCGCAAGAAGTCGGATCGTCGTTGTGGTTTCTATCCCTACAGGACCTGCAGAGCCGTGAGAGATTGCCATCTTCCCACCTCAGAGCCTTGTCGTACGACGCTGTTTTGCTCATCGAGAGAAACCACGAATGCGCAGTACTCAGGCATCTCAAGCTATAGTAGATCCAGAACGGAAAGACTTGGTTCGGATGTCCTGTGGAGCAATTGCTGAACCATGACCACCAGAAGGCGGAAAAGCATTTGCAGCTATCCACGGCCAGAGTCTCTTGAGTGAAGCTGTGCATGATGATTGCGATGGTGACAAGTCCGAGGAGTTGCGCTACCATTACTGCTCCCACTTGCCATCGAGCGGCTAGTGTCTCCTTTTCCATCAGCTGCATGGAGAGAGCACTGTTCTGGACGTCTAGGATCATGGACCCAAGAATGGCATCAACCGGAGAGAGCTCCCCTTGAACCAGGGGACCAAGGAAAGCCAAGGCTAAGGACACGTGCATTCCAAGAAGGCCGCTTCCGAGTTCCTTTATTGCCGTGTGGCTGTGGTGAAAAGATCCCAATAAGGTAGACAGGAAGAGAATGGCGGCTTGTGACCAGGTGCCGGCTCGAACGCCATCGCCGATAATGTCTGCATCAGCAACCCAACATTGGTGCTCCTCATCCAGCCGCACGTCTTTAGCTCCTACAAAGGTGAAACCTCCGAGGATGATGGAGACGGCGCCCATCATGAGACCGGACATCCGAAAAATCCAGGCAAAACGCCATTGCCTATTCTTAATATGGGTCAAAAGGTGCTGATCGGTCACAAAGATCTCCTCAGGCGAGCCGAGGCATTTCTGAAGAAACCCAATGTCGTCCCTTAGATTACGAATCTTCCCTTGATCTAGAAGAATGGTATCACTCGAACCTGTGAGGTCGCGGTCGATGTAGCTCGCAACTTTGGATAACCTGCTGGCCATTTCATCGAGGTCGCCAGATGCTGCATTGTCACGACGCTCCTCAAGTGACTCTGAAATACGCTCGGCGAGTTCTCTCATACTTAGAGATGTTCTAGAGCGATTTCGTTTAAATATTTGGCGGCCATTTGTCTAGAAAACGTGAGTTTATATGTTCACTGGCTGTAGAATGATCAGCTTATACCCATTGTTGATCATCGCTGGGATCGCTCTTCAAAGTTTCAACATCAAATTCATTGTCCAAAACTTGATTTCCAAATCGCTTGTGTAGTTTGCAAAGTTCCTCAAGCTCGAGTCGGACTCGCTCGAGCTGCTTGTAACACCGGCTGTATGGACCAATGGGGAAATTCTGGAGGTCCGAGGTTCTTTGGTGCACCTCGATACTCAAGTGACGGCGCAGGAACCCTTCTAGGGCCAAAAGAACGAGCTTGATAGCTACCAAACATATGGTTGTATAGATTCCCACTTGTGGCGCGGCCATGACTGCGGTCCTCAGGCCGAGATGAGATCTGGCTAGACCGGGTTCATTACTTTTGAGGCAGTTTTTCTCACAGGAACTTGTAGCCTGAAATGTGATTCTAATACTCAGCTTTTCAGCCTCACAAATGCAAGCAAAGTCTGCTGACCTGACATACAGCTGCCGTCACTTCCAGAATAGGCGTCATTGCTACCTTGAGGCGCCTTCGCCAGAAGCTATTGGCCATTCTGGCCGACGAGGCTGGCTGAAAGCCTTATTGGGAAAAACTGGTGCCTGAATCCTGACTTTTGTATGCATAGGTGCCTGAGCCTGCCACTTGTCGTCAGATCGTCAAGAAATGGTCAGCCGCCACCGAATACTGCTGCTGTTGCTAACTCGCCATCTAGGCCCCGACATCTACGCGCCTAACCATCACAGAATCTGACAACAAGGCTCTCCGATAGACTCAAGAAACTCCAACCTCATGGACGAATGCGTTCGTCTTGAAGAAGCCCTTCAGGCTGAGGAGTTACGCAAAGCCGAACAAGAGCAATCACCACGACGCCTACCCGTCCGCCGCAGATCCGCATGGCCGTTTTCCCTCAAAGACTTCGAGAAAACAGACGAAATCCGACTTCCGACTGTTTCCCCGGAACTAGCAGCCTTCTCACCAGGCCCGCCTGAAGTATCCCCTCGCAGACGGGGAACCAACCCGTCACCCCCTTGCACTCCCCGGGGGAACGACAACCGGAACGATCCGCCACCAAGCTCGCCTCGAAGCCCCAGGAGACAGACCAAAACACCTGTTGAGATACATTCTAGTCGTTCCAAAATCGGACCCCGAAAAGAGCCACATGTCATGTATCCGAGGCGCCCAACCTCCATACCGCAATCGCCAACCCTTCCTGGAACCACCTCTTTTACCGATCTTGGTCGCTTACAACGTATCGAAAGACTGAATCGTCGCTCTAGCAGTCTGATCGCGCCGAGAATGAGAACCAACACTCAAGATAATCCAGAGGAGGAGCACCTTACTCGTCCCGGGAATGTGGCACCTGCTGGTGGTGGGACCACAAGCGTTGTGTCTGAGCCTGTGCCTCTGCAGATAGTAAGTGAGAGCCGTGTATATCTTCCCACTTTGGGTACAACATCTATTCCCACTCTTTAATTTGCATATATCTCGCCGAATGCAATGTCTGACAATTCTACACACAGCTAGAGAAAGTTGATATACCCCCAGACCCAAAGAGACATTCTCGAACGTTCCCCCACAAAAAGATCGAATTCTCAGCCGTGCCTAAAGTCTGCGTTCCAATAAAGCTCAATACGGATCCTCCGCAGCATAGGCGGCTGGTGATGATGGAAATCGTCACGGAATTTCAAGAAAGAAACGACCTAAAACTTTATCAAGTCACAACCAAACTCAGCTACACTGCTAAACCCACGGTACCAGGGCCTAAAATAGCTGAGCGAGCCACATATTCCTTGAGGGAAGATCCGGAGTCGGGAGGAGAGAAAGAGCTGGTTATGGAAAACAAGAGCGGCGCTGCAGATGAGTTCACCTTGACGGGAGAGAACTTCAAAAGTCGCAAGATAGTGATTCATGTGGCTCTACTCTTGGAACAGGATCAGGAGGAAATAACAAAATCGTTCCATGCTAGGCTTGGGCTCCAAACATCAGACCGCATGCTCGGGCCAAAGGCAGACATCGAGCTCACATTTGAGCCTGAGGACTTCGGAGAACATTGCGAACGCCCGGTTCCAAAAGATGTCAACCTGCGCGAACTTCCACTGCGTTGGGTAGGGGATGAACGACGAGTTAGCACTTCATTATAGACTTATAGAACACCTACATCTGTTATGTTATGTTCCGACTTTCATATGCTACGCAGATAAACCATGGGATTAAATGTCACCATTCAACGCTCATCCTCCCACAATTCGATCTCCTTTGGTTATGGGCGACTCGGGGATTTTCTTGGGTCAGCTACTCGTGACGTGAGAGGAAACCCCAACTTTAGAGATTAAAGCAAGTTTTTTCAGTATGTCGGTGCTGAACCCGAGATTCTAGCCGGAAATACTGTCATCAAAAAGTCTGATGCGAGAGTTTCGTTGCATTTTGCACATGGAACAGTGAAGAGTCACGGCATGAGTAGAAAGAGGTGGTTATTCCGGCAGACAAATTGGCATTGGAGAGATCAAACTACATAATCAACTTCGTCTCGTACACGCTTCGAAACTCCTATCAACTCCTAGCTCATCAAAACATCTTGTCATTTTCATAACATCAGGGGCGGCCATTATCATTACTTATTTCTCAGTGGCAGTTTCGTTTTCTTCATGCTCGTGACCAAGCTTGGCCTCGACGTCGCCCTGTTCGGCCTTGGTCGTGAGGCTAGTCGCGACGCGAGTCTTCCAGGCGGGGGTTCCGAGATAAGCAATGCCATCGGGGTCTTCGAACATGTGTTCGGTCTCCTCAAGGGTCTTGCCGGCGGTCTCGGGGAACATGAAGAAGACGTGGATGAACATGGCGACGTTAAAGACACCAAAGATGAGATAGGTCTTGTATCTGGGAAGTATTAGTACTTGAGACAATTCCAGGTTTGCAGGAAAGAAGGCTTACCGAATGTTCTCAAATGCGACAGGAGTGAACAGACCGAGAGCAGTGTTGAAAGCCCAGTTAGCCGAAGTAGCCAGGGCGACACCCTTTCCTCGGAGTCGGAGAGGGAACAGCTCGGGAGGATAAGTCCAAGAGGCAGGGCCCCAGGTGGGAGCATAAGAGGCGACAAAGAGGTATGTGCAGGCGATAAGGCCCTTTGCAGCGGAGCCAGACACAGTCATTGAGACCTCGGGAACTCCGTCCTTGCCGCCGGGCCAGACAGTACCATTGCCGCCCAAGATACCAGCGTTGGCAAACATCCAAACACCCATAAGAGCGCTGCCGGCGAGGAGGGTTGGTCGTCGTCCCCAGTGGTCCATCCAGATGAGGGCGGGCACAGTCATGAGGACGTTGATGATATACTGGATGGATGAGGCCAGCAAGTTGGCGTTACCACTGAACAATGTTAGCAAGTGACAGGAAAAGACGGTGGTGGCACTGACCTGTAGCCTGCCATGGAGAACACGTAGGAGATGTAGTACACTGGGATTGGTTAGCGTCAAATTGTCTTTCAACCGGATGGCAGTCAAAGCTTACTCATAACGTTCATGCCAGTAAGTTGGGACCAAATCTGGGTAAACAGTCCGATGACGGTTCGGTTGATCATGCGGGGCTTGAAGAGATCAAGGTAGGTAACATCAGAGATAGAGGCCTCAAAAGCACACATATCCTTAATGTCCTGCAACTCGAGAGCCACAAAGGGGTGGTTGGGATCTCCATGGCCGTGGACAAGAGTGAGCACAGCACGGCAGTCCTCCCAACGATCCTTTCGAGCGAGCCAACGAGGAGACTCGGGGAGAAGCATCATCATGAAGAAGAGGAAGATGGCAGGGACCATCTGCAGACCCCAGGGGATACGCCAAGAGGCAGTGTTGTAGTTGCGTGAGTTTTGCTCGCCGATAAAAGAGCAGCCGTAGGAGATGTAGTACATGATCAGGATGCCCCAGGTGATGGCCCATTGTTGCATACCGATGAACCGACCACGCTTGGAGGGAGGAGAAATCTCGGCGATGTAGACGGGGACCTGAGCAGATTCGATACCGACGGAGAGACCGTTGATGACACGACCGACGACCAGCATGCCAATATTCTGGGCAGCACAAGAGATTGTTGATCCAACAATCCTGGCAAGAGTGTCAGTGCTAGCCCGTCATTGAGGAATACCCTCACTTACCAGATAAGACAGCCGACCATGATAGAATACTTCCTACCCAGACGATCACTGAGCGGGCCTGAGATCAAAGCACCAAGCCAAGAACCGGCAGCCATACTAGCCGTGATACCACCTTGGTGCAGAGACTTGGGACCACTGCAATCATCATCGTCGGTAAAGGGCGGACCCTTGGGTCCCTGGTTGAAGTAGCACTTGTAAGAGTTCTCGCCGAGTTGTGCGGACACGGACGAGATATCGAAGCCAAAGAGGGCTCCACCAACCACCGAGACACCGGCGATGGCGTAAATATTGCCAATGGGCATATTGAGTTTTACTCGTGTAAGAGTTGCTTGAGTGTTGTGTGCATGTGACTGAAGAGTGAGTTGCACAGAGAAGGGAGGGATACAAGCCAAGGAAAGAGCCTCAATATATGTCATCTTCTTTTTGAGTCCCAATATCCAGAGCCTCGGGTTGTCGGCGCTGTGGGCGTCACGTTACGGTTGCAATAAACGGAGATTGTACGGCATTACGTTCTGGGGGAAGGGTGGGGCTATGGCGAGGATGCTCAATACGGCAACTCTGAATCCGAGAATCCAAGTTGTTTACTAACATCAGATCAGCCTGAAAATGCAGTATTTTCTCGTTATTGTACGCTTTAAAGTCTCGAAAACTACCGAGACATGTCTTACTATTGAACTCCTTTCTCTACAAATTCCGATAAATCCGCCAATGTCTCAAACACACACGCTCCTCCAAGGCATTTCCCATCGTTAACAGCACCGTACCTCCATCACCTCAACCTGCAACCATCCCCGTAAGCGCCCTCTTCCCCGTGATGCTCAGACATGGACCGTTTGTCTGCCACCGCGAGATCGACGCTGCACGAGATGGCCCTGATGCCGTGACGTTGCATCTTAACGGCCGAGAGTTTCGCCGGGGACGGTGCCATTTCACTTCCAGAACCATTGCAGGCCTCGGCACCGCATTGCCGGGCCCTGACGTCGGTGGTGTTATCACCCCCTGTCAGCCCCCTCGTACCATTTATACCAATCACGATGCCCGTCAAACACTGGAGACGCGGCGCTCCAGAGCCGCTTGATGACAAGACTGGTCTTGTGTTCCCCGGATCTCCACAGGAGAAGGTCCGATAGAATCAATAAGCGCAGCAATGAGATGCTATGGTTCATTCAATCAAGGGGAGAAGCTTATACGTAACCATAGAGCAATTGGTCCGGGGAATGAAGGAGCTTGCGAGATGTGCAAAGCACCCCTGTCTGACAAATGCTGCTTCGACCCATGACCACAAACAGGCATTGTCGGTGTTATATCCGAGTTGCGTCCAAGGCGACCAAGCAAATCATTTCTCCATCGAGTTTGCGGCTATGGCCACGATGCCAAGTTCTTGGCTGATCATGACAGGGCAAGGGAAAACAGGCTGAAAAGAAAGAGGAAACAAGACTTGGTGAGCAAGGTCGATCAAGGTGTAGTGTCATCTGTGCCAAGGCGGCCCCGGTCTACCCTAGAAACCCGGGCCCTACACTATTCTGCCTGGGCAGTGTCCGTCCCTTAGGGTAATCCTCAATTCTGCATCCACGATGCTTTTTCCCATCATCTATACCATAGTGACTCTTGGCACCTGAAGAATAAGATCTAATGTCTTAGATCAATCAGTCTAACTTGGTTGACATGAGGAGACGAGTCTAGTGACCTGAAGTTCGCCGTATTTGCCCTTGACCATTCATGGAATAAGCATCACGCAGTCACCGACTTTCCGAAAAATGTCTCCGCTTGACAACCGTGAGTAAAAACATTTTGTGCGATGGGTACTATGGAGTTCCAAGGAGAATTCAGGCACCCGACCCGAGAGTGGACAGCCAAGCATTACCGAGAGATCAGGCCACCATGGACAAGGATCAGAGATTGAAGGTGGTCGGCCCCGAGCATCATGATCGTCCCGGCCGACCTGTGGACCTCGGACTTGAGCGGCCTACAGGGATAAATACGCCAGTTGATTGGCACGGCTAAATGGCTAGCCAGTCAATCGTTTACAACACCATTATTCTCAGTTCATACACCGCACCACGAATCCCGAGGTTCAAAGTTTCTAGAATCTGAACGGGGGCAGATGATCACCGACTTCGTATTATCATTCCTAAAATGCTGTTCTGCCCTGGTCCCCAAACCCTCCCATAAACAACTCCATATCAGACCATTCAGGCATCGTCACGTCCCCCCCAGGCATAAACTGTGTCATGGAACCTTCAATCGTCCCAAACCCAGGAAAAGGCAAAAAGTCTATCAAGCCCTCCATGGAGCCAAGTGTCATCGCTTGACCAAACTCGGACTGAGAGGCATTCATTGTCCCAGAAGCATGATGAGCTACTCCGTTGATGTTTGATCCTAGAGGGGGCGAGCTGGGTGCTTCGTTGGGATTGTTGGCACATTCGGAAAAAGTATCGACAACTTGAGCGAGTCGCTTCATGGACCCTGATTTTTCGGTGCGACTTATCACACCGCGAAGTGTTGAAACGAGATGCCCGATTCTGGTCTGCAACGAGGCCTCTTCATCGCCGATATCCTCCGTGCTCTCGCCGGGACGAAGTCGGAGTAGTCGAAGGATTAAGACCATGGCCGAACAGTAGGCGTAGAATATGTCGAGACCAGAGAGGCCATTGATGACATCAAAATGATCCAGCAGAATGATCAGGTAACTCAACTGACAAGCGTGCTTGACGCATACGGCAGAGTGTAGAGGCATAGATGGTGCTGGCGAATCCGTGGGCGACTTTCGCGTCAACGCAACATCTCGAAGTAGAAGAGGTCGTGTTGCCACGATGGCGATGTAATGAAACTGGACATGTAAAAGAAGAACAGCGCGAAGCTGAGCACGCGTTTTCCACGCCAAAGACACCTTGAGGTCCTCCATGTTCATAGCGTTGGCATTGTCAGTGAGGCCTGAACCCGAACTCTTGACCCAAGGAACGTCAAAGCCAGGGGCCTTTCTAATCTCGCTTTTCCATGTTTCCAAGGCGCTCATGATCTCGTCAAGCGTTGGCGCCGAAGAGACACGTGTAGTTCCAAGGTGAAGAAGACGCGTTCTTGCCAGGATGCCCTGAAGCTTGAGTGACCAGGACACAAGCTTGGCATCTGTGCCGATGCCACCATCGACAAACCCTTCCCTGGGAGGAACAATCTCGACATCAAGTTCTTGTAGCCCACTTGGTCGGCCAAGGCTAGAAGCCAAGAACTGTTCAAAAGAGTATAGGGTGCAAAAAACCCATTTCCGAATCTCCCTCTCTAGAGGCCGAAAAGAGGAGCTCATGTCTGATCGATGAAGACCGAGTGCAAACGAGATGCGGGTTGCAGTTCCAGTTAGATTCCAAGCTGCATTCCTCTCATTATTGTTGTGCAGAAACAATGCCAGTAATAATAGCACTCGCACATTTGTGAGTGAGCACTTGGAGATGAATTGTGGCAGTAGAGCTCTAGCAACCGTGACAGACTTTCGTCGAAGCGCTGTGTGGTCAACACCTTGGATAGTTCTGTCCGCAATAGAGCCAAAAGCAATCATCATGTGAAGACAGCCAATCCAGCCCCAGTCTGGCAAAGGACGCCGTCGGGATGGTCCAATTTGAGGATGCCTTCGAGCTTGTACAATGTACAATTCGTACTCATCCTCGAATGTTGCCCGGTGAAAGAGAGGACAGTCGTCGTGGACGTTTTTAAAGTATGATTGAATTAGCTGTTCCAAGACGTCATTGGATGGGAGTTGTCTCAGTATCTCATTCATGTCTGCAGTTGGAAGGCGGGTAAAATCGCGGGCGATAGCAGAAGTGATTGAACCAGGCGAAAGTCCATCCTGGGGAGCTGCTTCGACAGCCCCTTGCTGGCCTGTAGTATCATCGTCTTGACCATCGGCTTCAAGAAGGCGAGAGGTGTTGTCCTGGGTAAACCTCGTGGAGCCTTCACGACCGGGAGACTCATGAGGACTATTGTTGGCATCGACAAGTTTGCGAAGCTGATTCCAAAAGTTGAGCGAGCCTGAAGGTCCGATGTAATGCTCGTGGCCAGAAACATCCTTGACTAGTGAAGCCTGAGGTTCCTCGCTCTGCGACTTGATCCCCGTTGAAGAAGCGTCACTCTCGGTAGACTGAGTAGTAACAGCAGAGGCATCAGGTCTGGTTGGAGTATGCTGAGAAGGCGATTGCACGATAGTCTCAATAGCAACTTGTTTTCGGTTGGGGTCAGCTATGTTGGGCATGCTGTACCCCATCCGCCGACCCAAGTTTTCAAGGTCGCTAACTGTATCGAGAGTCTCATTTGGAAAGGCGCCTTTGACGATAGCCTCGAGACAGCGATATCTGACTGGATGTCAACCAACAAATACATAACTAAACCACCGCCCGGTTACAGCGACTAACCTATCGCTGAGATCATCGAGGCTGCCATAGAAGCGCGTCTTCCGTGGCGCCGTGTAAGAGCAAGTGGCATTATGCTCCAGGCACGTCACGCAGCCCGTCCCAGATGGAGACGGTACACACCTGCATCGTCGCTGAACCAGTCAATCAAACCCCTTCCCGCCAAGGAGGATCCATACCTTGCGACAGCGGTCACAGCTCTGAGCATTCCGCTTCCGGAACTCGTCAGGAATCCGCCTTGTCCGCCTCTTGGCGGCAGTCGAAGTCTCGGATGCAGCATCCATGGCTCAAGATTGTCAAAGGAGTCATCGAATCGATGTCACCATCCAGAAAAGCACAAGTTTGACGATGAGGAGGCAGGGGTTCATCGGAAGCATGCTTCCGACTATATCCGTAGATTGCATCAAGATGAATGCGGGGATGGGTGATGATGTGATCGCACTAGCCAACCTCCAATGAGGAACTGGACTTGGACCTCCACTCTCGTCATGTTTCGTCGTATCTTCAGTTCAACTCCTTCGAAGCTGTACTCTCCTAGGCAGAATCACTTTATTAGACAGCTCAGGATGGCCAGCACCTTGACTCTGCCTGACTCCAGGACCCTGGCCTATTCGCTAGACGTCGCGCCAAAAGACGGGCCACTGGTGATCCTCTCCAACCCCCTCTGCGCCTCATTCTCGCTCTGGGACCACGTCGTCAAGGTCCTCAACGAGAATGGCTTCCGCACTCTACGATATGACCAGCCTGGCCATGGAGATTCATCTGCGCCAAAGAATCTAGATGCCACCTTTGACTCAATGGCTGACGACGTGCACCATCTGCTGGAGTCGCTAGAAATCAAGAAGGTCGACTCATGGATTGGAGTCTCCATGGGTGCATCGACTGGCATCTACTTTACCACCAAGTTTCCCAACACAGTCAGCAATCTCGCTATCTGCGACACAATTGCGTCGTCACCTGTCAACGCTGGTGTCGAAGATCTCTTTGTCCAAAGAGTGGCCGCCGCCAGAGAAGGCGGCAATCTCGAGACAACCATCCAGGGTACTATGGAGCGATGGTTTGGCAGAGACTGGCTGGAGAAGAACCCAGAGGAGGCTCAGCGGGTGCAGGCCCTCATGTCTAAGACGACCGTAGATGGCTTCGAAACATGCTGCAATGCCCTCAGCAGCAAGACTTTTGATCTCCGACCTCTTCTTGGAAAGGTCGGCGGATCAGTCGATGATGCCGTTGTTATCGTGGGCCAGAATGACGCAAACCTGCCCGAGGTAATGGCAGAAATGAGAACCAAGATCGACGAAGGGTTCAAAGCGGCAGGAAAGGAAAAACTCATTTCCCTGTTTGTCATCAGGGATGCAGGACATGTGTGCTTCATCGATGGGCTGAAGCAGTTCACGGATACCATTCTGGCGTGGTTGACGGCTGACCAGAGGCGTCGTGACATCGAGGACCTGAAGTCGAAGTCCTAGCTGAACTGAATTAATTAGGTGAGCCAAATATCCATGTCGAAAACGGGTAAATGTTATGATTATAATATTTGCTATCTTGTGACCAAGCCTATCTCAGTATTACCTCAAAGTGCTTACGAGGAAAATAACCTGATGTTGCATGAGCATTCAGGGACCCTAGCAAGTGTCATCTCGTGGAAAGGAACTGATGTCAACTCGCAAAAAAACACCAAATAAATGCGAAACTGAAACGCCATATCTTTCTCTCTATCCAAGGACCATCTGTGCAAGCTGCTTCTCTGGATTCTCGTCCCACCAGCTCGCCAGAGCCTCGCCACATGCCCACCTATACGAAACGCCTCTTATCCTTTCAACCCACAAAACAAAGTAACAATCTCGCGGGTCCATGCCAGGTATCCTCGTTTTTCCTAATGAAATTTCAGTTGTCTCTTCATGTTTTCAGGCAGGGCTTTTGCAAACCTGAGCTGCCTTGATCGGTTCGCTCGACGTCATGTCCAAGCCAAGTAGACCAACCTTTAGCAAAAGCTACGAGCTCTAGAGTGCCTGGTCTCTGCTTTTCGTCCATCATTTCCTCAACACTCGCCATATCGGGCATTGTAATTGAAAGGATTGTGCTGTTGCCTTCCATAAAGTGAATACGCCGCTCATAGTCCACGGCTCGAAGAATTCTCGTCTTTGATACTACCAAATGCGCTCGGCTGGTTTGACACCACAAGTACCGTGTTTGATCACTCAATGATGGCGTATCCGCCCAGTTAAGAACTGGCACTGGATATTTGAAACCATTTTGGGGGCTCAACTCATGAGAGAAGACGTTCTTTGTTTCGCCACCGGGAGGGTAAAAGTCGTGTGGATGATGTTGTTGGTTGTAACCCTGCCTCCTCCACCCACGAGGTAGCTGTGGTGAAGCATTTCCTGTAAAGCTGGTTTTATACTTGTGCCATTCGGATCTTACTCTCCTTCTGCTGGTTGAGTCCGGCGTCGCCATAGTAAACCATTCTGTGACGGGCTCCCGAAAGCCAATCTTTTGCTCATGGTAATTCCACGGCTGCATGACTTGAAATTCGGCATCTTTAGGAAAGTTGACGTCACCCTCCCAGCCTAGCCATGACCAGCTTGGGAGTCCATCCTGAAGTACATTCGCTGCGTTTGATCCTTGTCTTCTCTGGATATCGGAGTAGAGACTTGCCCAAGCTAGACATATGTCGAAAAAGAACTCAGATAATCCATAAAGCAAGCCGCCGGGGTGTACTCGATGAAGCATAGCCTGTATCCCCGCAAAAGCTCTCGGTGCATCTTCCTGCATAGTCAGTGCTTTGGTGTTGAACGTTGAAGCCATTGACATGAAATCCCAAATACTCGGCGAAGGATCCAGAGCAGACTCCTTGGTTTGAGACATTCGACTCCACTGAGCATCAGCTTCCGGATTGATGTTGAATGTCTCTTGCCACCTTGCGCATTGGCATTGCCACACGAGAGGGCCGTGATTGAACACCAAGCGTCGACGGGAGAAGAGCCACTCTTGAAAGGTCCAGCCTCGCTGATGATACGAGTACTTGGTCCCCGCAGTCGGGTCCTGCGACAGAGGCTTGGCTATCAACTTGTTGCCATCTGCTAGATCGTAGGTGCGCATTTCGAGGTCTCTCTCTGGAGAGAGGCCCTTGAGACCACGGAGTCCAAACTCAGCGCCACATCCAGTAGCCGCCATGACGCAGAATGTGGAATTCGCGTAGATAAGTTGCATTTGGTTTAGATTCCGACCAAGACTTGCGGGATCATCTTGGATGATACACAGGGCATCAACCCAGAGATATCGTTCGCCGAGTAATTTAACAATGTCAATGGTGTTTCGAATAGTCTCTGGTAGTTGGCTTGCAAACTTTGGCTCGCGTAGAGCCCCGGGCTGTCTCAACTCGCTGAGTGTGGCCTTTGTGTTCTTGAGATTACGACCCAGGCCCCAGGTGTATGACAAGGCAACGTAGTCCACCCCCCTTCCTGGAGGAGATACAATGCAGTTGTCAACCACATCGATGAACCATTCGGGGTCGGCAGGCTCGACTCCTTTCAGCCAAGGTGGCTCACTGCATTGTGAATGGTGTGAATTCTTGCAGGCGGAGAACCAACCACGAATGATATCGAGATCAATCCACTTCGGGTCAGGCAGTATGCCCTGTCCTGGGTGGTCGACCGAACCTCTTGGTGCAACAAGGTCCATGTAAGTCGTAGAGACATTATCAAAGATGATTTCATCCTCAGTGGTCAAGTGAGCCAGCCCCAACCGGACACCCGTCTGCCTCCCTTCCTTCTTTATAGCCAGGATCTCATTCGGGAAGTCGGTTATTGGTCTGTCAAAGTTCGCGGCTCGACGGAGGGACTCTGCATGAGGACAGTTGCTGTTCAGCACCGTCGAGACTTCCCCGAGGATCTCTTCATCCCATTCTTCGAAGCCAGCTGAGTAGATATCGATGATGGTTTCACAGACGTCGCACGCCATGTTGAAGGTAGGCCTATTGCCACGCGGTTAGACAATCATCGACAAATAGTTTAAAGTCATTCTGAAACTTACTAGAGTTGCCCTCAGCTCCTTACCTATGGATGGTGATGATATCACGCATGAGGGCATTTTGATGTCAAGAGTAAGCGGCTCCAAGATATCCCCGCTGGTGCGGTTCGCATCACGTGTCCCGGATAACTCATCAGGGACCAGGGTGTTTGAAATTGTCATTTTAAATATTCCGTCGCCCCTCTTTTCGTACTTGAATATTAGAAAATGCTCTTATATATAACGATCCGGTCGTAAGATTAAGGGCTTGTTCTATTATCTTGCATAGTGTCGTATGGCGGCAAGGTTAGGGAAGCGCTGAGGCAACACTCTAACAGTCTGTTGCCAAGCCGGGGCTGAGCATCTTGACGCGAGTGGCTGAGCTTAGGCAGCATTATTTCACTCGGGCAAGGAGGACAACCTTGAGTAACCCTTCATCATCACTCAACCAAGGTGGCTTGTCCAAGATAGAGGCTGTCACAACCCGTCACGTCCAGTCCGTCGAACCACCATGGACCGATCCTCACCACAGGAGAGAGAGCTGCTGGACAAGCTTGAGGGACAAAACTTGATCCTAGGCATGGACGGCTACGAACGACCCCGCGCCATCAAATACAAGGATTTGTATGCCATCTTCCGACCTATTATGGACGGGGACGCTTCCAGTGCCTTCTCTTCCTCATCCGAAATATCTTACCAAGGGCAGTGGGACAGGAACACGAACTGCGAAGCAGATTGTTGGCTCAAGGCCAAAGAAGTTAAGGCCTTCCTCGCGAAGGACTCACCCGCAACGCCCCGTGCGGAACCCTTGCATGAGGCTGCATCTGGAGCAGAAGCAGCTGCGAAGCTGTACACGCCATTACTTCCTGGGTGGATTCGGGTTGTCGTCCTCGATCCAGGAGAGGGAGAAAGGCCGCTACAATGTACTCTTGTGCCTGAATTACTATTCGATCCATCTCGAGGCAAAAGAAGGTCTGGTGATACGAGAGATGCGCGGTTGATCAAATGGGCTCACTTCGAAGCGGTCTCGTACCACTGGGGATCGTCTATCCTCTCGCGCATAGTTCTCTGTCGCGAGGCTAGACTTCCGGAAACAGGCGAGGCTTACGAAACTCCCGAGGTGGCCATGCCCGTCACGGCCAGTCTGTTCGAGGCGCTACGATGCCTTAGACTGAAGGACAGACCCCGTCTACTCTGGATCGATGGCCTATGTGTCAACCAGTACGACACCGCAGAGAAGAATCGCCAAGTCAAGCAAATGTTCGAGATTTATAGATTGTCTCGAAGAGTCGTTGTCCATTTAGGGGCGACCACGAAAGCCACACATTCAGCAATGGTGTTCCTAGATTTCGTGAACAGCGAGGAAATCCGCGAGCTGACACTCCATCGGGTTCATGAGCCTGAGTGTATCGAAACGCTACGTGTCATGTACGCAGGCCTCTATGAGCTTCTTTGTCGGCCTTGGTTTGAGAGATCTTGGATAAGACAAGAGATCATCGGCACTAGAGGCTCCATTGTCTGTTGCGGCACCAAGACCATCAGATGGACCGCCTTCAAGCGAGGATATAGAAGGCTAGGGTCACTCGAGGCAATTCTGGAGAGCCACCTTGGGGCCGAGTTCGAAAAGCCTGCGATGCTGCAACGCCGACTCCAGATCTTGCAGGGATTGAAGAGGAGCTGGTGGGCTGGCGTGCCCATGATGCATACAATGGTTCCATCACACAGCATCTACAGCAACATAGCAGGTGGGATACTTGAACTGCTTGTAGTAAGCAAGTTTTCCGAGGCGTCTGATCCCAGAGACAAGGTTTACTCGCTTCTTGGGATGGCGCGCTCGCCAAGACGAGCCCAAAGCACATCGCATGGCTTAGAAGGAGGCTCTTCGGGATCCAACACAACGACGACGCTGGATCTACTATCCTTTGAGGTCGACTACTCCAAGAGCCTTGTCGCAGTTTATCAGTACCTAGTAAAGTTCGTCATAAACGGCACAATGAACCTGGACATTCTCGCCCTGATCAAAAGGCCCTCCGAGCAACTACGTCCGCATCAGTTCGCATCCTGGGTTCCCGACTGGCAGTCTTGCACGCCGAACAGTATAGTCAGCATTGACGATTCTTTAGTTCTCATTCCACAGCGTCTGCCGGTAGACTTCCTCGCGTCACAGCAGTCCTACGAAGAAGAAGACATCCTCCGCATTTCTGGCTGGCACGTTGCGAGCATGATGTTGCTGACTGGCTACACCGCATCCTTTGAAGAAATGAACAGAATAGATAGAGACTTGCCTCACGACTTTGACCTCGAGGAAATTCATCGGGTTCTCGGAGAAATGAGCTTTCAAGATTGGTCTCCGACGGATACTTGGCGCTGCTGTCTTCTCGATCCTGGACGCATTGCGCTTATCCCTTCTGTGGCCGATGTAGGGGATTTTGTCTTTATTGTCAAGGGATCCCGGTTTCCACTTCTGATGAGGCCGGTAGATGGGTTTTATGACCAAAGGGGAGCTACAGCGTCTGATACCAGATGGGAATACGTGGGAGTCTGTCTCCTGTGGTGCTTCTCCATGGCGGGTGCCGTTGAGTCCTTGGAGTCGTTTTCCACTGTATCCCCGATGGAACTGGTAGTCGTTTAAACGCCGATTTAGAATGAAAGTACCCAATACTGAAGATAAATGATCTATTTGTTTAAAGGCGTCAACTCAAACCTCAACGCTGAGGCGGCAGAGGATCTCGTCTACCATGGCAATATTCGAGTCGCTGCTCAGCAGCTCAACCAGCTTAGAGGGGGCCATAGGAAGCTCCATTTTTGCCCGAGATAGCAGCTCTTCTCACTAGGTCGATCACTGCGGCCGCCTTGACTGCCGGGCCCCTACCTAGTTTCGAGCCTAGCACCTCTGCAGGCTGGTTAAGGCATATCATGCATGAGTTTACGACTATAAGTCCCCTAAGTATTGCCTAAATTTGCCTGATGGTATCTGAATACGCCCGACTTGCCCAAATATGCCTGACTTTACCCCAAGTCTTTCTTACCCTGCCTGCTTCTTGCCCGACGTTGCCCAAATACGCTTAACTTTTCCCAAGTCTACCTAACCTTGCCTACTTCTTGCCTGACATCACCTATATATGCCCGACTTTGCCTAAGTCTGCCCAACCTTGCCTGCTTCTTGCCCGCTTCTTGCCTGACGTTGCCCAAATATGCCCGACTTTACCCAAGTCTACCTTACCCAGCCTGCCTCTTGCCTGACTATTGTGGTTCTGACCTTGCGTGGGAGAGCAGATTAGATTCGTATTCCTTCTATTTCCCATCGATATTCGTCAATAGTGTAGTGGCAGGGCGTATTACAGCCCAATCACAAGGGCCCGGTGCCATGAAGGTGGCTGTGGGGCATTCGACAAGACCAGCCTGTGAAACGGCTGGGTTTTGAGGTTGGTAGAACTGGAGGTGTGAACACGTAGAGGGCCGCTCATTGCTATAAAGTCTCAGAGGATTCGCTTGAAATTTTCCAGAGGGAATGCCATTTTCTCTTAAATTATAAATCTTTTTAAAACCTAAACCCCGCTACTGTTGTGAAAGAGGGTAAGATGCTTTATTTGTTACCGATCGAAATATGAACCAAGAAACTAACAATGCCCGCCTTAGCAGTTGCTCCGGTTACCCTGGAGATGTCTCCAACAACGAAGCGATTGTCTCCCAACCAGGTTCGACTCGATACTAGTCTCACATCTCTAGAGGATGCCTAACGCTTACCAAATTACACAGGGTGGTCTGGCCTTGATGTTGGAAGCTTTCCGTTTAGTATTATTTTCCCCCTCAAAATATATGGTCTCATATCTTCTAACTCAAACATTAGATATCCCCATAGATCCAGATCCAACAGTTTGGAATTGCCAATTTCCAGCCCAGCCCTCAGAACAGACATCTCAACTTCCGCTGTGAGCTTCTAAAAAAATCCCCACGGTAGACCAGGTAGACGAATACTAGGGACCAACACATTCCGTTAGGCTACAAGGAAACGACTATTGGACTTCGGCTCCCGTCATGAACGACGCAACCCAGGCAAATGGACAGCCTAATGCTACAGACATTATGCCCATGGGCTCGCAACTAGAACCGACTCAACAGACATTGGTAATGGGATAAGCTCTTGAAAGCTTCTGATATACTGTGCATTGCTGAAATGGCTTTGAAAGTCATCAAGAAAACCAAAACCCGCAACGCAAGTGCCCGCACCCCTCCTGTCACAACAAGAGCTTTCGAAGCAAAGGGATTCTTGACCGGCATACACGAGAGACCCACGGTTCCGAAATGTTCATATGTCCAGTGTTGTCGTGTCCGCGTAATAAGAATGGGTTCAGCAGAAAGTACAATCTGATAGATCATCAAAAGCGACGACACAAAAGGGGCTCAGAGCAAGGACTCAACAACTTGCGTGCAAGTCGACATGGGAGTGACACTTCTGGGTCACGCGACAGTGAAGAGACGACGAATGAACTGGGCTTGCAGCTAAGACTGGAATTTCTTCGAGCGAAGAGGGCGGAGATTGATGAGGATATCAGGCTGTTGGAGAATGCGTTGCGGTCCATGAACAAGGTTTATCAGTGCTAGTCTCTATGGAATTACTAGGACATCTTCATTGTGGGTTTTAAAACGGAAAGCGAGATGACTTCGTCAAAGGCTTTAATATGCGCGGCTTTGCTACTGGCTGAGGTTATGGTTGGCTTAGGGTGGTGATTTATTGGTTTTGTGTTGGTTAAAATTTCTACCCAAGTATTCTACAGTGGTTGGGAACGGGGGCCGTTCTCGGGTTCAGACAGATTAGAGCTCTAAGATCTCGACCTTTTTATGATCTCGTATGGGCCACGCTCCTGGATTAGCCATGGTTACATAAACACAGAATGGGGCCGTCCTCAGCATGTCGATACCCAGTCCCGCCGAGCTGGGATGGGTCGTTGTGTTGTGGGCGGGGGCAATAGATTGAAGTTCGTGCTCAAATAAATCTCTAGAAAGGGAGGGGAGGCATTAGAGTCTACCGAAGAATCAGATGCTGCGCTATAATGACCGCCATATAAAGAGGTTGTCAAGGAGGGTAAATGTGGCCAGACCTTCGTGCAGGGGCATTGCTCCAGCGAGAGAGATGGAATATACAAGAATTCGATGCCGCGAGTTGGTGCACTCCGCAAAATGCTGTGTTGTTGGGAGCGTTATAAATCGAAACCGAAGCCCAAATTTGAGGCCACTTTGTTGGAGAAACACAACACACCAACCACAGCCAAACTTCGTGACGTTGGTTTGCTTCTGGGAGCTTTCAAAAAGGGGGATTTCGCGTACTCTCTCGTGAACTGAATGTCATATAAAATAATAAGGGCAAGTGATCAATTGATAGTAATAAAGATCATCTCACGAAAAGGAAGCCCGAAGCTCCCCGTTCCTGACTTGACCTCTCAAGAAGATGATGATGATGATGGTCAGAGGCCGCAGCCTCTGACCCTTTTTCTACATACAAGAAATCGCCCAACGGCCCAAAGCGGCTTAGTACCCATTTTCCCCAACTCACCACCATAATGATTCGGGGACTTGTCAAACACACTCAATGATGGAAGAATTCACTAGAGTCCAACGCCTCAGTTGTCGAGTCAGCCCCTGAGAAAAGCTGCCCGAGCCCCTGCAACACAAGGCGAATGACACGCACGAAATTGGGAGTCAACGGGGCGAACAAAAATCGGCATTCCCGGGACTGCGTAGCAGCCGATCAACCTTCCGACCCGATCCCCCGAGCGGTGTGGGTGGGGTCGAACGGAGACCCGAATAAACATTCGGTCGCATTCGGGGCCTCATGATTCATTCAGTTCTTGCTATCATCTTATTATGTTGAGTATCGCTTTGAAGAAGAACTGGTGACCCAGACTCGCCCTCTTGAAAGTCATCTCTCTCTTTTTCAACTCCCTCTCACAGACAAGCAATCTCTTGTAGGCTCGTCTTGTTGGAAAGTAGGGTCCAGCCAAAATTGTATGTATTGTCCACTTCGTAGCTGATTGCCTCAGGGGCTGCCATGAGAGGCAATTCAAATTCCGAGGCTTCGTCGAGGTTTCATCGAGCAATTGCCG
The DNA here is from genome assembly GCA_023101225.1 of Fusarium solani-melongenae. Classification (NCBI taxonomy): domain Eukaryota; kingdom Fungi; phylum Ascomycota; class Sordariomycetes; order Hypocreales; family Nectriaceae; genus Fusarium; species Fusarium solani-melongenae. The sequence goes on along the minus strand of CP090036.1, from coordinate 6,163,980 downwards.
GATTTGACTAATCTCGTGTCCATGGCCTTATCCAACACGTCTCACCATGTCAAGCTCCGAAAGCCGCCCCACCCAACCAGGCCAGGTATCCAACCTGCCAGGTCCTTGTGCATACCTCACCGGTCACGACAAGTCTTCTGGCAAGGCCATCATCCAAGAAAAGCGCCCAGGAAAATGGACTCATACGATAATAAGCTAATGGGCTTCAACGTGGTCTACACTACCTCGGCATTCCCTGTTTCGCTAAACGACGATATCGATATCAAGACCCATGACGAGCTATCGGCGACCGGGAACCTGGGTTTGGCTAATAAGAATGGAACTGTTTGCCGTATCGTCGATTTCGGTCCTGGATTCGACTGTATGATGCACCGGACTCAGAGTCTTGCCTATGGTATTGTCCTTGACGGCTCGATCGAGCTCGTGCTCGACTCCGGTGACCGACAGCTCATGCATCGTGGGGATGTAGCCGTCCAACGTTCGACTATGCATGCGTGGTATAACCCGAGCAAGACGGAGTGGGCACATATGCCGTTTGTTCTGCAGGATTGTGAGACGTTGGTTCTGGATGGACACAAGTTGAAGGAGGACCTGGGTAGGGCTGCCAAGGATCTACCACCTAGCGGAAACGATGACTAGAATAGCGCAATTGTACCGCATGTGACACACAGAATTCTGCACTCTACCGTTAACATGAAGCCCTAGAGGCTAATCGAAATCAATTGGAAAGCTACTGTCGTCGAGGCAAGCCAGAATATTGAAAACTCCACGTCACCGACAGTGACTCATTCTATACAATATGGTATAGTGTAACGAGGAGTGTTTTCCAACTTCCTCTCCTCCCGATGTAAAAGGATCTGGGGTGTTGACCTTCCCAATATCGGCGTTCCACACCCACACGCTGATTGATATGAAACCAGTGCTTTAATGCAGGCGAGGTATTCATTTGGTCCATAACTCGCCGCCACATCTCATCATTCACATGTTTCTTATCCAGATGTACTCCTATAGACCGCGGAAGTTAGACGCGTGTTCCTGCGGTTATATGCCGTCAGATATTGCGCACTATCTTGAGTATATACGACCCATCTCCAACCCTTTCAACAAGAAGTATTCCATGCTCCTTGTGCCTTCATCTGGTCAGGGTAGATCAGCCCTCCGGCTCAGGTTGAGGTAAGCCGTGCGGGGTAGATTGGTCCTCCTTTTCCGTCCCGGGCCGCCGCTCAACTAAACGATGCCACTTCGGCTGTGTTCCGACCCACAAGTGAAGTTGAGCACCTTGCATAAGCTTCAGACTAGCTGTACCGTAGTACACTAGTGAGCGGCTCTCGGTCCTTGGCTTGTGCGGAGTACTAATGGACAGTTCGGACACGGCGAAAATCCGGGATGGGTATGTGGTCTCTGCCCGATATCCCCCACTACCCGATGAAAGCACTCGATTTCGAGTCGTCGTTGCCGAGTCAGAGTCTTTGATGCTCTCGTCCTAAGCCGAACTAATTAGTGAAGAATCCTTGCTCCTTATTAACACGGTTCGTCGCGATGAAGGTGGTGACATCGCCGCTCGTCTCCCACTATCCAGCACTGCAACGCACATTACACAACTTTAACCGACTTGGAAAGAACTTCGCCGATATGGATAAGAGCGAGTACCATTAAAAAGTAGCCCCGGGCACTTTTGCGCCGCAGAAAGGTGACAAGTGTCTGAGTGTGGCCATCGTGGGTGCAGGCATCGCAGGTTTTTCCGCGGCCATTGCCTTGACACAGAGTGGTCATGACGTTGAAGTGAGTTTTGTTTCCGTCTGGTTCAGCCCTAGATTCCATTTCAACTACTGACACAATCCTGGTGCAAAGATCTTCGAGAGGTCCAAGTTCTCTTACGAGGTTGGGGCCGCCATCAGCATTGGCCCAAATGCCATCCATGTTCTCGACTACTTGGATATCGACCTCAAGGGCCCACGACCGACCAAGGTGGACAAGGTCAGTGACAGTGGAACTATCGAGGCATGGATATAGTGCATCGTGTTTACGAATACTAACGAGCTGCTATCACAACCCAGCTGGCGTATCTCGACCCCTCACCACGGAGAAAACGGCAGACTTCAAGAACTTGTGTCTCAAGGAAAATTATGATGCAGACTGGTTGCTGTTCCACCAAGTAGATTTGCATAGCGAGTTGAGGAGGGCGGCTTTAGAGCTCACGCCGTCCAAGCCAAACGTCGCAAAGCTTCATCTGCTTTCGCCTGTCCAGGAAGTCAATCTGGACGGGACATTGGTCGTCAATGGCCAAACATATCACAAAGATCTAGTTATTGTCGCAGATGGAATCCACGTAAGATCCATCCCATCCCATCCCATGCCGCGAAACCCTCCGCGACTAACACAAATGCCGCTGATCATTTAGACCAAATTCGCGGATCAGGTTGTTGGGAGACCTGTGCGTGCCACACCGACAGGGGTTGCGGCATACCGATTTACCATTCCTACCGAGAAGCTTCTGGCATGTCCGGAAACCAAGCCCTTGTTCGACACCGAGCCGTCCATAACGTTCGCCTTGTACGAGGATAGTAGAATTGTCTGGTATCCGTGCAGAGAGTGAGCTGATCTAATGATTACCCTGTCTCTGAACCTAAATTAACGTCCTTTGTGTAGTGGAGCTTTGCAGAATTTCGGTTTCTTTCACACTGACACTTGGGAGGGCTTCACATCTGAAGGTTTGTCTTTTGCTGTTTCGAAGTTGAACAATAAGTATCCGTGCACTTGAGTCGCTGACAGTGTATTTCTATTTGCTGTTTGTAGCCTACATCTTGCCAACTACGCACGAAGCTTTATTGAAGACTGGTGCACCATACAACGTAACCTTCCAAGAGACGTTGAAGTAAGTGTGGTCAAGAGCGATGGATTAAGCTTCGATCCAGATGACTGGCTAACACCGAGTTCTAGACGGGCTGAGGACCTGAAGCTGTGGAGGCTTCTATACCGCGATCTCATTGACGTATTGACGAGGGGAAAGGTTGTTCTGATCGGCGATGCTGCTCACCCGTGCTTGCCTCGTAAGTTGCTGGCGGGTATCTTGATATTCTGTTAAAACTGACGCATCAACAGGTCAAGGACAAGGTGGGGGGATGGCCATCGAGGATGCGGGAGCCTTGGGTGTTCTCCTCTCCCATGTTCAAGCAGCTGACGAGATCGAGGAGCGCCTGGCACTTTTCCAGAAGCTCCGCAGTGACCGAGTGTTTGCTATGCAGCTCTTCTCCCGGGTTCCCCAGCAAGAAGTAGATAAGATCGCTGATCAAGTTAAGAAGTACTACTAAGGACCAATTCCACGTAAGTCAGATCATCAGAGCGCTGAGTCTCAAATCCTCCACATTTGTTATATCTCTCCAAATGAGCCGCTGCTAACATTTTTCCGTATTTACAGACACGACTGAGGAATTCAACGAGGTCAATTTCACGCCCAATGTACTCCGGGATGCAATGGCGCGTTTGGAAGAGCATGGTAATAAGCAAACAGCCAACGATGCAAGTGAGATAAAGGAGAGGCTGTGAACATGGGGGAAGAGATCGAATTTCTCATCGGCAGATTATCTGTCGGAGGGGGCCCATGGGAAAGCGTGTCTTGCTTGCCTTGTGGCGGTCGAAGACGTCCTAGATATTATGTTGCTCACTCAAACATGTAAATTGTATAAGTTTTAAATGAATATTATTATATAGGAATTGTAACATTTAGTCATTAGCCTCTAATATGTTTGTTTACCTTCCTTCTTACGTCAAACGACAAAACGGCGTGGAAGCCTAATATTAACCTCAGGCTATTATATTTAAAAGCAATCTGCTTTGTTGATTCTTTCATGCTTCTTTCGGCTTAATGCCATCTTCAAATTAAAATTACATGATCTTCTGGCTCAGTTAACCCATCGAGGGCCGGGCTTCGACTATAATAAAGAACAAATTTTCAACATATCATAGCATTATATCCCAATGCTAACACAGTGGCCTTTTGTTAACCTTCTGCTGCCTTTAGTCAAAAAGTGATACCCAGCTGTTAAAATTACACAGCTCCTAATCATGTAGCTGTCTAACATATATAAATTGAATCTCACCATAGACTAAACGCTGACTCGATTGCTAGACTATTCCTGGTGTTTGATGTTGTTTTGACGCAGTATACATGTATTCATTGCCGTGTCAAGTTAAGGCCACTCAAGTATAAACGGCTACAGGCCAGGATCCAATCGTAAACTGCGTCTCGCCTTGGTTTAGCTGTAGTCTCATCAGTGTCTTGATCTCAACTAGATGCTTTTTGCAAGCGTAAAAGTGCCACATACCAACTCCCAGCATTCCGCACCAAGACAACTATCGGCCCCTCGATCCTCCTCATCACCAACGGCACCGGCGACGAAACACGCGGGCATATAATGATCGTCGGTTCCATGAGCATCACGAAAGTTTGGATGCTTCATCAACCTGATCAGTCCGCGGCGCAGGCCGGGACTTCCACCATTTCTGCAGATGACATCCTCCAAAGCCTGGCGAAACTCAAGATGCTTCTCATCCGGAGGGTGGAGCTGAGCGAAGGTGTCTCGATACTTGATGGTGTACTTCCAGTCAGCCCGGTATGATTGTGAACTCCGCCGCCAGATCCTATGAGGAGGAAGCCTCCTTTGCGAAGGGGTCGCAGGGTAGCACCCATTCTCATGTGATCATATGGATCAAAGTATGCATTCATCGAGATGATGACCGTTGGCGGACACCCGTTGGGGAACATCTTGATAATGACGGGGAAAGTATCGATGCGCCAGTCGAACTGGGGCGCTGCCTCGGCCTCGAATCCAGCCTTTTGAAGCATCTCTATACACCTCTCCCCAGTCTTCAAGTCCGTGTTTGGCTTGTAGTTGGCATATTTGCTCTTCTTGACATACGCCAGTGTCTGGAGTCGTGGGTTAGGATTCATGGCGACCTGAACCTTGCGGCCAGGTGCTTCCCAGTGAGCGCCCTGTTGCGGAAAAGTGAAGGAGACAAGGTTAGCCAGCTGGCGTCGATACTTTCTTCATGGTCACAGATGTTCACAAGAGGAAGAGGATAGATACCATGATGATGATTCCATTGACTCCATGATTGACTGCTTCTTGGCCGATCTTCTCCCAGTAATCGGCAATATTGGAACGCTCCCCCAGGACCATTGTCGTCCCGTGAGAAAGGAAGTGAACCGGTGCGAGGTCTAGAGTAGGAAAACAGTCAACAATCGTCCATGTATTCGAGCATTGGGTCATAAAGGTCAGCCGAGTACTGACCACTCATAGTTTCGACAAGTAATAACCCAAGACGAGAGTATGCAGGTGTTGCTGAGACACCCAGCAGGTCTGTGATGGCTGGCTAAATAACCACACTAGGTGACTATACTGGTTTTATGTGAATGCTGGTTATGAGTCGTTACTAAAAGCACGGAGCAGACCATCCCCAGCCATACTAAGGATCTAACTAAATCTGTTGGAATCTAAGTCTAACCACTCGGGGCATCTCTATTGCAGAATCAAAGACGTGTTAAGCAGTGGGTGCGTTCGGTATGTGGAGATGTTCATGTCTTCCGAGCCGCGGCTTGTCCGGCGGGCTTGGTTCACTTGATCAACGCAGGCTTGTTGCAAGAGCCCGCCGAGAGTCCCGCAGAATCCGTAGAAGTCACTGAGCTTGTTGGTTTTGGCTGTTCCTGTCTAGCACAACAGCCGTCGAAGCAATGGACAGACGACATCTTAGATACCTCCTCAACCGAGATATTAACCTCAACGCCACAATGTAAGACAATCGTTTGATATTCCCACACCTACTTCCGCTACCGCGGACCTGACTCGACTCGCTGAACAATGTCCCCGGGAGAAGGAAGAGGCGTGGAGATTACAATCAAGCAAATTTCTTAGTGTCACTCCCGGCGTATTCCTGTAGAGTTCCGCAAGGTTCTACCACGCCGCCTAAGAAAATTGATGTCTGCCACTGGGAAGGTCTCAGCTGATCTATTTCGGTAGACCATATGGAACATTGTCAAGGCGGACATTGCTTACTTCAGTCACTTCAGTCGGTAGATGCAAGTAGGCAGACAATACTCCAGCTATGTAAACAAACCGCTCTTCCAAGCTGTATAGCGAGATGGAGCAACAATGTTGAACAGAATCGATTACAAACAGAAGTTAGGTTAGAAGAACTTGTAAAATTTCATAGAGAGACAACTAAAACTAAAAAAAAAAAAAAAAAAAAAAGAAAAAAAAAAAGAGACAACTGTCTGAACTAACAAGACAAGCTAGGGGCGTATTGATAAAACCAGATAAAACCTGCAAGCGAGCATAGAACTAGGGGCAGCCCCATGTACAGTATACTCCCTGCTCTAATGCCCTGGACAAAGAAGTTGACTGCATCAGCGGCTGGCTGGCCAGTTGGTTTCAGAGGTCGCAGCGCGGTTGCGCAAAAGTCATGGGCGAGGCGACGGTCTCTACCCAAGATGGCCCTCGAGAACGTACTGGGGACTTTTGGGCGCGCAAACTTTGGGCTTGGCTCCTGAAACATCTCCCTCGAATATCGCGTATACGTCGAAACAGGGAAGCCAAGGGGGCAAGCTGGGCCCACTGCTCCATCAGTCAGTACAGGTTCAAGTGATCAAGGCAATTCTTGTATACCTAATAGTTCCGAGGGAATGTGATTGGCAAATCCAACTCGCGATGGGATGAACTGAGCCAGATACTTGGCCTCGGCCGGAGCGGAAAAGACATACAGAGCCTGAATTTTCTCACAGCCGGGCGCGAAGATATCAATGGCGTCATCGAGACTCGTGAAGCTCATGACGACGAGAGTCCGACGCGCGTTTTTCTGACGCAACAAACGATTTGTCCTGCCAGCACAAGGTGCGTCGTCAGTGCCGAGGCTCTCTGGCAGCGTAGAATAAGCTCATACCTGTCTGCGACACCGATGATGCTCCCCCTCTCATCGTTGACAATGACCTTCAGACCTTTACTTGCTTCGTCGTCAGCCAGACCCAGGATACCGCTGGCTTGAGATTTCTCTGTCTTGCGGGATACGGTGGGGTTGCCGTTCCGTGGCTTCTCACCGCGTGGCTCGGGGACAATGATATTGCTGAGTTCTCGTAAGACGGCGTGGATAAAAGACTCTTGCACGAATTCATTCACCATGACGTAGTCGGGTGAGTATTCTCCTCGTCCCCCGAATACAAACTTGGAGGAAGTGATCTTTTTGGCTGCAAGCTCCACGTCGGCGGATCGGTCGACGACTGCCACTGCCTGAGTGACCGGGCTTGCCTGCAGACATACCATGAGCACCGTCAAGGCTTAGTAGTTAGGCTCACTTGATCCTTGGCAATTGGCATGGGATGGTTGCCCTCTAGAGCACTTAAGCTTTTGGCGATAATATTTATGATATAAAGGGCTTTCTAAGTATATCATGTTTTCTAGAGAAGGAGTTATTTTATTGTGTTTTGGATGGTTGAGATTTGGGCCGGCAGGAGCCGATTCCCATGTGCTCTCGAGCCCGTTCGCAACTCCTATTTCAAGCACTCCATCACCTTTCTGTATAAAGTCATGCATAAGAAGATGGTATTATGTGGAACTCTCCAGTTATCTACTTGATACCATATCCTCAACTCCACTGCTCTCTCAAAACTCCTGAGACACCTAGTTGCACTCGTGGTTCTGGTCATCTGAGTACAGATAGTCCTTCTGGATCGTGATTCCAGCATTGGTCCAAGTCTTGCCACCATCAGTAGTTTCAAAGCCGTCACTAGTGGCACCAGTGAGCGAGAGGGTGTTGCCGTAGTTCGGGTCAGCCGCAGACAGGTGCACGGTGATGTTCTCCCAAGTGTAGCCTTGAAGGGTACCGCAGGACTGCAGATAGCATTCGTTGGCTCCGTAAAACACGGCGGGCTTCATGCCAGCCGCATTGGTCTGTGTCGAGATGACCTTGCCACCAGAGGAGATGGTCTGCTTGACCTCGGAGCCGGCCACGAGCTCAAAGTCGAGCTGGATACCATTTTCAATAGGCAGATAGGGCTGTCCAATCTGACCAGAAGGCGTGTAGGTGCTCGCAGCAACGCACCACTGGTTGTTGTCCGTCTCGCAGCCAGTCGCCCGCTGATCCGGCGCCCAGTTCAGCAGCGGCTGAACGAAACTCTCCTGCGCGACGTCCTTGCCGGTAGGGTCATCCTGGATGCCGATCCAGAAGGCGAGTTCTTCGTTGCCTCCGGTGGTAGCGTAGCCGCAAGGGACAGAGGGCGGAACCAACGAGTACGTAGCCTTAGTGATGGTGACGCCATTCTTGGTAGGTCCGGTGTAGAACATGTTTCCAAACTCGTACTGGCCTTGCCAACCAGCGGCATGGGCACCGCCAGTGGCGGCAGAGAGTAGAAGAGCGGAAGTGACTGAAGAGCGCATGTTGAGTGATTCCTTTGCCAACCTGTGTATAAAGAGAACGATGTACAGAGAATGAAATGAATGTATTTAGTGAGAAACGAAAGATAGTGAACAGAGCTCTTGGCTCGGCATTTCATCTTGGGATCCTTCGGTTTTATTTGCCAGATGTTTCAGAAATTGCCCGGCTATGCGGCTCAGGGGCAGGTTGAAGTTACCAGGATCCAAAATTGATTGGCCATTGTCATTAATCTCTCGTGATTAGGGACGCGTCTGATTAGTGGGTTAATCCACAAAAGCTATGTCCTAGTATTTTCCCGGTTGCAACTGTTCGTATCGAGTTGAAGGGAGCGAGCTAGGGCCATGCTACAAGGGTCAAGACCCTCGTTGACGGGACCAGTTGTTTCAATCTCAAACCGGATTAAGATTGTCCCAAACTTTCAAGCAGTTCATGGCATGATTTGGGATTTGTAGGTTGTCTCATGGTCCATGAAAAATGGGCACGCCTGTCCCAATACTCCGAGTTTTTCTAAGATTTAAGATTATAAAATCAAGATCATCGATAAAGCCTCTAGGTTATAATTAATGCATATTGTATTTTTATTTACTTATTTTACTTCAAACTCTTTCCTGTGGCCCGATTAAGTTCTCATTACGTCCAACAAAGGCCCCAGAACAATTTGTGGGAAGCAGACTTTTAGCCCAGTGATGCTCCTTTGTCTAGATCATAGTGGTTTATGGCATCGGATTTTAATGCCGTCATAGACAGATAACTGTGTCTGTGCTGTTGGGGCTGATGTCCTCTTTGGCGTCGTGATTGATGAGAATAACAATAGAATACTTCTTTGACTAGGTACTCAGAACAATGTCATGTTCAAAGCATCAAGGGGCCACCCCTAGCCCAAGATAGAAACCTTGAGCCAAAAGGGAAGATGCTGGTGTTTATTCCTCATACTAGTTCTGTTAGTAAGACAAAGAAAGGGTCACGGCATTTCCGACAAAGACCGTCTGCAACGACCCAGCCAGGGCTGCCAGTTCACCCAGTTTAGGGATATCTGATGGAGATAAAAAGGGCACCGCGAGTCCCAGTTTCTCTACTAGACAACTCGTGACAATCACAACAATTACATCAAAGACAACAATACAACATTTCCCAGCACCAAGTTACTATGCCAACTCAACAGCTCTCAGGGCGGGCTGGGCTCGCCAAACTCCCCTGCGGGATTCACCGGGAGATATTCTCATACCTTTGCCCGGTGGGAGGAACTCGTGGCCTTGTCACTGCATGCAAAAGCCTCTACAACAACTTGATCATCGAGTTCTACAAGGAGTCTGGCCCGCAGCTCAACTGGCTTCCTCTTCTCGCCGCCATCAGCCAAAGCAACATCGACACCCTCGAAAAGTGTCTAAAGGCTGGGGCGTCACTGAACCACCGCTGGCCGTATCTCGGCGAATTTGGAAGGGCAAACGATCTTGAATTCTTCCGATGTTGCCAACCCCTTGACTTGGCGACATGGTATGGCCAGGACGATGCCCTGAGATGGCTGGTTGATAGAGGGGCTGTCCCTACGGATGAAGAGAGGCATCATTTCATGAGGTGCATGGCAACTGACCACCTCGTTTCCGATTTGATGACTGCTGAAGGGAGATGGAAGCCTGTCATGTATCAACAAGAGGTTTGCCAGCAGGAAACTTATCCATTCAGGCCGTACCCTCATTTCGTCTGGCATAGTCCTGAGCTGAGGCCCACGGACATCTCTTCAGGGCTACTACGCCTCTACAAGACCCAGTTCGTGGATCCTTTCGACAGTTACCATACTCAAAGCAGAAGTGAAATCTACTTGGAGAACTGGATAGATTGGATTTGGCGTGACATGCTCCTCTCCGCCTCCGACCCGGTTGCCATCCTAGAGTCAGCCTTGGTTATAGATGAGTATCATAATAGTAGCCTACTCTATTGGTCAGCGGCGAGACCAGCTTCAATTACGGAACGTCTTCGATTCGAGTTTTCTGCCGACATGGTTGGGCAGAAGTTATTGCTCAACTCTGTCGCACCATGGAGCGACCATCCTTTCCCCAAACGCGTCTCTCTCAGGGCCCCCGAAGTGTTCAATCACCTTCTCAACTCCGATACCGATACTGACATCATTTTTCTCGCCTATCGTCCCATCCTGGAATACCTCTTGCGTTTCGAATCGAGTCGTCTGAACGTCTTTCCGACCTTGGAGCTCTATCCACTGATCGCGTACAAAGCCAAGGCATCGTTCGATCTCTCGTCGATTGTTGACAGGATTTATGAAATGGTCCCCAATCTGAACGATTGGGAGACCAACGTGGCCGAGATTGTGCTTAAGGCGCGCGACTCTGGGGTTGACCTGATTAATGCGAGCCACATCTTTCGTGAAGGTCATGAGTTTGAATGTGAGGCTCCAGTTTTTCAAGTCATTTTGTCAACACTTGACGCGATTCGGAAGGGAAACCCGACCACTTCCTGGTGGCATGCCTCCTAGCTTTCTAAGTTGAAACCTGTCATGAGCAATTCAAGCGCACAGCCAACTCATGCCCCCAAATGGACCGCAAGCTGTCTGCTTGCCATTAGTAGGGCTATGATTAGCATATAATGCGAGATATCTATGGCAAAGCCGAGAGAGAAAGAGGGGCCTTTGGGCGGTGCTGGGTAAACGAGAAACCAGGTGTGGTATATAAAGTGCCTAGCTGCAAAGTGAGGGACTTGGTCTTTTGCTTGCGACACTAGGAGAAGTATAAGAAGTGTAGAGGGACTTGGAGAATAGAAGGGAAAGAACTAGTAGACTCTTGAACGTATCGTTGAGAACGGGTAAGAGGGACGACTGATAACGTTTGGAGAATGGTCAAGGTAGAAGTTATTTAGTATATTGCTAGCTACGTTGCATCTACTAACCGTCAACATGGCTTACAACTTGCACCTGGCTTTGTCCATCGCCCCATGTTCCTCGTACGAAGATGGCACAAGCAGCCTTTTATGCATCCTCGGAACATATCGGCAGGCAGCCAACTCACGTCACGGCCTGGCCCTCGTTTGTACATCCAGGACGCTTCATGAGAAACTTATTTTGAGGCTATATAAGGAGGCCGGCAGAAAGCTAAGCTGGTACCCTCTACTCTTCGGCGTCACCGAGGGTAAGATCCCTGTCCTTGAAAGGTGCCTAGAGGCCGGGGCTTCCCTCGATTACCGCTGGCCATACGTCGGCCACTTTAAAAGTCTGTGCTACTATGAAGACTTCAGGTACTATCAACCTCTCGATTGGGCTAAGTGGTCCGGACAAAAAGAGGCCTGGAAATGGCTCGTCAGCAAAAAAGCTACCTCTGCCCGGGATCAATTCTCCGAAGAAAGGGGCAGCGACACTGTGTACATACCCATGAGTTAGTGTCTTGTATTCGACGTGAGGATTGCTGAAGGTAGCTGGAAACCTGTCCTGTGTCGAGTGAGAGAGTTTGTGCCGAGGAAGCCTTTCTACCCACATTCCTTCTGCCATAGCTCAAAGGTAGACCGCTCACTCATCTTTCCCAGGCTGACACGCATTCTCAGCGAACAATTCGAATTGAGGGGGCCTTCTGCCCATCTCGCCGCTTGCATGGCCCGGATCTGGTTCGACTTGCTTTTCTGTAGTCCAGACCAGGGTCATCTCCTGAAGACCGGCTTTTTCAAGAGAGAGAACTCGGCGCATTGGGGGTTTGGTCTTCGCCCGCCAAAGCCGGATGTCTTTGGAAAACCCTCATTTCTCCATACCGCTCTTCAGACAGCTGACCAGTCCTTCGCTCAGTTCGTTTCTATCAAGGGTCCAGAAACCTTGCTTATGTTGTTCCAGTCAAGGGTTAATATTGTCTATGTAGCGTCCGTATACGCCAGCATGCTCGAGTTCCTGACAAATAGCAAGCTAGATAGCAAGTCTATCCGCAACTTCGTGAGCATCAACCCCTATGTTCTTAACGCTCTAAAAGACTCGAAAGCCAACACTATGACAGTACGTCGGTTCTGCCACCATGTCTCTACACAGCTTTCAAGCGATGACTTAAGAAACTTGGCCTTTCCCAGTTGTGCCCGAAACTGCTAGAGAGAGTGAAAGCGGGCATGTTGCAAGTTTATCCTTGAGCAATTACAATCGGCTAGGTGCCTTGCTCTGAGCGGCTCACCTTGGAATATCTAAATACATGAGCTCGCTGTCTTTTTTGCTCAGTTCTAGAGTAAACCATACATAGCCATAATATCAGGATTCTTTCCCAGACGATTTCTCAGAGTGCCAAGGCCTGCTTGAGTGATATCTAATGATTTACTTGGAACTAGAACAAAGAGGTACTACAGGTCTAGCTGGAATAGACGAGGGCAGCGTAGTAATAATATAATACAATACAATAATTTACTTGGAAGTCTTTCAGGAGCTGACATATCAACCACACCCATCAGTCCATGCACAGTCGACCCGTCCACGCCACATTGGAATGAGTTTGACTTTAGACTCCATTTCCCCCCCCTTAGTCCATGTTTTATATTAGTTCCAACTTCATGTCTTTTGTGTCTCGTAGCTAACTCATTGTCACGTAGCTCCTTCTTCATGGTCTTTGTTCCAACCAAACACCCCAGAGAGGGCCATGGTTCGCACATACAGCTCACATCAACATGAGAAGCCGGACTCTGATCAGGGCTGGCCCTTGTATCTTTGATCTGTCGCGGGGATACATGGCACACAACACGATCCTCTAGGGCCCGAAACTGGGCTGAGCCAAGGCTCTTGATTCTTTCGTGTCTCAGCCAGTCCACGCATTTTTTGCCCCGCCGCCTCGAATGGCTGACAGTGTGGCTGAGCGGCTGATTATTGTAGGGGGTCAAGCGACCTGAAAAAAACACCGCCGGTCACACAGCCAAAATTATATGGGATCAGCGGCGGTATTTTTTTCAGGTCGCTTGGGGGTAAATAGGATAATGTGCGGGCCCACTTCTATGCTAAGCAGAGTCATTTCTTCCCCCATGCCTTTAGACGGCAGATTGCCGACTCGTTCAATAGAAATCACCTCCCTTTTTATCCTTCCTTCCAAGTGTCCTCCTCGCGTTGCCAGTCCTCTCATCTTTACTATTTATACTTTAATAGGCCACTAACCTCTTCTTCTATTACTCTGCTTCTTTTTCTTCTGCCCTATACCTTTAGAGACTACCTCTGGTTAAAGCCTGGGCAGTGGCCATGGCCATGCAGTCAATCGACATTGACCTCTATCAAATCGCCGTGATCTTGCCCCTAAAAAGGGACTATGAGACAGCTGCCAAATGCCTCGACCAAGTCTTCCTCCGATCCTCCCTTCAGTCCACCGGTGCAGAGTATACTCTCGGTAGAGCAGGGCTTCACCACGTCGTTCTAGTCACCGGACTCGACAGCACCAGTGCCCCAGATTCTGTGGCAGCCGTGTATCCCGATTTGGTTCAAGCATTTTCTTCCATCCGGGTCGGCTTCTTGGTTGGAGTTGATGCCATCGCGCCGTATGTTGGATGCGCAAAGGCTGGTGACGTTGTGGTCGGATTACCCCAGAGTCATGAATCTGGAATCGCGCACTGCGACCTTGACAAATCTCGAGATCAAAAGCGCCTCTGTATCACTGGCAATTGGGGTAAGCCCCCCGGCTTCGTTCAATCAGCCGTCGACCACACACTGTCATCCCAGTGCCTCCCTACATGGTACGAATATCTTGACAAACACTCATCCACACTCGCGTGTCCGGATGAATCTCTCGAGGACGATCCAGCTAGAAATCAGGTGGGGTTAAAGGAATTCACTCCTAGTCTGAATTCCCCACCACGGTTCAACTTGGCAAAATGGGCGCCAAATATAATCAAGGGGAGGATTGGGTCCTCAAGCCAACCCCTAAGCGGCTCGGAGCTTTTCCACAATCCAGCAGATGACGATGGGATTCTGTGTTTTGAGACAGCGGCTGCAAATCTCCAAGGGCCGCTACCTTTACTCGTCGTTTGTGGCGTTGGCGAGGCCGATACCCCGTCTTTGCCAAGGGAACACGCTATACATGCCAGCAAGGTTGCCTCTGTGTACACAATGTTCCTCGCAGGTCACCTCAACGCTCTACAGCTGACCAGGAGGCATCGTCTCGGTAATATATATCACCATCGACCTTTCTGTTTGGAACGCCCTGCCTTTCGCCTCCTTCGCCTTGAGCGGGGTACCTCTCTCCCAATACAATGCAGCATCTTCGAGGCGTATTTGGATCAAGCCGATACTCCGATTGACTACGAGGCCCTGTCGTATGCTTGGGGGAACAGCGAGAAATCTGAAGTCGTCATTGTTAATAAACGAGTCCTGCCTGTCACCGAGAACTTATATATGGCGCTTCAGCATCTCCGGCAAGAGCATATAGACAGAATACTCTGGGTGGATGCCGTATGTATTGACCAAAGCAACGTCGCAGAGCGCGGTCACCAAGTCACATACATGGGGAGTATCTATGAGAGGGCAGACAATGTCATCGTCTGGCTAGGCTCAGCCAGTGAGAATGCTGGCTTGCTGATATCAGCTCTCAACACACTCCAGCACCAAACCTCCTCACAAGTTTTCCGGACATCAAAACGCACAGATGCTGTCTGGAGGGATATCTGGGACAAGATTCAGGAGAAATCCTCTCCTAGTCAAACGGTTCATCACCTCACGTATGGACTTCAAGAGTTGACTGGAAAGTCTTGGTTTACTAGGGTGTGGATTTTACAAGAAGTGGCGAAAGCGAGACGGGCACAAATCCACTGCACCGCAGGAATCGTCGACGCAAAGCTCTTTGCCCTTGCACCATGGCTTCTAAGAGTCCAGGTCCCACCACGATGTCAAGCCATCCTCGATATTATGCCTGGTCCATCAAGGCAATCATCGTGGTGGAGTAAGGAACGAACACTCCGAGAATTGTTATGGAGATTTTGGGAATGTCAGGCTACTGACCCCAGGGATCGAGTATATGCCCTACTGGGAATTTCTTCCATTGCGGATGAATCGATCAAGCCTGACTACAGCAAAAGCGAGCGTCAGGTCGTACGGGACGTGTGTGATCACCTCTTCGGCAGCTTGGAAGCCCCCATTGATCTATCCCTCATCTACAGCATTACGCAGTTACAAGAAGAGCTTAACATCTTGTCAATAGCAGTCCTAGAACCAAGGACAGCGAAGTAGATATCGCCTGGTGGGCTTGCACGCTCCTTGAATCGCCAAGGGCATGTCAAATGGGCCAATGGGATTCGAAAACTCGCTGTTAAGGGTCTGGGAAGATCATCTTTGGCTTTTCTCCTCACGAGGTTGGATGCTGCGCCTAATGTTGCTCCCAGACTTCTCCACGAAGGTGTCCCTCTAAGAAAGGATACCTTGGCTACTCTTTTGGCTCCTACACTTGAAGCAGACTGGGGGGACAATGCGGGGACAAGTCTGATTGCAATCCGAGTTGGAAAAGACACTCTGCATCTTCTATTTCCAGATGGCCAACCTGAATCTTCGGTTTGTAGCTCTATCCTCAATGAGGCAATTCTCGCCGGAGAAAAGACCTTCTCCTTCAGTATCAGCGGCCTCAAACCTACACCCGAGCGATTGAAAAAGTTCCTCTACAACTCAATACCGGATATTGAAATCCTAGAAGAGAAACCCTACCTGAGAGACTTCTAGAGTCATAGCCTTGACCTCACCCCAGATGTGCGGGCATCTAGCGAACCTATCTTCAGAAAGAAATGAGCAAGCTACAAATTAGGAGGGCTATTTTGAGACACACAAGATTCTCTTGGACACATATGGCGAGGACAGTTCCTGGATATTGGACTCCTATATCGGTCGATGATGCAAACTCGCTTGTCATGTTTTGTTTTTGGAGTTGTATTAGTGAAGGAGTAGACATATGGTGATTGAACTAGTCAACGAGAACCTAGCTGGACAGGAAGCGCGAACTTGTTCTATAGCGTTCCGTCTAACGTAAAAATTACTTGCGAAGTCACATTGTCATCTCCTGGGGTGTACTCTACCTACCAAGGGAGAAATAATGAGATAAAATGGAAAACAAAGCCGCCTGAACGAGTGCCAGGCGTCCTCCCCCGATTCATCTTGTACTTATTATGCTCATCACTCATATCATAAGTTCTTGCCTCATAGGTAGTCACCGGCAAAAGCCTAGCTCAGAGGGTCAGTATTTTTGAAAAGGACCAGGGTCAGGTCATCGATCTCGGCTTCATCCCGGCTGGCGTTGTGAAAGATGAGAATCTCGAATGCATCTTGAGGTCTGATGTCATGTTCTTTGAGATGCTCGGCTCCAGCAGCTGACTGAAGCGTTCCACATGGCGCGCAAGTGTCCAGCTTTCGAGACATCACCCTCGAAGATGACGTTGCAGTATGGACCATTACTTGGGTACGGTTTCTCAAAGTCGACCGCTTTCCCGTATAGGTGCCTCTCTACTATCTGCAAAGGCAGATGTCGACTAACGGTGATACCAGGCTCCGGAGGCGATGAGGAGTCCAGCCTTGTGCTGGTTGGCGACAATAGAAGACCCCTACAGAGCCGTTCGAGTTCCTTCAATCGAAGAGGCTACTCGCATGTTCCTCCGCTGTGACAGAGCCTTATGAAAGGGCATGAGCTGCCTAGCCGTCAACCCATACTTTCCGTGCTGCATCTTGTGGCTGCCCAGGGGAGAGATCCCCCCGATAGCATGGACGATTTAGATACCAAAAGCCCGATTAAAAGCCCTCGCATGATATGAAAGCACATTATTTACTGCCATGTATACTAAAGTTCATCCAATCCTCGCTCGAAATGGGTGCACATGCAACGCGTCGCCAGCGAGAAGGACGCGAACACCTCAAGGCCGACCGGGAGACGCGACGACAAGTTTCGAACATGCCACCTCAATCAACACGGTGAAGTCCGGTCTGGCAGGTACACATGATCTTCTTCAATGAATGAATACGGCGTCGCCTCTGTCCTATCAGCAATAGAGGGGAGCGATGCCCAACAACCCGCCCAGCCTTAACACGAATCCTGCTACAGACCTAACCTTAATAATTACCAAGGGCGAATATCCGCTGTCAAGTTGTTAGCATTTGGCGCGTACGTTTAATTTGTAAATGGTGGTCTAAGCATGTGTGCACTTTGACAGGCGAGGCCAAAGAGTTAGGCTATATATTGAATAGGTATGGAATAGGTATTTATTTCTAGATGGTTCTTTACCTTAATAAAGTGAGGTCTTCTGTAAGTTCAAGAAGATGGCGAACATGAGCTAGGTCTAGGTCTAATCTTCTCAGGCGGCAGGCAAGCCATGGGTATAAAGTGTCATGATGAACTGGCACAGCAGGGAAAAGTGGTTGCCACCAAGGTCCAAATGTGGTATTGGTCCCTGAGCTGTTCTGCGGCGGCGTCCTAGGCCTGTGGGCTATGGCCAGCTGCAGATCTCTGGGCGATGTATTGTTGCTGGGAGGTTTGGGGGAGAATGTCTATAGTCAGGTTGACTATTTCCTCTGCCCAGGTGCTTGCGGCAGAGGACAGCTCTTCAGGGAGAGGCATTTGGCTTGGTAATCCCATCGCTGTCAAGTGACGCCCGTCATTGGTCATAATGTTGACGAAGATAGTTTACCACATCTACAGGCCCCGACCTAGGTCTTACAATGAGAGGGATAACGGGGTGGTTATACTGAGGCAAGTACATATACCTATTCAATACCTATTCAATATGCATCCTAACTCCTTGACTTCGTTTATCAAAGTTCACATATATTTAGACCATCATTTACAAATTGAACGTGCGCGAAAATGCTGATGCGTGAACAATCATCCGTCAAATTGTCTCGTCCCTCAACTAGGCACATAAAACTTGGTCGTTCGTTCAACTCTCCCCTTCACAATCATAGGGTCCTCCCCTCCGAGCACAGCAGCCTCTCCCCAAGCCTCGCTGCACTTGGCCAAGTAAGTCTTTGTCTCGTCCTGAACAAACCACTCCGGTCCGACCTTGACGCCCTTGAGATGATACGCCAGTCCAGCAAATGACATCTCCCAACCGACACCTCCTGCTCCAGCGCCATACTCTTCCCAATGCTTGTTGACGGGCGCTATGTGCGATAGCTTGAGGCGAGACTGGGCCTCGTTGACTTCACTGATCCAGACCTCGACCCAGCTGGTGCTGCCACCAAACTCCCAAGAGAGACGAAAGTTTGAAGGCGGAACACACTTCTCTATGGTGCCGCTGGCGTTGTTCTCGACCTGGAAGCGACCGTTGACGGAGACATCGCCCGATACGGGAGAGAAGAACTGCTTGATCTTGTCTGGCTTCGTGCAGGTTTCCCACAGAGTCGGCACATCGATGTCGAATGTTTGGTTGATGGTGATGATGCGACCTTGGTCTCCAGATTCGGCATTGGTCTTTTCGACGGTTCTCGAGACGGCTGCAAATTGTTGGTTGAGGTCCATGGTGATGTTTATGTTTGCCTCTGAGGCGATTCACGGTAATTCACGATGGTGATGTTTGTGAAGGAGGCATGATGCGGGGCAGCGTGAAGAATAGTGAACACACTTCTTATACGACTAGGCAGAGTGGCTGAAACACAATTAGCCTACATAACTGTTATTACCAAGCATGAGTGATGCATAAAACATCTCAAAAGAAAACACGCTTCAATTCTAACAAAACAAATCTATGTATCTAGGTCTAATAGTCAATACCCTCAAACGCTCAATGCAACCCGCTCTCCCCAGTCTCAGCCATGTGCTTCTGACACTTAAGCATAATGTTGAGCTGATCGCTCACGTCCTGGAGCCGGCCCAGGACCTTTTGGTTGCCATCAGTAAAACTGAGGATTGAGTATGGAACACCCGTGTCGTCGCAGAACTCGCGGATCATGAACTGCACCTTTCGGAGGTTGTGTCGAGGCACGCGGGGGAAGAGATGGTGGACGGCTTGGAACTGAAGACCGCCGTGGATGAAGTCGAGCCAGGCTGGGCAGTCGACGTCCATGGTTGTTCGGAGTTGGCGCTGGGCGAATGACTCGCTCTCGCCAAGGTCGATTGTCGACATTCCCCAGTGAGATAGGGTGATTTGCACATGCAGCGGCATGGTAACAATGTGCGAGACAAGAACAAAGATGACCCGGGTAGTCCAGTCGGGAAGTGCACGCCAGAGAAGACAGTATCCGAACAAGAACCAGTAACAAGCCATAAAAGTAATCTCGGTAGGTCGAATCCACCAGGCCCTGCTCTTACCGAGGGAAGACGACTTTTCCGACAGGACGTGCAGCCAAGAGAGGAGGTACAGGTTGAAGCGGGCGATGCCCATGATGGGATAATAAGTGAAACGTTGGTAGGGAACAAGGAAATCGGCGGCGGCATCCCAGACAAAGGTAAAGTTGTAGTAAGTCGAGCGAAGAGACTTGAAAAAGGATGGACAAGTAGCAAAAAGAGGGACGTTTTGGATATCGGGATCGTGTTCCTGGTCATGTTAGTACAAGTCGAGCTTCGATAGTGTTGATGTTGACTTACAGGCTGGTTGGTGACAAGATGGTGCACGTTGTGACTGCTCTTCCACCATCCGATAGAAAGACCACAGCAAAAATCGGCAATAAACATGCCAATAAGAGTGTCCGTCACAAAGTTGGAAGTAATAGCCAGATGGCCAGCGTCGTGGGCAGTAAACATGATTTGATGCTGCAACAGTCAGTAAGCCAGACCACCCAAGTCAAGACAGCGACCACATACCCAGAACAAGCCAAGAAACACGGCCGACGTGATATACCACTGGTGATAGAACGTCACGGCAAACAGCACGAACAAGGTCGTGTACCGACACATCTCCTTGCCGTACTCAATGTACGGGCAGTTGTAGAGCCCCTCATCGTGGATCCTCTGGTGAAGGCGCTGATACTTGCGAGCGATATCCCTCTGAACCTCGGGGTTAACAGAAGGATACGTAGCAGAATCCCGCTCAATCTCGCGGGAGATGGCAGCATTGGCCACCCTCAGTGTAGCAGAGTGCTTGATAGCCTTGGCCGAAGGCTTCCGGGGCATCCGGTGGTGAAGTCCACAGTCCTTGTGCACAGCATCATCACCACAGCTGCAAATCGACGAGGCAGAGCTCACGCTGTCGTCCACACTCTCGTCCGTATCCGAAGCACCGCTACATGACGCAACACTCGAGTCTGACAGCAGCTGGTCTGCCTCTTTGCGAAAGATGCCGCCTCTTATTGGTGGTGTGCGGTTGACCCAAGACCCTTGCTTCCGGCCGATCCGATAGGGTCTCATGGACCTTAGAGTCGCTTCTGAGTGATAACTATTCCGGAAATCGTTAGGAATCTTAGAATAGAATGTCTCCCCGCATAGGGAAATAAAAATAACGTGTTTTGTCCCAGGTTGTCGGAAACGATTGCAACAGTCCAATCAGGTGTTGTACGTTTCAACCTCAACCTTGAGCCTCACAACACCAGGGGTTTATTACAACGTACGCTTTGATCTCGTCCGTGGCATCTCTTCCCACCATGTGAAGAATAGCCAGTCTTCCTCCGGGGTGCTTGTCCATCCAGCCGTCAAGCTTCAAGACCATGTCCTCGTATATGACAATGGTGTGTCCGTCGGCGATCATGCCCTCGACCTTCCGGGCGGTCAAGATCTGGTCGCGACCCATTTTCGCTGGCTGTATCGCTGTTCGACTCGTGTTTCGCAGGTAATATTCGACCGAAGGAATGAATTCGATTGTAATGTAATTCGGGGAAAAAAAAGGTCGATGTCGAAAGAAGGGGACAAAGGAGTGTCTTGTCTAGGTCGCACGAAGCTGAGTACAAATCGGGACAGAGCTCACCAGAACATGGACACCAAAGCAGCTGGCCCTCCCACGATATGTATTCCTCTTTCTCTGAGCCATTCGCCCCCGTCCAGGGGTGGCTTAGTGTGCCATGGCTCAAGAACGGCGCAGCTCGCGACCAAGTCGAACCCTCAAGCCAATCGACTCTCCGCCTCGAACGATGGCGCGTCACGTCTCGACTTTGCCCACCGGGGGGTAAAGTAAATCTCTTTCAGGGAGATGAGCATCGTCGTGTCCCTCCCATCCTACCCCTTTCCCGAAGGAGAAGGAGGATGAGGGCGTACAGCTAGCAAAAAAGACCGACGGACCCTCGTTTAGAGACAGGCTGGGCAGGCAGACCAGGCTACGCCCAGACCACACTCAATTGGCAGAGGGAGAGCAGAGAATTGGCTCCACGTGGAGAAGCACACAGGACCCTGAAACGAGACGACGGGTGGATTGTCTCCAGCAGGTCTAGACCGGCAGTGGCTTGTGGGTGGGCTGCGAGTCTATCGCGAGACGGAGAGCTAGGGCTAGCCATCCGAGGAGCGTCGTTGGCCGGCAGTAGTAGCCAAGGCTGTCCCCAGACGGCGCAGTGGAAGGGGGGTTTCTAGAAGGGGAGCTTAAAGCGACATGACTCTCTGTGGGTGTGTCCTCCTGCCTTCTATCTGTCCTCGTTTCTTTTCTCAGTGTCAGACGATTCAGTTGTGGATCAGAGTCTAGTCTCACTAAGCGGCAAAGCAAGCTCGCCGACCCAAAGCTGACGACGGCCCTGCATACGCGTACGTGCATTATCCGTGTATAATAAGCTTCTTCTCCGTAAGGGGAGGGAGTGAATGCGAGATGCGAGATTTACGAGAAGAGTACGAAAATCCGTCGGACAAGAACGAAACTGCGCCCCCTGGGGACGACGCACCAACGGAGCGGAGCCAAGCCCCCCCTCCCCCTTGCTCGGAGCTTCAAGTCTAGTCCCCCGGGGGTTCTCTTAGCGCGGTGCGTACCCCAGTGGTCACCGAGCTTATTGGATTGGCCTTGTCAAACCTGTGTTGTACGCGTGTTCCAGATTTTCCAGAATAGGGGGTGCGGGTGATGCAGTCCCAATAGATCTCAACTGAATCTCGGCGGTTACATGACTTGCGCAGAGCCGAAATGTCTAACAGGTTACGTACATAGGGGTTCTAAATCTAGATATGGTACTGTATTCATCGAGCCCAGCTGACTGGACAGGTCGCCAGTCGAACCATGCTGCCGCGCCATTCCATCAAATCTCTTGGTACCTGCGCCGCGCCTCTCCGTGGTCTTGGCCGTGCCTAGCACAAAAGCTAAGCTTCTGGGGCGCATCCTCCAAAGTGACATGCGCGCATTTTGATCAATCTGAGTGGTGCCATTCCCATCCCATGGCGTTTATTACCTCGCCATCATTTCTTTGAAAGGAAGCGCAAGCAGCGGAAACGGGAAATGGACGGACGCCACCAGAGATTGCCTTTTTCCACTGAAGATTCCTTGTTTTCAAGAGGGTGTAGCGCCCTGCGTCATAGCGCCCCCCACGCCAATTGCCTTATGTCAACCCTTGTTGGCGAGTCAAGATTGCGACGGCTTCTTACTTGTGTAGACCGAGGCTCAATATCGGGTAGTGGCATGGGATATTCCGTGTTTGTCTTGTGTCATTCGGTCCAGTGTGTCTCAATTTATTATTCAGTTTACCTCATTTGTACGAATGAAGCTATTCACTGACGACAAAGTCATTATCGAATGCAACATGGCGTCCAATTATTGCGTGCTCTGAATACCATCAAACCCCGCCACTATCCAAACAAATCATCACTAAACTCACCTCTACACACATCTCGTGAAATGCCTCATCGCGACTTCACCTCGCTCCCCATCATCGACCTCTCCCTAAGCGAAAATGCCCTCCTGACAAGCCTCCGCGTCGCCCTGACCGACGTCGGCTTCCTCTACGTGTCCAACCACGGAGTGCCCCAATCCGTCATTGACAATCTCGTACACGTCCTCCCCAAACTGTTTGCCCTCCCGGAGCACGCTAAACGAGAAATCGCACTTGAGAAATCGCCTCATTTCCTCGGTTACAGCGCCGCTGGGACCGAGACGACGGCTGGCAGATGCGATCAGCGGGAGCAGGTTGAGCTGGCTACTGAGCTCACCAAGGCTCCAGAGGGTTCACCTTTGCACGACGGATTGCGTGGTCCGAACCAAGTTGGTCGCGTCAATTGTATCCAATGATTCAGGCACTGATTGAATAGTGGCCGTCCGATTTGCCAGAGCTACGACCAGTGGTAGAGCGCTACATTGAGGAATTAACCAAGCTAGGTGAGAGGTTCTTGCGGCTAGTGGCAAAAGCCCTTGACCTCCCAGATGAGATATTCTTCTCTTATCTCTCAGATCAGCACCGCCTCAAACTCGTCCACTACCCAGCTTCCGACGGACAAAACACCCAAGGCGTCGGTCCCCACAAGGACTCATCTGGATGGTGGACATTCCTCCTCCAAGCATCACCAGAAGTCAAAGGCCTGCAGGTCCTCAACAAAGCTGGCGACTGGATCGAAGCACCCGCAATCCCAGGAACATTCGTAGTAAACATCGGCCAAGCATTTGAAGTCGTAACAAACGGCGTCTGCAAAGCGACAACGCACCGCGTCCTCTCAAGTTCCAGCGAGCGCTTCAGCGTACCCTTTTTCCAAGGCGTGCGACGCAGTCTCACGAGAGACGAAGCGTTGAACTCGCTAGCGGAGCATTTCTCAAAGTTTGGAGCTGGTGATGAGTCGGGAGAGGGTCGGTCGATTGACGCGCCGTTTGTCACGGGCAAGTATAATACCTGGGGCGAGACGCAGCTGAGGACCAAGATACGAAGCCATCGTGACAATGGGCGCAAGTTTTATGCCGAGGTTTACGACAAGTATATTACTGACTCGTAGTGGTATCTTCAATTGTCTTGAACATGCATTGTTGTCGCGTTATTCGCACTCAACGCGCTGGTTGAACAAGTTCCTCTCAAGGTGATCTAACAATCGCCGTTGAATACTCGAGCAGATGCTCGAATGTCTTGATGATCACCAAATGTCTTGAGGATGATACTGTCGTCATCCATTCAGTGGCAGCGTCCATGTCAGCCTCCACAGACAACAAAATGTAGCCGAAAACTGTCCGCCCAAGTATAAATGCTCCGAAACAACACCACGCGTTCAAGTTCGCTCAAGCATTATCTTGAACCTCATCCAAAATGACACTCGAATTACCTCAACGCGAATCATTCGCAACCCGAAGCGGCAACTCATACTCCTACATCCACATTCAGCCAACATCTCGAGACACCACGCTCCTCTTACTCCATGGCTTCCCATCCACTCTCGGCGACTGGGTCCATCAGATTCGCTATTTCTCATCAAAAGGATACGGAATCTTGGCTCCCGACTTGCTTGGATACGGCTCCAGCAGCAAACCCACCGATGTCCATCAATACCGTCTGAAAACAATGGGAGACGAGTTGATTGAGCTGCTCGACCACCTGAACCTGCAAAAAGTCGTGGGCATCGGCCATGACTTTGGCGCCACGCTCCTATCACGCTTAGCAGCGTATCATCCAGATCGCTGGGCGTCCCTCATCTTTCTCGCTGTCGGGCCTCCAAAACTAGGGACGCCGTTTGACATCGACATGATCAACAAGATGACCAAGGAATTCCTAGGGTTTGAGATGCTTGGGTATATCCCATGGATAGCCGACTCAACTACACCTTCAACCTTGGAAAAGCATGCTGAAGCCGCAATGAGCCTCATCTTCTGTCGCGACCGACAGGCATGGGACGAGTGGTTCCATCCTCTCGGTAAGATGAAGCAATTCGTCACTGAAGACCGAAGACTCCCAATCGGACCATGGTACACAGACGGTCTCCAAAAAGAGCATCTGAAAGCCTTTGGCGTTGAAGATGGATACAAGGGCGCATCGACGTGGTATCGCATGTGGATGGACAATCTCTTCGAACCAGACGAGAAAGGCTTTGGAGACTTCCAAATCTCCCAGCCTGCGCTCTTTGTAGTTCCTCAAGAGCCCGAGCAATCTATGGTTCAACAGCAGCGGATGCTCGCATCATGGGCTCCCAATCTTCAGACCGCCAAGTTGGATGCTGGACATTGGATACACCTCGAACGACCAGACGAGACCAACGCAGCCATCCAACAATTCCTGGAGGTAGAATAGACTACTCAGCTCGTAACCAATCGAAAGTGTCAAGCAGATCAAAGTTGAAGTCAAGTTGCATCGGAAACTCCCAATCAAGCGTCTCCAAAGCTCCTCCACCCGCGATGGGAGCATTCAGATTATGATCCAGAACACCCTGGATGACGGCCTTGCAGTCGGCACAGAGATCAGCGTTGGGAGCCGGAGGTCGAACCCAGTCGAGGAATCCAATGAGAAGGCTGAGTTTCTGTATAATCGCTGACCGGCTCAGTTTGGGACAATCTGGGTGTGTGCCGTGGAATGTCGGGCGGAGGAGCTCGAGGCAGAGGATGCCTCCTCCGGGGGCAGCGTAGGCCATTAACTATACAGTCAGTTTAGTCGAATAAAGCAAGGGCATAACCTACCAGCCATTCAAAGTCCCTTCTGACTCCTGCAAATCGATCCTGATGCGTCCAAAACACAAGCGTGAGCGTCACCATCTCGAAGCTGATGACAAGCAACCGGCTGTCATCCACACGTCCAAGGCGCAGCAGCAATCGCTCCGCAAAGAAGAGATTCTGAAGGTGCTCCAGCCTAACGAGAATCCTCGCGTAGATAATCTCTATATCGGCATCAGGATCACTCAAGTCCTCGGTGCGGTAGATGAGGGATTGGGGGAACTGGTCTACAGTTCTCTCAGCTCGGGCTTTCACCTCGCTATTCTTGTCAGCAAATTTATAGCAACCAAGGTTGGTAAACTCACAGAAGACTGTCGATAGACACCCTGGAGCTATTCTCAAGTGCAATCTCCAGCACCTCATCCTTGATAACAGCAATCTGGACACGAGCCCGTGTGAGAGTAGCAGAATGCAACTCGCCATTCCTATTCCACCCATGCTCATCCAACGCCTGCACTGCATGCGACAAAGTTTCCTGATCAGCCAGCAACTCGCCGTCGCTTATATCCAGGGGGAGAGGAGTCGAAAAGTAGCGACGGCCGAGGAGAGGCGGGCGTCCCGTGAAAGACACCATGACTTTGTCGATTGTAAAGATACGGGCAGCTATTCGGCGTTTATTCTCTGTGCTCAGCGTCGGAACGTAATTCGGGTTGTCAAATCCTGCGTGCAATCCCAGGAACGTCATTAATGAGACGGTATCTGCGTGGTATCGCCAACACAACAGACCTGTCGAGGTTAGCATTACCCTACTCAACGTCAAGTAAACATACCTGCATCTCCTGTGATCAGAGACTCGATCGTTGCTCTCCGATAGCAAAGATAAAGCAACACATCATTTCCCGTAGTAAAATGCCTCGCAAGTTCAATGCAATACCCCAAACACGACACGATGTTCTGCGGATTCGACCCAGGAGACCCATCCCAGTATGTCCAGATCAACCCGAGTGATTCCCAACGAATATACGAACTCGAGAACTGATCCATCCACTCCGCGCTACCAATATGCTCATCATGTACGGGCCTGGCCGTGTTGTTGCAGATGGCGAGACCCACCTCTTCGAGCCGCAGGTCATCTTGACTGTTGAGATGTTCGCCCCAGCACTTGTGAAGCGCCTCGATGGTCCTCTTCACACAAGTAATGATCCAGTCATCAGCCCGACAGTGCAGCCGATGAGCCAAGACATCATCATTTGGCTTCGGGAGGTTTCTAAGAACAAAGAGGCACATCTCCTTCAAAGGAAACGGCATCTCAATCAAACAAGCCCTCACCCTCGGCCCCCTCCTAGTCCCAGCCTCAACCTCAACGGGCGGTCCATGGACAAGACTCAGGCTATTACGCGTCTCCTCAAACACGGTATTGTGACTGGTGAAGCCGAGATACCCAGGAGCAGACGGCGATGGTGTTGTAGAGGAGCTTGAGGAAGGTCGGAGCCGCTGCCTCTTGGCTCCCCTTGGCTCGGTGACGGTGTAGACGCATGTTTCTTTCCTCTTCCTGCACCGCGAGCAGGTGGGCTGATCGTGATCGCACGCAACTTTGCGTGCGCGACAAGGGTCGCAGGCTTGAGGGCGTCCATTAAGACGACGAAGCAAGGGAGTCTCCTCCATTTCAAGCCGAAGTGTTGATGATAAATCTCGGTCTCGGCTTGACCTCTCTCGGTATGAACACATCTCGGCTTGACAAAAACTCGGCTTCGGCTTCGGCTTGGACTCTGCTCGGCTTCGGTTAGCCTCAATGCGCAGCCCATAACCCCACTAGGTAGCTCGGCTTACAGGGGTTTGCAGCAATTAACCTCTGTGAGCCTCGCCGAAGGCCAGGGTGCGTCACACCGGGCAGCGTTAGTTTCTGTAGTCGCTGCCGAGCTGACAAAATGTGATGGGATGGCATCATGAGAAGGGCGCACACGTCGTGGACCAGGTGAGTCAATGGGGCTCTGAAGGATTACAAATGTGAGGTAGGGCTGAAAGTACAAATAGACGTGGATGCCTCGCCAGATGATAGAGATTCCAGTCCAAGACATCAATACAATACAGTTCAGTACACTCTACAGAGTACAAACATCCCACATACACACATTCACACATTCACACATTCACCATGTCGCATCAACTCTCCTCCGAGTCTTACACCACGGCCAACGTCTCCGAGACAACACTCGTTGACACATCCAAGCCCACAACAAGTACCAAGCCAAGTCAGTCCCAGAGTATCCTCATCTCATCACGTATCTAACGCCCAAAAGACCTCGAGAAGCCAGCCCCAAAGCGAAGTCTCAAGGAGAAGCTCAAGATGAAGCTCGAAGGATCCGTAGATCCTACAAAGAAGCCCGCCGATCCGTACAAGTCATGGGAGGCTCGGGCAGGTCAGTAATCGCTAACAAACTCATGTGTGGATCAGAAAGCTAATTCTATCCAGTAGCACTCCTATGAAGGATCCAAAATGTGGTGGAAGCGTGAATTTTTAGGAATGGTTGGACATTTTTTGGCTTACGCGTTTATACCGAGTCTCGGAGCAAATACCCCTAGTAATTGAACTTGAAGTTTGAACTTGATTGGCAATGGATGGTCCCCGTGAATGAATGCTTACGATGGGGCAGACGTCAGCCTTACGAGCCTGTGATGGATCGTCAAGAGGCTCTATATTCGTCCATCGAGACGTTGTAAGCGGGCATTCATTCACACCGTGAACTGATCTGTGAGCGCTGCGCCATCAAGCTTTGCCTAGGCATATCCTCAGCCCCTCCCGTATTGCAACACCTTGACCTCAAGTTCAATTCTATTTTAACTCTTAATATAGATAGAGGGATCCTAAATATTCCTTCGCTTTGCAGTATCATGCCGATGTCGGGTTGGACGGTACATCACTGACACGAGCAAGCAGTCATGAGGCTCGGGGTGCTCGGTGCTCGGTATGCTCGGCATACGTGGCAGGTTGCAATGTCGCGATATCAAATACACGAATTAAGGAGCACTTCGGTAAAGAACCCATTGAATAGTGTATACTACTTCAGAATATTGCAATGGCTCATGGTTGCTATTCACTTATAAACATCTTCCCCGTGGACTCAATAATACTACAGGGTAGCCCCAACTTCCAAAGCAACACAGCAACTTGACCACACCTCGAGAACATGAAACATCCAATAAATAGCTTCAATTCAGAAGGCATGTATCATTACAATTAGCATATTATGCAATTTGAGTAAAACTCCCACCAAACTTTTGTCATCCCGCCATGGTAGCCTCAACTCACTCACAACTTCAACACAACCTTTCCCCTCTTATCCATCCTCCCACTCGCCCTCTCATACGCCTCCCTCGCCTCAGCAAGAGTAAAAGTCTCTGCCAAAAAAGGTCGCACATACCCCATCTCCAACGCCTTTGCAAGCTTTCCTAGCTGCTGCCCAGAAGGCTCGACGATGAAAAATACAGCCTTGACGTGCTCCTTTCCAGCCGGTGGCGTCTTGGCAAAATTGAAGCTGCTTGAGTCCACAGAGATGAGACTCCCAGCGTCTGTGACAAGATCCCAAGCTTGAGCTAGTGGTTTCCCGCCGACGGTGTCAATGACAATGTCAAAGGAGCGCTTGACGATGCTCAATTCGTCATACTCGACAACTTCGTGGGCTCCCAGCGATCGAAGAAACTCGTCGTTTCGCTCCGTGGAACTCGACGCGGCGATGACTTGTAGACCGGCATAGACGGCAAGCTGCACAATGTACGACCCAACTGCACCCGACGACCCCGTCACGAGTAGAGTCCGACCAGTCGATATCTTTGCAGCCGCGTCAAAGTCTGGCTCCGGCACGCCCGCTTGGACAAACAGAGCCTGCCACGCCGTCAAGGCACTAAGAGGAACCGTGACGCTCTCAGCCCAAGACAAGTTCTTCGGCTTCAAAGCCAACTCGTCTTCTTCCGCCATCGCATACTCAGCCCAAGTCGACCCTCTCTTGGTGCTAACCATAGTATACACCTCATCCCCAGGCTTAAACCTCCCCTCCTCACAAACCTTCTCGACAACACCGGAGAAATCGTACCCGGGAACCCGAAGCTCATGATGGTATGACTCAGGCCAGGTCAACTCGTCGCGAGTCACGGTCGTAGCATGGACGCGAACGAGGACCTGCCCAGGCTTCAAATCGGGAACGGCAACATCTCGTTCAAGCACCAGCGCAGATGAAGGCGCCGGGTTGCTCGCAGAGTAGGGCTCTTGACCCTTAGATGACTGGATCCTCACGGCTCGCATGATGACGTTTTGTTTTGCATCTGATAAGATGATCTCTCGTGAGCGATTTTCCCAGCCCCCATCTTTTTACTAACAACCATCCAATCGACTCTCTCAAACAGCGTCTGTGTAACAAAGTTCAGGCCCTTTTTAAGGGTCCCACGAGTTTGAGTCCGGTCCCGGCATTTACCATCCACAAAATCCTCCGTAGACCCCCACACCCGGTGAACTTGGATCTTGGTGTGTGGAGTCGTGGCATCCCACGGCCTCGGTCACGGCTTGCTTTTTTGGTGGGCTTGGCAGTCGGAGATGAGGACAAGACACGGGAATAGAGGTGATTATTGAAGGTGATTGAGATATACTCTTGATCAAGGTCAGCCTGGTAAACACCACTCGAGTTATAACCAGTGTACCACCAACTCTTTATCAGTCCCTACAGCTCAGCATCCTCAGCGCCGCACCTCACTGCCCTTTTCGACCTTCTCCCTCGGTAGCTCCCCGCGCAAAGCCTCCACACCACCACAGCCTTCACAGCAATGATAGGCACGTGTGATGGCTCTACCCACCCTTGAGGGGCTCTCCTGCATGGCGCAAACCAACCCGGGCCGCTGCCGGAGAGGCCAAACAGCAAACATACGATCCCGAGTACAAGTAGCTGAAGCTCTGCTGCTCACTCAAGCTGTCGTAATCTCACCTCCTGTAGCAGCACCTTCACCATGGCGTCCCTCTTCATCAATGGCAGCATCCTAACCAAGTCCGAGGCCGGCCTCGCCGACCAGCCGACGTTTGCCGAGAGCATGTTTGTAAAAGACGGCATCATCCAAGCCATCGGCACAAAAGAGGAGCTCTCTGCCAAGTTCAGCAGCCCCGACGTGACAGTCCAGGACCTCGCGGGGAGGACCATCCTCCCAGGCTTCATCGACGGCCACATGCACCTGCTGCTTCTGGGCCAGTCTCTGCGAAAGGTCGGACTCGAGCACTGCAAGAACCTGGACGATATCCTCAACACTTTGCGAGACTATGCAAGGTCAAACCCGGATGTGCCCAGGATCATGGCCAAGGGGTGGATGCACTCCATGACTCCCGACGGTGTCACGGCTAAGTTGCTCGATGAGATTGACTCGCGGCCTATTTACGTCGACACAAAGGACATGCACTCGACGTGGTGCAACTCGGCGGGTTTGGAAGAGATGAAAGTGGCCGACATGGCGGATCCCCCAGGTGGCATCATCGAGAGAGACGAGCAGGGTAGACCATCAGGAGTCCTGAGTGAAGGCTCAGTGCTATCCATCGTATGGCCTCACCAAGCTTCAGTGGCCACAAATGAGGACCGCATCGAGTGTATGCTCGCAGCCTTTGAAGCCTACAACTCCTCTGGATACACAGGTCTCATCGAGATGGCCATGGACGAGGCAGCCTGGGAATCCCTCACCGAGCTCAAGATTCGCCACCCAGAAGTCTCGATGCGCATCACGGCCTACTGGATCATCAAGCCCGCCGACACAGCGGAGGAGCGAGCCCGTCAAGTCGACCGAGCCATCGAGCTCGCGGCCAAGTACAACAAGGAGAAGTCCCCAGACCTGCGCATCGCGGGTATCAAAGTCATCTGCGACGGAATCATCGACGCCTGCACATCCTTCCTCTCGGAGCCATACGCCACGGCCCCATCACCGCCTCCGATCTGGACCCGTGAGGACCTTGAGCCCGTGGTGAAGAAGGCCGCAGACGCAGGTCTCCAAATCGCCCTGCACGCCATCGGAGACGCTGCCATCACTATGGCGGTAGACATGCTCGAGAAGTACGGCAAGGCTGGTGGCAGACACAGGATCGAGCATCTCGAGGTGGCATCCCCTGAAGACGCAAAGCGTCTCGGCAAGCTCGGCCTCACAGCTTCCATCCAGCCCGTCCACGCTGATCCAGCCATCCTCCGCGCCTGGCCTCGTCTCATCGGAGACCGCTGCAAGCGAGCCTTTGCGTACCGCGAGTTCGCAGACTCTGGAGCTCTCCTAGCCCTGGGCAGCGACAGCCCAACAGCACCTTGGAACCCTCTTCACAACATCTACGTCGCCACAACCCGTCGATCGGCGAGGGAGCCCGAGTGCGAGGAGGTAGTTAACAAGAACTTCCGTTTAGGAGTCTGCGAGGCGGTGGTGGCTGGTTCAGCGGGAGCGGCAAAGAGTGTATTCCAGGATGATCGTGTAGGAAGCCTCGAGGTTGGTAAGATCGCCGACATTATTGTGGTGGACATGCAGTGGGAGGCAACTCAGCTGCTCAAGGCCGAGGTCAAGGAGACTTGGTTCGGAGGAAAGAAGGTCTGGAGTTCGAGAGTATAGACGAGTTGTCAGTGTTGTTGTGCATATAGAGTTGAGTTGAAGCGAGGTGTTTGGCTGGGGGTTGGTGAAGATGAGGAATATCCCTGAATTCAAGGGGGAATACAAAACTATCCCAAACGATGCCCATCTGTATCCCAAGTGATTCCCGTGTATATCCATCTCAAGCCGCGTTAATCCATTCTCATTAAGCATCATCAGCCTCCTCCATCACCATCATCAACTTTCGGATCTACCTCAACATCCGATCAGCTGCCAAGAAACGCCATACTCAACATCATCTGATACAGAGATAGCCTATTCAGAGGCATCATTTGCCAGACCATCTCCTAGTTCGACCTTTATCACCGTTCTAGATACGTCTTATTCCCATCTCCATATCTCATCTTCGCACCTTGATCTGGAGTCCGGGACTTAGCAGTATGCCGGAGCCAAGCCCACCCCCTGTTCCTCGACGAACTCCCAAGATACGACGGTACTTACCCCCCCGCTATCTCTCACCCCCTCGTCTTATCCCAACTTAGTGGTATCTCTTCAACTCCACTACCCGGCTGCTATCAGTGGACCTCTCATCCATGCCTTTCCCCGGATTAAGCCTCGTTTCTGGGGTTTGAACTCGTCCCCCCTCATCATGGGTCCCGTTGAGCACAAAAAGGGCTGCTCCTCGCCGTCCTTTGCCATTGACAAGACAGGCAACTCCTCCTCTTCAAACACATCAACCTCTTGACCAGACAACTTCAGCCATGGCCGATACAAAGATGCAAGACATCGAGGTCGACAAGAAACCCGCCATCATCGACAACGATGATGTCGAGGCAGATCTCAAAGCCGGCATCATCTCAGATCTCGACGAAGCAGAGATCTTCCTCCGAGACCATGGAATCGCCCACTCGCGCCTCCACGAGCTCATGTCGGATGAGAACGCCCTCAAGAAGCTCCGCCGAAAGGTCGACTGGACCCTAATGCCTCTCCTCTGCGGCACCTACCTCCTCCAGTACATCGACAAACAGGCTCTTGGCTACTCTGCCGTCTTTGACCTGTTCACTTCTACCGGCATGACTAGTGATCAGTACAGCTGGATGGCTTCGATCTTCTACTTTGCCTACCTCCTCGCAGAGTGGCCAGCCTCGTACCTCGCCCAGCGTCTCCCCACCGGCACGGTGGTCAGCTCCTTCGTCATCACCTGGGGCACCATCCTCTGCCTCACAGCAGCCTGCCAGAACTTTGCCGGTCTCGCAGTCTGCCGCTTCCTCCTCGGTACCTTTGAAGCCGTCATCACCCCTGCTTTCATGCTCATCGTCTCCCAATGGTTCCGCGGTGAATCACAGCCTTCGCGAGCAGGTCTCTTTTACTGCTTCAATGGCGTGGGCAGCATGTTTGGCGGTATCCTCTTCTACGGCGTCGGCCAAGCCAAGGGATGGGACGTCTGGCGTATCATCTACGTTCTCTGCGGTGGTCTGACCATCTGCTGGGGCATCCTGCTCTTCTTCTACCTCCCCAACAACATCCTCACGGCCAAGAGGTTCACAGTTGAGGAGCGAGCCATGCTCATTGCTCAGAGCGCGCGTAACCGCACCGGTGTCTTCAACCGTAAGATCAAGTGGAACCAGATCAAGGAAGTTTTCTGCGACTCTCAGATCTGGCTGCTCTTCTTCTTTACTCTTCTCAACGAGGTCATCAACGGTGGAATTGCCAACTTTTCCAAGCTCATCGTCAAGGGCTTCACCAAGGACCCTCTTCTGACCACCGCGTACGGTATTCCCTATGGTGCCTGCATGGTTGTTTTTGACTTTACCGGTCCCTACCTTGCCTCGCGATTCAAGAATGTCCGAACTATTGTCATGATTGTGTGGTTGATGCCCACTCTTGTCGCTGTGACTCTGTTTTGGCAGCTTCCTCGAACCAACAAGGGAGGTCTTCTTGCTGGCTACTACATTGTGAGTTACCTGATCCATCTTGCAACGCACACTCTAATGGTGATTAGTGCGCTTCCTTCGTTGGTGCCCTTGTCGTCGCCCTTCAAATGCCCGCCTCCAACGTCGGCGGTTACACCAAGCGAACCACCGCCACAGCCTTTGTCTTCCTTGTAAGTCTCAAGCCTCTCAATCACATCCTCCAATGCTAACAAGTCAAGGCTTACTGTATCGGCAACATCATCGGCCCTCACGGCTTCCTCGGCTCCGAAGCCCCCATCTACCAGACCGGCTGCAAGCTTATCATCGGCTGTGTCGCCGGCCAAGTCCTCATTGCCCTCATCCTCCGCTACGTGCTCATCCGAAGGAACAAGCTTCGTGATGCCCAGGGCCCAGTCATTGAGGATGAAAACGCTGCTCTCCAGGATCTCACAGACTTTGAGAACCCCAACTTCCGATACTCTTATTAGAAGCATCCTATTAGAAGCACCTGCTAGCTGCTAGATACCAATTGACCACATGTCACATCATTTCGTCTCTCCTCGTGACGCTACTCCCCCCAATAACCCATGCCAATTTGTTGGTTACTCCGCTGGCAACATTTAGCGAACAGAACAAACCTGGGGAAACCCTCCTAGCAAAACATTTACGTAAAAGAAATCATGGTCTTTGAACAGGGTTAGCTAAGTCTGGGGTAAGCAAATCCACATCGCAAGGATGGATGGGACCAACAGACGATGCAAACTACCGGCTCAATGGAGCGGATGCTGGGGCCAACCTTGCCTTTGACAGCTGGTTGATCTGGTAAGATGACATCTTGCGTCGTGGTAAACCCGGGTCTAGGCCTTAGGAGACCATAGCACCTAAAGTTGAATGTAACTGCAAGTCCAATATCACCGCTCTTAAGTTCCTATCATCGTTTGACAGCTGCAAAAGCTGAATGTTGCCACAATGGCATGTCGATCCTCGTTCTTATCCATGATCTCGTCGAGGATAAACAAATTAGCTTATTCTCCCCTAAATATGGTCATTAAAATATAATAAAATTAGATTAAAATCTTCTAGATTATATACTACTTTATGATGTTTCTATAAATTAATTTATTATACTTATGAGGAGTTAGGTATCCCTCTTGATCCTCTGGCGTCTCATTTATTTCTATACCCGCATGTGCAGTAAGCCTCAACTCGCTTCATGACTCGCAGATACAGATACAAACTCAACGGCTGAACCCGTTCACCCGTTGAAAGTTTCGTATCGGAAACATCCACAAGACCTCAGAGGCTTACCCATCATCGATCAAGTTCCTAGTCATAGATCCAGGTTTCCTCTTCATCCAACACAGACTGGACATCCCACCAAGGCCATGACGATCAACCCGCTTCAACTCCACCGTCAACCTTCCGCTCACTAATCCCCAGACCCATCAACCCAAGATAAGAGCCTCCAGGCGCCATCGTGAGCCCCGACAAAGCGGGTGCCCGTTTGTTTGGCATGATGCCGGGAGCTTCCTATCGTTTCCCCGCGGCCATTCGTATGATTCAAGTGGACCGTGAACAGGGGAAGAGTGTCAACTCCCGGGGGTTGATCTGTGCCCGGGCGGTGTTCTCTCCACCGTTCGGAGTCAAGATCAAAAGCCGACATGTACCTCCTTAACAATTTCTCAAAAGGTGGCTGGGAAATCGAACGGTTTTAGCGAATGAGGATCACTGTAGATGGGTCACACAGCAGCTTCAACGGCAAACGTTGAGAATCCGGGGTAAAGCTCGTGCTCAACATGCAAGCCCCTACCGTTCATGCAAAGCTTCAAGACCGAATTTCGGAGGGTGTGACTTTGTATATAAAAAAAAAAAACTAAATATGCCCATGATGAGATGCCAATGAAAGCGAATGCTAAACAAACAAAACCCCTACCCAGTTGATGATGCAACGACTCGTATGCTCTTCTATCCAGAAACGCCGTGAGAATGCCTAAATCACAATACCACGCTGTACCCATCCCTGTCTTCCCTTCCACGCCCAGAGAAGAAGCCCAATACCAATCCAGACTGTAATAGTCTCTGCCCAGTACGTTCCAGCATAACATCGCTGTCCGTAGCAGAAGAGATCACCCTCCCCATCACCGTGCTCATCCCCAGGATGGTTGGCACCATCCTGGTACACGGCTGAGTACACGAGGCCCCAGAAAGTCGAGCCAAGGGCAGGCAACATGCCGATTATGCCAAAGTTGGTGGCAAAGTTCTCGACACCCCAGATGATGGTGACAATCAAGGGCGTGAGACTGAAGATGGCGCCGTAGCCAGCACCAACCATTCCCGAGACCAGCCAGAAACGCTCAGAGTGGTTCTGAACGAAACCCGACGCCAGGACGAGGAGACCAAGCGACAAGACAGCGGCAAAGAATGCCATGAATGCGACGCGGGAGATGGCGAAGCGATCGCTGACTGCCGAACGAGCGTGTCTGACCTGAACATGTTGAGTCTGAGGCGAAGGCGCCAACAGATCTGTCAAGGTGCCGATGAAAATCCTCGCAAGAGTGTTTGTAACACCAAAGATGGAAACATGAGTGGCCGCTGACGTGTGATGTCCAAGCCCTTCCGACATTGGTGGCGTCAGAGTGCCGATGATGGTACCTAGATTGTTGATGAAGGCCTCGCCCGGACCTACCATCAATAGGAACGCCAAAGCAAATGGCCACATGGTCCTATCGGCGAGAAACTGTCGCGTCTCGGCGTTGAGAACCCAGTTCTTCTTCCACTTCTTGTCGTCCTTGGTCGGATCTAGCAGCGACGAGTTCTCCAGATCATCGCCCTGTGCACTCACGCCTCCGTAGCTGCTGGTCCTGCCTAGCAGCGAGCTCCCGTCAAGCAGACCGCTCTGCTCCAGCTCCTCGATAGCCTCGTCGATGAGGTCATCCTCGTCCACCACCCGCAGCGTAAACGTCCCCATGATGCCCATAACAAACAGCAGGACCGCGAGGAACAGGAAGAACCGGAACACATCCAAGTCTCCCTTGGAGCCATCTGGTCGCGTTTCAGTGAACAGACGACTCCCTGCTTGACTCAGCCACATGGGACTCAACCCAAAGCAAGTAATGGGCGTGGCGAGCGCCAAACCTCTGTATCGACCCTTTCCAAAATTCTTTGCGCAAGACGACACAGCGGCCATGTATAGCGCGCAGGTCGCGATGCCGATGCAGACAAAGGCAAACATCATGAGCGGGAGCGACCAGTCCCCATCCGGCCGAGGCCCACCATGGCCGCGGTACTGAAGATCCAGCTTCCTGTACACACCCGCAGCGATGCCGTATCCCCCGCCAAAGAGGACTCCTCCCGTGAGTGCGAGAGGCGCGAGACCAACGCGGTCGCATATGTATCCGACGATCGAGATGGGGAGGTAAAGGGCGAGGGAACCGGCGATGGCGACGGCGTTGACCTGGAACTGGGTGTAGTGCAGTCGCGATTGCAAGAGCGGCGCATACAGCGAAAACACGACGATGGAGCCGCTGCAGAGAGCGCAAATGTTGGCCGAGATGAAAGAAATCAAACGGATGGCTTGCTTCGCCTTGCGCATCCGTGTCCGATGGCCGCGCCCGTCGTCCGATTCCGTATCAGAGGCATAACTAGAGCTGCGCGTCGATATCTGGTCGCTATCGCGGGGGCGCGCGACGTCGTCCGAAGCTGGAGGAGGCATCTTGGAGTGTAGGAGAGTTCTCTCAGTTGGCGATGATCATGTCGGAGAAGGAAGAGAGCAGGT
Source organism: Fusarium solani-melongenae (assembly GCA_023101225.1). NCBI lineage: Eukaryota > Fungi > Ascomycota > Sordariomycetes > Hypocreales > Nectriaceae > Fusarium > Fusarium solani-melongenae. Next base: position 6,125,913 of record CP090036.1, on the reverse strand, counting down.
GACAGGCCAAAGACCCCGTGAGACGTTTCACTGCCCGTGATTGATGAATCACGTCAGTTGGAGGTGCTCCATCGCGATCCAACGTCATGGGGGTCTTTGATGGAGCCCCCACTTGGGTTGACCTCCGATGCCGGGCGGGCCGTTTAAACTCTATCGTCAAGGGTGCAGAAGTTTCTACAGGTATGAATCATTCATCAAAGTGTCATGTCACCAAAAAAAGAATTCTTTCATTAAAATTCCGAACCTTATCTGCTTTGTGCCTTTCCGTGTTGACGTGTTATGGATTGGTGGCAAGTCGAATCAAGGTGGCCGTCACAGATGGACTCTCAGGCGGAGCATCATCCTTTATCAAGATCAACGCCGCCTTCAACCCCCAGCCGCTCAGCGGCTGAGGCGGATCCTGTGAGTTGACAAAGTTATCTACCGGCTTCCCCTCCGACGGCGAGTCAGAGGGTTCAAACATGACGACGCCTCCGATGGTGGGTACTACCACAAAGTCGTCATCCTGAAATATCCTCGTCCTCGCGGCATGCACCGGGTCTCGAAGTCGAATCGGCGCCCAGCGTGGTTCACCCGAAAGGCCGCTTCCGACAGGATGTATCGTTTGCAGGTGGAGGTCGATGCCCATGTTTCTGTCAGCCGTGGTTGCTGCCAGCAGCAAGTCTTCATTCCAGAGGTGTACATCCACAAATAACAGTTCCTTTCCCGCTGTCAAATGAGGCTGAGGGCTTCCCATCCAGAGAAGGTCGGGCCGTGAGGATTTATACTCGTAGTGTTTAAAGGTCTGCGTCAAGACGTTGAAAGAGACAGCACCCCAATCGCCAACCTTTGTCGCCGGCAAGCATCCATAGCAAATATCAGGGTTAGTTTGAATCCGGTTCTGGCTTCGATAGATGCCCAGAGCAAAAGATCCATAGTTGTCCGACTTTCTGCACGCAAACGATAATCCGAGCCAATTCTCTCGATTGCACTCTTGGTTGGCGTGTCGTCTGGGGTTTGGAATGTCTTCTGTCGCCCACCACACCGGCTGCGCGTTTTCGAATTTGACAACAACAAAGCTGATCTGTTTGAAGCCTGCTTTATTCAGCGTCTGATTGCAGATGTGGTTTGTGTACTCACTCGAGATCTTGCGGGAACATGCCCAAACCCCGAACACCACATTGTCTTGCGTCGGATGTGGCAAGACGTTGGCATTGCCGCTAAATAAACGCTCCGACCCCGATAGGCGAGTCTGAACCTCTGTGAGATCGAGCTGTGTCGTTCTACCACCCCAAGTATAGACTACTATCGGCCCAGTTAAACACCCAATGCCGACAGTCTTAGCCTCTGTATGCGCTGTAGCAAATGGACCTGGCAGGTAGATGATCTTCCACTCTTTCGTAGTTAGGTTGGCAATAAATCTATCAATATTAGCAGCACCCAGAGATATTTCCGTTGGCATTACACTAACATTACTCGGTTGAGGTTGACCTGGGTGGCTTCTCTCATCACAAGAAGTTGATCACTGATGCACACAAGTCGGAATTGAGCGCCCGACATGGCACCTCCAGGAGGAAGAAACCTATGTCTTTCTCCAGTCCGAAGGTCATCAACAATAACCCTATCCAAACTGGGCTGCCAAGCGAGCTTCTCTTTCGCATAAAGCGAAGGATACCACGAATCGACGGGTACCGGGCCAGGCTGCGACGGCGGAGTTGACTCGCGAAAGATGCCGCTGAGGCCCTGGTTCCACCGCATCCATGTGTACTTGGAAAATGGTCGCTCCCACTTCTTTCGCTTCTTAACTACCATAGAAAAGAGCTGCCTGCCAGGCGTTGTCGGGTACCACTCCAAAAGGCCGGGGAAGAAGTTGCGGCATGCTCGCGCCAAGACCGAGTCCTGCGTCCACGCCGTTGCCCATGCTCTACAGACCAATCTGCAAGCCCGAAAGTCATGGACGCCTAGGTATGAAAGAATAAGGCAGATGAGCTCCGGGGGTAGATCTTGGAGACCTGAGAGCACGATGGTTGCGTCGCGGATTCGGCCCCGCAGGTACAGGATATCCCAAGGCGACAGATCCGCTAGGAAGTCGTCGATGACCTGCTTCTTGGCGCGACCGTGATTTGGCGAAGCCAGAGCCTTTTGCACAGGCTGGTCGGTAGCGATCTGCATTGTGTTGATGGCGTGGCTGAGTAGAATTGAAGACCATCGTAAGTTGTTTCATGCTTGGATGCCTACAGCACATGCATGTGCAGGAGCGGTCATGTGACCAGAAGTTGAAGAGAAGGCCAACGTTGAAGTGTACCAATTCAGCACCTGATCATCCACCGATGGTTCGTTGTCGTCCTCATCTACACCCAGTCTATCTCGGATATCAGTGGATTAAAACCTATAGATATCTACTGTAACTGGGAAACGGTGGAGAATGGGCATGTGTTGTAACGCCTCTATCATGTCTTCAAGGAAGTTGACGCCAAACAATATGGTTCCGCAATTGGGTAAAATCACCTCTGCAAGGGCACGTAGCTGCATATTTGAGGGCATTCAAAGAAAGCTCGCGTAAAAAGAGACCGAAGAGGAAAAAGGGACCAGAGGGAAAAAGGTAGGCTTTGCCTCCATCAGGGGAGATGATGACGTCTTCAACATTGCGGTGTTGTAAGTGAGAGAACTCCGAAGACCCAAAGCTTTGTCGCATTCATGGATGCTCATCGTCGTCTAGGCCCCATGGGAATGTCAAGCATTCGACCCCCGGCTGGACCGCGTCGAGAAGTACGCGCATACTGTTGCCATCCTCTACCTTGGTGCCACGATAAATTCCAGCGATATCCATGCCCATGGAAGTGCCAAAGTTCCCAAACAGGCAGACTTCTTGAAGCTGGGGGGCCGCATCTGCAATGCGTTGGATCTGCCCCGTGTACCACTCTAGCATCTGGTTGTCCGTCAATGCCTTGTTATCGTTCTCATCCAGGCCCAACCTATCGCGGATCTCATCTGGTTGGAAGCGGTCGATGTCAAGCGTGAAGGCAAAACGGAGAAGATTCGGTATCTGTTGCAGGGCCCCTATCATCTGTTCAAAGCATTGGTCCTGCACTTTTCGTTAGCAACAGTCTTTGACTTGTGGTGCTGTGTACTCACGAAAGTGTCCATGTTGCCTTTTCGTCCGTGGTTTTTCTCGACGATAGACAGCCACTTGACATGCGGGAAGCTCTCCCACATGCCGTACACATGCTGCATCGCCGGGAAACTGTCCGCGTTGAAAGGGGGAACGGGGTGCTCCAGTCGTAGACGTTCGAGTCTCTTGCAGTGTCTCTGGGCATCCACCGACAAAAGAAACGAGTGAATTCCGCTCAGGTCAATAGCCATGAGCTTATCGGGCGAACAGTTGTGAATGAGGGCAACGGCGAAACGTCGGTTTTCGCCCAGCCCAGTAAGTCTCAATCTCTTCAGGTGCTCCCATCTCGGAGCGCTGGGTAGTGTGGCTCGGAATGTATCTATATGTCCATTACCGAAACGTTCCAAGTCTATGGACAGACGTCGGACCTGGGAAAGGAGTCGGACGGCTTGTAGCACTTGAAGGCGTAGGGCATCTTGGGATGCAGGTAACATCTCCTCCAAGTCAAAGTCATCGATGGAGTCTGGGAAAGGGAACAGGAAAGATGAGCAGCTATCCGAGCAGGTTAACGGGAGTCCCTTTTCTTGAGGGGAAGAGAGGGAATGGTGCTTACCGGACTGCGGTCCAGATTTCGGTCATCTCTTCTGGCGTCCTCCCATTGATGAAGCGACATAGACGGTCTCGGACGTCTGGCTGGAGGTGGTCGAATCTGATGGTATGGAACAAAGATGGAGTGAATAAGGCCCGGAGGCGTTTGGATGCTCGCGTTACTCCATCCAGTTCCCTGCCGGTCAGGTTGGACCCGATTTCTGGGTAGATCTCCGGAGGGAGCTGATCTAGTATAAGCGCAGTCCGATGTACTGCCATAGTACCGGTGAGTTAGTGTATGTTGGGAGGTAAAAGTAGGCTTTTGTAGGAGGTGGGAAATTAAATAAGGAAGAGGAAGAGTCTCAGAAATAAATGTAGAGAGAAACCCTGTTTGACGATGTTTGGTGGATGCGAGCGTTGGCGGACACTGCTGCCTACACAATGCAAACAAACGATTGATTGTCGCAAAACCTGTTCATAAGAAAAGAAATCACCAAATAGGTACGTGCAGTTAAATAAAAAAGAGCTAATAAAAACACTAATTGGGGGGGATGTGTGTGGGCAAGATGATGTACAACAGCCTCAACACCAAGACCGTCCTCGTCACTCAACTTGCATCCACAGCATTGAATCCTCTCAGCCTCAGCCTGCAACATCTGCGTCCTTTGGTCAAACTGCAACATATGAGAGGAAGAACTCAAACCGGGAGTCAACCCCGGAGCCAGGGCCTCCTCCCTCAGCCGATCCGCCACTTAAAGGTCGAGAACACCCTGCAACGACGTCTCATTCTGTACCATCCTATCTGAGAATTTCCCACCACGTACCCGTTGCAGCCTTGAAAGTCTCCTCTGAACTTTGTCATGGGCAATCAGGGCGTCGGTGTGGGACTTGCTTAGGATGACTATCCTGTTTGAGTGGTCTTGGTACATTATCCGCTCCTTTTGCATGAGCATCTGTTTCCGCTGCACGCTTTTCTGGTTATATGCTGATTTGAGAATTTCTAGCGTTTGATTCATTTGCTTGAAGATTTGCTTGCGCTGCGCTGCTTGGTTGAGGAAGCTTTCGAGGTCGCCGGATTGGCAAGCGTCGCTGTATAGGTTGCGCATCCGTGACAAGTAGAGATCGCAGATACCCTGGGTGCTACGTACTTCGCGGACAGTGTATCCGTTCTCGTGCTGCATGTCCTTTGCAAAGGTCACGTAGCATTCTTCGTAGATCTGGGCATTCTGCCATCCCTAGTATCGTGTGGGATATCCTTTGGGCTTGCTCCTGGGGCAGGGCTCAACGCTGGCAAGCAAGGCGGCGGGATTCCCCAGGGCCTTCCAGGTTCCTCTAAGGATGCACTCGTTAAAAGCTTTTATGTTCTTGTTGAAGCGTGGATGGCCGACGTTGAAGCTACAGACCCTCTTGTCCGAAGCTCGACGACTTGGGGATGAACCAATTTGCTCCGCCCCAGACGTTGACCATTGTCGATCAGCATGCGCCGCAGATGATGATTTCTTTGGATTTGTTAGGGAGGGTGAACCACCTTGCACCTGATGTCTCGTAGGGACTGCAAAAAGGGTGTTTACTGAATTCGTCTAGGACCCTCCAGAAGATGCTGAGGTCTCTTTTGTCAAAGACCCTGTTGGATACAGAGTACATGTTTATGTTTTCACAGAGGCACATTGTTTCTTTTCCGCTGGGTGTCTTTTTTCTCCAGTATTGCTGGTTTGGCGTGTTGTGGAAGTTGTCACAGTAGCAAGCACCGCAGAGGACTGTGCCCCTGGGTCCTCGCGTGGTCTCGTACCAGGAATGTTCGTTGATGTGCATAGGCAAACCCTTTTCGCACTTTGGTATTTTGATACGGACTTGCACCTGTTGGCAAAACGCGGGCCAGTTGCCGCTTGGTGCGAAGTGGTCAAACACGCGTCGGACGTAAAAGGTGCTGGCGTCGCAGAAGGCCTCCAGACCTGTAGATAGGTTAAAGTTTGAAGCAAACGACGACTTCATGGGTATGTCTTCGTAGCAGGCTGCGCAAAAGGTTGCATTTGGGATGCTGGGTGATGTGTACCATGATGCGCAGGGTCTCGGAATCACTACAGCGGAATCACTACAGTGAGGGATTCTCTGTCGCTTCTGCATAAACTCGACGGCGTTACTCAGCCTGTATGAAGATACTGCCTCCGGCCAGAGCGTGTTGTTCATACTTTTGGTGCCGAAAAGCATTTCCGCTTCTGTCCGGCCCCGAGGCGCACCGTTCTGGATGATGATTGGAATTGTGTGTTGTAGATGTGGTCGACGTAGCATCTGGAGCAGATGAGGAATTCGGGTGCCGAGGTGTGGATGAACCAGTCGAGTTCCATGTCCATGGGACCGTCGTGACGCACTTAGATGGGGACGATGCTGCAGGTATGCATCTCTGGGGGGTGAATAGGGTTCAGTGTTGGTGAGGTTTGGGGACTCCATTGCTGCTGGGTTTGGTATTGAGGTTGCGGTTGAGAATGGATTTGGTACTGCTGTTGGCCTCCATACGACGTTGGAGTTGCGGCCGGTGATGGTTGAGGCTGTTGATACTGCCGCTATTGCTACGGCGACGATAGAGCAGAAGAGGGGGTGTTGATGGAACTAGCAAGTCTCAACGACTCAGACTGTATCCTTTGTCCCTCCAGCTGCCTCTCTGCCTCCTTGAACTTTTCCTCCTGCTCTTTCTTTAAACGTTCCAGTTCACGTTCTGCTTCGGCGATCTCACGGTTGTACTTGTCCTGGAACTGGGCGGCGAGCCTCTCGGTAGCTTCTCGGTCGCTGTCAGCTTGGCTTTGAGGTTGTTGAGGGGGATCCTGTTGCGGTTGAGGGGGTGGAGGACACTGCTGTTGCTGAGCGGGCGGAGGAGGATACTGTTTCCCTTGAGGAGAAGACTGATATGTTGCTGTTGAACAAGAGGAGGATCATAGTGCTAATATTGTTGCGGAGTCCCGGGCTGCTCTCGTTGTGATGAACCTGCTTGTTGTTGATATGCACCGTACTGCTGTGCGTAGTATGCTTGTTGCTACTGCTGTAGCTACTGTGCTATTTGATAGTTGGCATTTCCCTTGGCTTTTAGACACCCCTCCACCGCAGTCGCAAGATCAGTCGCCTTGGAGATTATCTTGAACAGTTTCCCCATGGTGTCTTACCAACACCGTCGGGCTTCAGAGATTCCAACATCGGAGCATCCCTCAGCAGGTTAACGGGACAAGTGAAGGGGCATGCGGCTCTTGTTGAAAGCAAGCCACCATCTTTAATACCCCCTTCATCTGCATTCCTTTGGGCTTAGTTAAGCTGGTTGAAGGTCAGCTCAGGACGCCTTGCAAGGATACCATGCAGTAGCTTCTGTAGGAGTGGGACTATGGTGATGGCGGCGCTCCTGAAGGAAGCCACCAGCAGCCTCGTCTCAGGCGTTTCATGACCACGGTATTAAGCAAGTTATGAGCTCATAGTGCCTCGGGTTATTCTGTTATTTCCTTTCTTTACATGAGGCCCCAGCTGGAAGAGGGAAGTGATGGAGTGACGTCCTCAGCTGAGATTCAAGGCGGACTCGCACGCACCAACATGTCAGGGGCAATGATCACCACGAAGGATCCATCTTTTATTGCTTAACAATTCCAGAACCCAGCAATAACTTCCTCTCTAGGCAAAGTGTTTTGTCTCCGCTGAGGCTGACAGGTTGATGTGCCGTAACACGTTGGAGGTTTAGGGGAGAATGTCTATAGTCAGATTGGCTACCTCCTCTGCACAGGTGCTTGCGACAGAGGACGGCTCTTTAGGCAGAGGCATTTAACTTAGCAATCCCATTGCTGCTAGTTGACGTGCATCATTGGCTATTTTGGGTGATGCTTTTAAATTTAAATCGTCAAGAATGGCAGCTGTGCCATTGACGGGGGAGAAAAGCAGCTGCCATAGCGAATGTTTCAGGGCTTAGAGTACGGCGGGAATAATCTGACGGGGGACCTTTGTTTTACGGTTATTTTAGTCTAGATCATGTTTAGCTTTCTTTAACATAAGGGTCAGGCCCTCCCTGTTGGGCCGCACCAGTTACCAAGTCCATGATCAGGATGACACATTTGCAAGAGATCTGCGACCCGGAGTCGGGTGGCTGCAAATGGTCTGTCAACAAGGCTCTCTAACATGAGCCACGGCACATTGAAAGCTCTAGATACGTCATGAGCGGATAGAGAGACCTAACCTTGACAGTTGGCTAGGCTCATTGTACCAAGACGGAGATACTATGTGCATATATCCGAGATCTAAGATCGATGGAGGGTCAATATAATCTGCCCCTAACGTGATTTACCATGACATCGCCCACCCCCCAACCCCGCCCACCTTTTTACGTCTCAATTACATCATCATATCTCAACATAATTAATTCTCAAAAATTCAATATCACTTCAATCGACTTCAAATTTTGAATATGGCTTCTCATGAGACTGATAAAGAGTATCTCATACGCATAGCTTTAGAGGATGCAGAAACGATCGGTATTCGCGCCGCCTCTCGCAAGCACAGGGTCAAAAGGACGACATTAAGAGATCGCCGCGCTGGTCGAACTGAGATACACAAAGCACATGAAAAATGCCAGAAATTGAGCTTCAAGCAAGAAGATGACATTGTACAATGGATCCTTGATCGCGAGGATATGAATTCCCCAGTGACGAAGCGAGAAGTGCACGCTTTCGCCGCGTGTGTCGCCGCCCGGGCTGATCCAGACGAGCACCTAGGAAAACACTGGGTCGAGAGATTTCTTTCCCGTCACGAGGATATAAAAATGAAGCCATCACGACTTATTGAAGCTGCTCGAAAGTCTGCTATCACGAAAGAGGGTCTCGAAGACTACTATTCCGGCCTCGATCGTCTCATAAAGAGGAAAAACGCTGGCTCAGACCGTCTATACAACTGCGACGAGACTGGGGTTCAAGAAGGCGAGACCTACGCCGGAAAGGTGCTTGGGACAGTCCTCACGACATTTGCCGAGCTATTGAAGAGTGATTCTACGCTTTGGATCTCGATTTTAGAGACAATAAGTGCGCTTGGTCGCCGTCTCACACCTCTAGTCATCTTTACTGGGAATAACCTCCAAGGACAGTGGTTTCCTGAGGTTTTTCCCGACTGGAAGTATGCCTGCAGTCCCACAGGCTGGTCGAATAATGAGCTCTTTCTTTCCTGGTTCAGAGATATCTTTCTGCCGGAGACACAGCCGGCTAATCCGACCCAGTGGCGTATCCTCGTTCTAGACCGCCACAAGACGCATTTGACGCCAGAATTTATGCTGGAAGCGTGGGATCATAAGGTATGGCCTAGTTGGCTACCTTCCCACTCGTCACATATCACACAGCCGCTCGATGTCGCGCTTTTTGGCCCGTTGAAGACATTTTATCACGAGGAAACGCGGGACTGGGTGTCCTACGAGACGACATCGCCAGTCCAAAAACAACGCTTTCTAATAGCATATAAAAAAGCATCAGAAAGAGCGTTTACGAAGGAGAATATACAGGCCGGCTTTCATGCTTCTGGCATATGGCCGACGACTTCTGAGCCCGCCATAGCAAATTGGGTGCCGCCAAAGCGTTCTTATATCGCAATTTCTCCCCCAACAACACCAAAGAAAAGCTCGTCGGCACAGATCTATCCGTGGGATACGCCTCATTCTAGTCTTAACATCAAAAAGCAGCTTAACTACGCTGTTGATACAGGAATTGCAGTCCCCCGGGCCGTCCGGACCGCTCTCAAGAACTCAGGCAAGGAAATCGATACCTTACGCATAGAAAACACTGATTTGAAGCTCAAATTAGCATATCTACAGGCAAAGGAAGGCGCACATAAGAGAACAGGAAGAAAAGCGGTTCAATTAGACCCAAACCAGGCTTTTCCCGACATCATACGGATCAAAAGGGCGCGCGATGAAGCAGAGAAGCAGGCGGCAATGTCAGAGAAAGCTGGCATTCGCAAATCAACGAAGAAACAGAGGAAAAATGAACCTCTTATAGAAAATAGTATTTTTAGTCAGTTTTTCAATTGATTTTTCATTTGAAGCTATTTTCATTGTAAAATTAACATGTGTTGCCGACCGTTGATTCCTGTGGCGATGCAAAATTGGTGGGCGGGGTCGGGGGGTGGGCGATGTCATGGTAAATCACGTTAGAGTAACAAGGGCTCTCTCCACTGCTTGGGTTCTTTTAATCACTCCCCGTTCTCCTCCATGTATCAAGTGTAACAGAAGACTCACAAGGATCAAGGATCAAGCGAGCTAACAGCCGTAGCCAGAAGCACATTTGTTGCTCGAAAGTTGAAGTCCAAGGGAGTCTCTGAATCGTTTCTCAATTACTAGTAAGGGTACCCACAAGGGCAGTGATGGTGAGGAATGTTCTGAAGTCATCATGCCGATCGCCAGAGCGTACTTCTCCCCATTATCAGAGCACTAACGTATATGATAAGCGAGCGCCGCAGACAAGTGAGCGCCGCACTTTGATATTTCTTAGTATTTATACCTTATTAAAAAAATATTTAAAATAAATCTAGAAAAACTAATCTAAGCTTAAAATAGATATATTTTCTAAAGTAATTTATTAAACTTATATATATTTTTATAGAATTTTTTAATACTTAGATTATTAAAGCTTAATAAGCTAGATAAAAAAAGTATATTTATATTATATAAATAGCTATTTCTTTATAAATAAATTTTTAAAAAATATAAAAAAATTATATAAAGCTTATTTAATTATTAAATAGCTAGAAATACTTTTTTTAAGCTTTTTATTATTTTATTATAATTTCTATTAATTTTTAAAATATAGAGTTTTAATATATAGTATAGGTGCGGCGTTTGCTTATTTATGGCGCTCGCTTATTATATATATTATCTAAGACTTTATAAAAATTATATAATAATAAGCTAATCCATTAATATACATAATAAGTAAGCGCTATAGATAAGTAAATGCCGCACCTATATTATATATTAAAACTCTATATTTTAAAAATTAATAGAAATTATAATAAAATAATAAAAAGCTTAAAAAGAGTATTTCTAATTATTTAATAATTAAATAAGCTTTATATAATTTTTTTATATTTTTTAAAAATTTATTTATAAAGAAATAGCTATTTATATAATATAAATATACTTTTTTTATCTAGCTTATTAAGCTTTAATAATCTAAGTATTAAAAAATTCTATAAAAATATATATAAGTTTAATAAGCTACTCTAGAAAATATATCTATTTTAAGCTTAAATTAGTTTTTCTAGATTTATTTTAAATATTTTTTTAATAAGGTATAAATACTAAGAAATATCAAAGTGCGGCGCTTACTTGTCTACGGCGCTCGCTTATCATATACGTTATCTTAGTTTTGGCTAGAGTAGGAAGAGATAAATCATAATTAGTCTAAATCCCTACTCAGTACCCAATGGCAGTCCCCGCGCAAGCAAGAAGATGATTCACCAGTGGACCACTTCTACACGCTTTCTCAGGGCTGCCGCGATCAAAAAGATTCACACTTGAGCGGCAAAGATCAATTTGGTACGTCATTCTGGGGTACTATGCAGCAATTTTCATCATTTTCTGTCCGTAACCTCTATAGTTTTCGCCTTGAGACTTTTACTGCAAAAAATTCTCCTTCGCTTGCTCCCTCAGCACCTCGTGCACAACCTTGAGAACTTGACCATGAAGGTCACTGGGCGCCGCGACGAACCCGAAATTCGCGCTCATCTTTCTCCCAGCCGTCAGATCAATCTTCTTTCCATGGACATCGGTGATCTTTCCACCGGCCTCCTCGAATAGCAGCATAGCTCCTGCGTGATCCCACGCCTTGGCGTAACGGTCTCGGCGCTTGTACACCCAGACTGTGGTGTTGCCGAGGCCCATCGCGAGTACCGCCCAGCGGAGGACCCAGGGAACGAGATCGCAACCTGGGAACGGGGCGTTCAGGCAAGAAGCAACGACTTCGTGGACGCCGTCGAGGGCAGAGTCGACGATGTTGGCGCATGTGACGAAGCGGACATCTTGGTCTGCGGCATGGGAAGCAAGTCTTCGGGGCTTATCTGTCGATAGGGGGCGAACAAAGGCGCCGTGCCCCTTGACAGCAAAGAATATGCAACCTTGTCCTGTAGGATCGATGTTCTCGTTTTGTAGAGGTGCCTTTGCATCGATAGATAGGTTGGGCGCTCCAACGATGCCAGCAACCTGTTCTCCATCCAACAAAAGGGCCATGTTGATGGCGTAGAGCTCTCCACGAAGATACGTCTTGGTCCCGTCAATCGGATCAAAAATCCAAGTTCGACCAGATGCCCCAGGGCTACTGGCACCGCACTCATCGATCAGATCGCACATCTGCTCTGGAGTGGCGGGGAGTTGGCAGAGCGAAGGGGTGTCATGGTCACTTGCGATTCGACTCAGCAGCTCCCACACCCGTTCCATCAGAACGGGATTCTTGCGAAGATCAGAAGCATCTTCCTCTCCGACGACATGATCCTCAGGAAAGGCATGCTTGATAGTCGCTGTGAGAAGGGCCTGAACAGCGAAGTCGGCGACTGTCACAGGGCTCAGATCTTCCTTCTCGATGGCGCCCTTGTCTTGGCTGGAGACGATGGACTGGCTGAGCTTTGCCGCCTTTTGCAAGGCGCCAATGGCGACTGTAAGCTCACGTGCATACGGACTGTCCATCTTCGAGGTAGCACAGCAGCTGTTTGAGGTCAAAGTGTTCAGACGTCATGAGACCCCGCTTGAGGGAATTATGGATATATGCATATTGTCCGTTCATGATGCATCCAACACCTTCTTTGATTCACGGCGTCATCTCAAACATGCACCAAATGGACCATCATCGCACATGCCTAACGAATCGGTGACACTCGATCCCGCCGCCATTACCTATTCGGCTGGTGCTTTCGAGTTCGTCCCTGTGATTCGAGACATTCTTCGCACGCGCTATTGCACCCCTGGCTCCATTTTCCTCGTTGAAGGTCTTGAACGAACCTCGATCTCGCGTTCTGGACGATGGCAGGCTATACGACTACTTCTCGGTGATGGAGCCATCTGCATTCAGGCTCTTTTAGGATCGGATATGCATCGGTTTGTTCGAACGGGAGATGTTGCTTTGGGGGCGTACATCCAATGCGAGGTTTTCCATGTCAAGCGGCAGAAAATCGGGCATCGCACTATGGTAATGCTTGTTCTCGAGGATCTTGCCACTATCGGATGGAATGAATCGTATCGAGCTCTTGGGCAGGGCCAGGAGCTTGTACTGCAGCCGTACCCAGCGACATTTGAACAGCCCCCTCGAGAGCCAAAGGACATGCAACCAAAAAAGCCAAAAGCTACGGCCAAGCCCAGCTCATCACACACCGGGGATTTTGACATTAACGATGATGAAGAAGCCGGCGAGGAAGCCTTTGAGACTCTTTCGTACCCGACGAAACCCAAGCCTCGGCAGAAGCCTCGGCAGCCCATTGCTATGCCCCGCGACTGGCATGACCCCCAGACACCGTTGAAGCTCACGACGCTACGATCCATCCCGCATCTCCCATACAAGCAGAATTGGTCTTGCAACGTGCTTGCCATAATAGCCTCGCTGTCGGACATGGAGCCATCCAACCTACCTCCACACAAGCAGAGGACTGCGCGACTTGCCGACCCCTCCACATCTAAACAAGTACATCTGACGGTGTTCCTCGACCCTGAAGAGTTTAATCCTCGCGTCGGAAGCGCGGTCCTGCTTGTTGGAGTTAAGAATCACCGGTTTGATGGAGGGAGCTTAAAGAAGTATGAGAGCGATCGCAAGAATGGGCGGTGGTGGTTTGAGGACCCGTTGGAGCTGGGATGGTGCGATGTGGAGGGAATCAAGACATGGTGGTCTGAGGCGACCGAAACTACATAGCCGAGGACTTCGATAAATAATAATGATGAATTCTCTGGTATTATTCACTGTGTCCTTGGAGACCGTGCGGATCCAGCGTATTGCCGACGGCGTCCCTCAAATGCTCAAGATCTGCCTATTTGTTCAAAATCGTATATATCGCGGTACGAAGCCCGACGATGGGGAGACCATGAACCCCCCCCCCGATGCCGTTCAGCCAGGAGTAGAACGCTTCAGATTCCCCTAGGACCTCGAGGATGACGATGAGCATCCTTGAGTATGATACAGGCGTTGGTGCTAGAGTTTCTCGCACTTGAATTGGACATGAGCATCTGGCGGGGGCTCCAGAGATGAAAGACTACGGGAGATGGGGGATTACATCCATGGGGCGATGAACCAGATGCAGGGGTATTTGGTGATAGCACAATGACGGTAGCTTGTTAATGAAGTCTTTTCGTGATGTATTCCTTGAGATGGTAACTCAGATCTACGTTCACTTCGAAATAGCCTCAACACGATTTTCTTCAGCATGCCAACACTATTTTCATATATTACCGCCCTTCAGTAGCCTCGTCCAGCTGTAGGCCCAGCAACAGCCAACACCAACGACATGCTGCCTACTTGGAGCAGGCAATGTAACAAAGGCATTGCAAATGCAAGTGTAGAGAGATGCTAGTCATCAATTCCCTGCGGGAATCTCCGACTGCCTGCCTCCAACGTCTCACGAGAGACCGTAATGTCATGCCCTTCCGAAGTCCTACTACCCACGTACGCCACACCGTTGTTGTCCATTATGGCAAGCTTCTCCAGCCTGGGTAGTGATTTCGCAATCTTTTGAACCAGATTCGTGTACCAATCGTCTACCTCAGCCAATGTGAGCACCTTGGAGCCCACCATCCAGTCTTGACGAACGAGGCAACGTCCCAGTGCTCTCTGATCAACCCAGAATGCGAATCGGCGAAGACGAGGCATCATCGTCAGGGTATCGATCAGGTTCTGAATACCGCCAGCCTATATTATTCGTTAGCTTCTTATCGTGATTCGCCAAGGGTTAGGGGAGTATGCATACCAGCCGTTCAGAATCCGAAACGGTGTTGAGGGTGATGTGGCTAACATATGGCTTGCGCCGGTTATCAAAATGCCCTATGACAAACCACTCCAACCGCTTGCGCGCTTCTTCTCCGACCCAGGGCGTCAGAAGGATGGGCAGGTGAACCCTTGACTGAATAACCAGTAGGTCGTGGCCCAAGTGCATCCTAGTCAGCTGCCCAGCACGGTTGCTCATCGCTCTGAATGGCATGGTTCTATACCGAGTCCGGGCGCCGGGGTGATTCGTGTGCCATGGATTCCGGTAGTTGACGCTGTCTGGAAGCCAGTGGTTGACGATGCTCTCTGTGTATCTGCCGATAGCAGTGACGCTCAGGGTGGTCACCTTGGGCCACCCCGGCGAGGCTTTCAGAGAATTAACAAACCGTTCTTGTAGGCCATCAGCGAAAAGTTCAAGGTCTAAAGCAATGGTTCGCACCCGAGCCGATCGTCGTAGGCCCTCAAGAATGCGGTTCGGGAGTTTGTTCATGAGTTCGACCCCCCGGGGTTCGCCTCTTGCGGAATTAGGAGAGACGGTAAAGCATCTGCCAGTATTTGTCAAGGGTCTCTTCCTTCTTGTGAATGTGTAGTCACGACTCACCGAACCGACTCCCATAGTGGTTGCATGAATCTTTGTCTTCTATGGTAGAGGAAAGCCTCGAGCATGCGGGAGACGTCCGCTAGCGTGCCATCGAAGCGGACCGCGTAAAAGACATACGGCAAGAGGAGAGACCGAAGGAATGTCGACGAACGGGAGATGCCGCTCATCTCAGAAGGCTTGAGGCAAGAGAAAATAAGGTGAAAGACCAGCTCAGGGAGCATGAGCAGGGGAAAGGGCTTCTCCACCAGCGATTCAGCATCGCGCTTCGTGCGCTTTCGACGGGGCATTGACACGTTTAAGCGCTGTGGCGGCGAAGGAAACAGATCGTCTAGAAATGGCCGAGGTTGGGTGGAAAGGCTGCTGGGCGAAAGATGGTGTCGAGGTGAGGTTTCTCGCAGGCAGCAGCGATGGGGGGTGCGTGCGGTGCAGCCAGGAAGGTGCTCCTTCCCAAACGCAGGGTTCCAGGTTGTTTGCAGAGGAGACGAGTTGAAATTCCGGCTTCATTACTAGGTACCTATGGAAGGTACCTGAGTAGCAACTGCCCAAAAATAGCATTACCTAATAAATCCATTACCATTCTTCAAACACCAAGACTTGTACCATCACCAGTTTTGAGCCATCTCAACATCTCCAAGGGAAAGACCCCAACACTCCACAATCTGACGAGCAAAAGGAAAAGTTGAGTAAAAAAGATCATTATCTCAAAGCTAGCAAATTGGTATCAAGACTCCCCATTCTATCATACAAAAGAAACGAAGAGCGAAAGCACGCGTGGGAAGAAACCCAGGTATCAGTTTGTCATCAATAAGCAGAAGAACCCCTTTGCCAACCCAGAAATCCACTCGAGATCATGCCCCTTACTGGTTGATCCGTCCCTTGCCGTTCACCTTCTCCTGGTCAACAGCATTGACACCGGCGTTGAGACGGCCAAACTGCCACTCGGGAAGAGTGATGCCGGTCTGCTCGTTGATGGTCGACATGAGAGGGGGAAGCATCTGGTAAACATTGCGCATCGTCTCGGTGGCGTCGGAGCCCTGGCCTCCCTGGCCGTTGTTGCCAGTGTTCCACACGCTGATCTTGGGCTCGAGACCACGAATAGCGGTAGCGTTGGCCTTAGCCAGCTCGACGTACGTTCCCTTCTCGATCATCATGTACTGCAGCAGACCGGCGGGACCACCGAAGGCCTGCGACAGCTTGCCGTAGGCATCAGCCATGGCGGAAATACCCTCTGCCTCGCGGAGCTTCTGCACGAGCTCAGCCTCTGCACGCTGCTGGGCAGCATAGTTGTAGGCCTCGGCATCGTTGCGAGTCTTGTAAGCAGCGGCATCAGTGTTCTTGGTAACCTTGGCAAAGTCGGCCTGGGCCTCAGCGTCGGCGGCAATCTTGGTCTGGTAAGCAGTGGCATCGGCCTTGCGCTGGCTGGCCTCCTGGTTGGCGCGAGCCTCAGCCTCGACCTCGTATGCAGCGGCATCGGCAGCCTGCTGCTTGCTCTCTCGGGAGATGGTAGCCTTGACGACATCAGTGGCACGCAGACGTTCCATCTCAGCGGCAGCACGCCTGATCTCGACCTCCTTCTTGAGATCCTCATCCTTAGACTCGAGGGTACGCTGAGCCGTGACACGAGCAATGTCGACGTCACGGGTGAGACCAGTTCGCTTGGTGTCGAGGTGAGCCTCAGCCTGAGCACGCTCAATGTCACGCTCCGTCTTCTGAACAGCCGTCTCGGCGTTGATCTTGGCGATCTCCCGCTCCTGCTCACCCTTGCGCTTAGCCTCACCGACATTACCGCGCAGCTGGGCCTCGGCAACGTCAATTCGAGCCTGGTTGGTAGCACCCTCGTGAGCCTTGCGGGACAGCGAAGCAAAGTAGACAGAGTCGGGGGCGTCCTTGAGCTCCTTGACGTTGGCGTTGTAGATCTTGAGACCGAACTGGTCGAGCTCGCTCTGGATGTTGCGGAAGATGCGCTTCTTGAAGACCTCTCGCTCGGTAAAGATCTCCTCCATGGTCATGCTGGACACGAGGACACGGGTCTCACCCTCGATGATGCCCTTGACGATGTTGGCGACGTGCTGGCTCTCCTGGACGTGCATATTGTTGGCATCGGAGCTGGCCAGGAGCATGGCGTACTTCATCAGCGAGTCGCCGCGGTCCTCGCGCCTGAAATCGTGCTCGTCATCTTCAACGGGCTCACGGGTGTTGGCCCCCCGCTGGTTCACGTCGGGACCAACGGTAAAGACTACGGGAAGCGAAAACTGAAGCTTCTCCTTTGTCATGGCCTGGAGATCCATGGCATAGTCGTGAGGTTGAACGCTGCCATCGGGTTAGTCACCCGCTCAGTCGCAAACTAGCACAAACTCACCTGAAGCGTGTGCATCGCTGGAGGGGCCAGACCCAAGTCGCCTTTGTGATCTTGACGGTCTTGACGCCCATGCCAGTGATGGCAAGGTACTCATCGGGGGCAGAGATTCTGTAAGCCATCTTGACGGTGTTGTGTAAATGTTCTTGTCAAGGTAAGGTGTAAGTGTAGGTGAGCGAGCGTGGTAAGGAAAGGTGGTTGTTGGTGGTGTTGACCCTTGAGGCAACGGGTATCAAGTCGATTAGAAGAGTTCGTTTGCAGATATCTAGGAACAAATGAACGACCTAGGCAAGTTTGATGTGTATAGCAAACGACTGAATGGAATGCGAACAACGGACGCCTTATATGTTTCGATTCTGGAACGAGACGGGAGTCAGATGATTGCCTAAACGCCTTGCATGCCCCAGACGAGTTCAACCTAGAGCATTGTCCCCAGGCTAATGAGCACTGCCTGCAGGGTTGTTTGCTTTACCCTGTTACATGGGCTGGGCAGCCTTTGTGTGCCTTGAATCTTGGCGTCCTCTGCGGTGGCGGAGCCCCGGGTGGTCTGTCAATCGGAGAGACGGGAGGCTGAGTAGGGCTTCTGGAAGGTTTCCTGCCTAGGAAGGCGGTGGAGGTCCCATGACCAGAGATTGTGGCATTAGCACGGAGATTAGCCGTCGCTTGTGATGTTGCCACTCAGAGTATGAAGCTATTTGCCCGACGTGTTAGTTGATGGCTGGCGAAGCAATGATGATGATGGAAGGATTGTCGGTTGGAATTGGCAGGGCGGATTCCGAGTGTTTAGTGGAGTGACTTTAGCGCTTGCCCCCGCTGTAACCGCTCCGTTGCGGCTGGAAATGGTATGGACAGCGGAGGCGACAGATCTCCAGGACCCGGCCTCAATGGATCCAATTCGTGTAAGTCAAGTCACCAGCTGAACGACGGTGACCCAATGCGTACAAGCCAAGCATGTCTTCATTCATACTCGTTCACACGCCGATGCAATGTCCCTCGCATGTCCCAAATCCGTATTCACCGAAACATTAATCAATCACATATCGTCTCGAAATGCAGCCCAAACACAGCCTTGCGCTTCCCATCCAATCCCGTCCCCCCATCCCCCCACACCTAACAACTTGAACGAATCCCACATCGCGAATCTCATGATGCCTTGCGGATCGTCCATGCCGATATCCGATTTCTCTGTCAATAGACTTCAAGGTTTATATATTACATGCAAGGTTAGGTTACAGAGCGAGGTCATGTGGTGTGGGGGGGCCGTGACGCCCGGCTTGAGTGAGACATATAATTCACAGGCCACTTTTTGAACCTGTCAACCTCGACCGCATACATACTATTGATTCAGCCGAAAAAACAAACCCCATAGAATACTTATAGTTGTTTTCAAATGTCACTCTCCGTTCGTTTACGGAAAGAATAAACACCAAAAACCACTCTGTCCTCTATTAGAAATGCCAGAGTAAAAAACGCCCAGCCAACAACGCCAACCCGCCAAGCCTCCAAGAAGTGGAAATTGCATGACATCCACGGCTGCTGCGCCACCCAACTCTGATCCTTCGACCAGAGAAGCACCAGGAACAATCATCAATCAATTGAACCACATGAACACTTTCCGTTCAATTGAGTCGTCTAGTTCTCGTCGGGCATCCACAGCCTGATTCTAGACCGTCGACAAATGTGCAAGGCTGAGCCCATAGCCTGGTCACGAGTGGTGGGCTGACTCCGAGGTTACAACACGACCCAACTGAATGTTATATCACCGGGCGTCAGGCATCTACGCAGCGCAGCATTCTTCCCTTTACTTCCGCCTTGGCATATTCCCGAATCCATCATGTCCAAGCAAACATCCCGAGACGTCCTCGACGACGACCTCCCCCCTCCGTATACCGAGGCGGGGCCATCAGCAGCAGCACCTCAACCTTCTCAACAATCAATCACATCCATCTTTTCTTCGCATCTCAACAGCCTCCCACTGCGCATCCTCTCAAACCAAGCAGCCCGTACCTCGGCGCGCGACCAGCGAGACAGCGAGATTCTGACACTCTTGGTCCCTCATGTCGAGGACCTGCTATCATCCATTGCGGCCATGGATCCGCCTCCCCGAATCGTGGAAATGACTATGGTCCCAGAAGAGGCCGTGAACCACGAATGGGTGTTTAGCGATGAGGATCGATCCCGCACCGTAGTTCGCGTGCAGGAAGACCGCAAACTCCAAGGAGATGAGAAGAGGCCACCCAAACCAGAGCAGAAACCTCTTGGGGAGAGGGCTTTTGATGAATGGGGTCGATGGGAGGATGAGACAGAAGACACGACTCCCCGCAACATCCTCTGGTGGGACGACCGCGATATGGCCACCCGCTTGGCAAAGTACATATCACCAGAACGGGTTGATCGTCAGGTAGTAAAGGCAAATGTGCAGCAAATAAAGCAGGACAAAAAGGCGTCAAGATGGGGCCTGTTCAAAAAGGCCGAACCACAACAACCGCCACCAGCGCCAGTAAGGCCGGTAGAAGATGAAGATCCAGTCACAATGACGGTCAAGGCTGAAGAAGTTACATTTAGACGAGAGAATGAGATGGGAATTTGGGAGGGCAAGACGGGATGGGGATTAGTTGTGCGCGTCAAGATACGAGGTTGAGGCTATTCAGCCTGGAAGCTATTCAGCCTTGAAAGTGGAGATCACCACCTCAACGCCCCAAGTTAGGGGCGATTATCTATACCCACCCAGTAAATACAGAATGGGATATCAAAGCCATGGACATACAGTAATTATTGAAGAATAAATGGAGAAATAATTGTCCATGGAACCCCTGGTCATGAATTGTAGGCGCAGCACAAAAGCTGACTAACCCCACCACAATCATCGGCGACCCATACCTGCACCGGGGCCGGTGCAAATAAGACCACGTGACCTCTGCACCGGGGCCGGTGCAAATAAGATCTGTTATGTAAGGGGCATACGTGGCCTTATTGAAAGCCCACAAACCCACCGACCAGCAGCCTCTAGAGGATCAATTGAATGATCAATAGCTTCTATAGCATCAGCTCAACATACTGCTCTTTTCCCCTGCTCCAATGGACCCAATGGAGGCCTCTCTTTGCTTCCCTGATGATATCCTCCCCCCTGAGGACCACTATAGCTCACGGGAGGAGTTACGCATAGCAATCAACGCCTAGGCAGCGCCACGAGGCTATGCCTTCGTGATCAGGAGATCTAGGAAGACGAAGAATAATAGAAGTGAAGTTATCTTCCACTGTGACCGTGGAGCAGGGCGTATACCTATAGCCGCAGCCTTAAAGCAGCGTTAGGCTAATACCCGCCGCATGGGATGCCTCTTCTCTATTACTATAAAGGAGAGCCTAGATAAGACTATATAGAGTCTAAGGCATCGTCCTAGAGCTGGCTTTAATTAATATAACCACGAGCCAAGTATTAGCCAGTAGGCATATCTAGTATATTATTAACTATTGAGCCTAGAGGAATTAATAGTCTAAAAGCTCTCCTATGCCGGCATTGCCCTAAAGAAGATTAGATCCTTCTTGCATATGAATTCTGATATGCTTGCTATATATTAAGATATCTATAATTATATTATATGGGGCAAGCGGGATCTTACTATGGGCCAAAGTAATATATATGCCCTTGCTAATTAGCTTAAGAGCGAGGGCTTCTAGAGTTAAATTCGCCTTAATAAGACTAGCAGGGTTATAGTAGTTATATTTATATATCCGCGGTTACTAAGATATCTTAAATTATATCCTAAAGTGCTTATTATAGACTATACCTATAAGACTAATATATATAAGATGCCTCTTCTTAATATTATTAGTATTAACTCTTATTAGCAATCCTTTTATATTATATTTATATTCCTTAGTGGCAAGGAAGAAAATAATTATATATGGGCCCTTAAATGGTTGCGGTTAATATATGAGCTTCATGGAATAACCCTTCTATCTATAATACTCATAGATCATTGCCTTGCTTATATAAACGCTGTTTTCTCTCCCTCTTGCTTCCCTGGGTCAATCTCGCTGCTATGCCTATGGCATATTAATAAGGCAGTTCTAACTTATTATAAACCTACTTTTACTTAGAATAAAAGCAATATTAAAGGGAATAATAATTAGGACTAATTCTATATCTATTAGCATGAGCTTATAGCCTTATTAACTAAGGAGATCTATAACGAGAGAGTTAAGAAGTTTAAGGAGCATTATATCCCTGCTTATATTAATAAAGTGGGTTATATTATAGAGACTTAGCTTAATCTCTATAAGGGGAGGTTTATTAAGGCATAGGTTAATAAATATCTATACTTTAAGTAATATATTATATCGCGATGCGAGGGCATCCACTAGCTTATTAAATCTCACTTAAATAACTTATAAGCTAACCTCTTTAAGGCCTAGAGGATCATTAGGCTTATTCTTATAAACTAGCTCGCCGAGCTAGAGGCTAACTAAGCCAGGCAATATATTAGCGCACCTCTTTGACTATTAGGTATATTATTTAGTAATATATGCGGTTAGATCTTGCATAAAGCCTTATATAAGGTGAATGCTTAATAAGAGCGACTATTAAAGGAATATCCTTTCTATATAGGAGTCTTTAGCTAAACCCTTGGCCTGCCTTATGCTTATACCCTTAAGACTTTACTTAAGCAAAGTTAGCCCCTTTAACTATATTATTTCTATCTATATTGGCGCCTCTAATGCTTAGGAACCCCTATGCTTATTATTAAGCCCCGGAAGCAATTTGACCGCCTTATGGCCAAGTTAACACTGCCGCCAATGAGCATATAACGTGAACCCTCTGCATTTAAGTATATTAAGAAAGCGGCATAAGCAAAGGCACCACCTAGGTATTCAAAATATCACAAGTATGGTCATTATATAAGGTCGAAAGTATGCCCCTTTCGCTATGAGCACCTATTATATACTCCCACCTAGGCCTTTGTCACGACGCAGGCTCCTACCTAAGCCTCTATCACGGCATAGGCTCCTATCTAGTCATCTACTATAACGCACATAACGATATATACATCTACTCGCTCTATGACCCGCTCGCTATCCCCGGCATCTCCGTCAGGCTCTAGGGTATCTGAGACTATAGCATATATAATAACACACACAATAACTCACACTATAACTCACGTGGTATCTCCTCCGGTGGCTAGCTTAGCCCCTGCGGCAAGCAAGCTAGCGGCGCCTGCTCTGCATGTGGATGACCCCTGTGCTATTTTCTAATGATATAAGGAAGCACAAGAGGCCTAGTATGCTATATTGCCTCGGGGAGCGATTAAGACTAACTAGTAATTTAGGAAGGCTATAAAGCTGCTGATATATTACTTTAAAACTAAGTATGACTAGTATATTAACTATAAGCAAATAAGGAGGTATTATAAGGAGGGAAATAGTATTAAGGACTAGACTAAGGAGGAGATAATAAGTTATCTTAATTGGGATAAGGCTAAGACTAAGTGGGTTAAATTTAATATATAGAAAGAGATAGCAAAGTAGCCCTTTATATAGCAGCGAGGGATATAATATATCTAGGATATTATTAAAGGAGATTATATATTATAGGAGGATTATTATAGAGGCGGGAATCTCTCCCCTTAATATTTATAAAATTAATAAGAGATATAATTAATATATATTATTTAAAAAAAAAAGAGAAGGCAAATTTCTAAGTATATCTTTTATAGTCTAATAGCTTATTTTAGTAGAGTTATAAGTGAGTTAAATTAATATATAAAATAGGCATAATAATCTTTAATTATCTAAGTAATAAAATAATTATCCCTAAAGAGATTATTGCCTTTCTTACTAATACTACTAAATATAGCTATTTTAATTAATATCCGCGATATAAATCCCTATATTTTTTAAAGCTATAAGGGTTAGCTAATAAGTAGTTATCCTTATAGCTAGCGAGGGCTAAATTATGCCTAGGATTATTATAGGCTAATTCTAATATATAGTATCTCTAGCCTAAAGGTTATATATGCTCTAATAGGGGTTAATATCTAGGTTAACCTTTTATTACTATTACTAAAGCTGCTAATTTTAATACGTAATATGCCACTCTCCCTTAACCTAATATCCCCATAGGCGTAATAGCATAGCAATAAGGGCACCTTAGGGAGGATATTAAGTATTCTAGGCTCTTACTAGGGCTTAGGGATTCTAGGCATATAAAGCATTAGATATAGTAAGGTCGTTTAGCAATATATACTAAACCCACTAATAATATATATATAGAGGCTAGGCTCCTAGATAAGGATTATTAGGGCGCCGCTCTTATTGCTAATTATCAGCAATAATATGCAAAGTAGCTAGGATATTTATATTTATTAAATATACTACCCCGGCTGGTATTAATATATTATTAATAAAGATAGGGAAGTCCTATGGGTTCTAATACTAGTTTTAATTCCTATTATATATCTTTATGGTATTATTTAATAGAGGAATAAAGCTTCCTTTAAGGGAGAGAGGCCTACTTTATATATTATATATATTAAAGTAATTCACTTAAGAGCTATATTATTATGATACGAGAGAAGGCATTATATGTTCTTCACAGCCCAAGGCAGATTTATACGTTACTAATAGATAGTACATTATATTCTAAATAGCTATATATATAGAAGGTCTCCTAATCTCTTTAACTGCACGAATAGATACTATTTCAATAGATGGGGGAGGGATATCTCTTGCTCACACACACATATAAGTCGGGCTTACATAACAGATCTTATTTGCACCGGCCCCGGTGCAGGTATGGGTCGCCACAATCATCAGACAAAGGTGACAGGCACCAGGGCAGCATCACCAAACAACTACCCTAGAATCTCGAAAACATACAAGGCTATAAAGAACACATACTTCATCTCGTGCCATATTTCATGCATATTCTATCCTCCTTTCCGTCAGAATGCGGCCCACCTGGGCCTCGGTAAGGCGGCAAGCCGCTGCCCGATCAAACACCTCACGAACGCCATGTAAGCACACCTCAACCACTCTCCAGTCCTTTGTCTCTGATGACATTCAGCCTCGAATCCTTCGAAATCTACGGCAATGAAGGAGTCTGTCAGCCATGCTCAGGCAGCCTCTACCAAACGCAAGGGCCAATCTCAGGATTCTGTGCAACAACCCGAGAAAAAAAGAGCCACCGCACGCCCTGCAAAAAAGAGCAGGACAGCAGCATCACCATCCACTGCCTTGAACCAGCCTCCCTCTCAGTCTCTTTCAGTCTTCGTAGTAGGCAGCGGTGAGTGTGGTGAGCTCGGTCTAGGACCTCAAATCACAGAAACTCACCGTCTCCGGATAAACCCCTTCCTCGACCCCAATGACTCTTCATCGAAATTCGAGGTTGTCCAGCTGTCTTGTGGTGGCATGCACACTGTCGCCTTGACTTCAGATGGCAAGATCGTTACATGGGGTGTAAACGACAACTACGCTCTGGGAAGAGACACTGACTGGGATGGCGTGATGAAAGATGTAGACGCTAGCTCAGGTAGCGAAGATGATGCAGAGCTGAATCCGTTTGAGTCAACACCCACAGCAGTGTCCTTCCCTTCTGAGATACAATTCACACAAGTTGCCGCTGGTGATAGCTGCAGCTTTGCTCTCACAGAAGACGGCCACGTCTGGGGCTGGGGCACATTCCGCGTGAGTATCCCCATCATCGACAGTTCACTTTGCTAACTTGCTCAAGGACGGCTCAGGACACGAGCAATTCGGCTACGACACAAACGGAGAATTCATAAAGTGCCAGCAAACCCCCATCCAAATCCGAGGCATTAACAATATAACCCAAATAACCTGCGGCGCAAACCATATACTAGCTCTAGACTCCTCAGGCAAAGTCTGGGGCTGGGGCTCCCACGAGCAGAACCAGCTCGGTCGCCGTCTCTTTGGCCGACACACAGAACACCTAAAACCACGTCTCGTCGAGGTCTGCCGCGGAAAGGCCAAGTACATCGCCTCGGGAGAGTACCACGCCTTTGCCATCGATCACAAGGATGACGTCTGGGCTTGGGGACTCAACAGCTTTGGCGAGGCGGGATATGCTGATGGTGCTGGAAGCGACTCGGCTCTGTTACCGTATCCCATGAAGATCCGTGATCTCTGCGGTAGAGGCGTCACTTCGATCGACGGCGGCGCTCATCACTCAGCAGCAGTAACAGCAACAGGCGAATGTCTAGTATGGGGTCGAATAGACGGCGGCCAACTCGGCATCTCCTTCACATCGACACAACTCCAAGAACCAGAGCTAATCCGTCACGACGAACGAAACAAGCCTCGCATCTGTCTCCGTCCAACACAAGTCCCCAACGTCGGCAAAGTCATCCACGTAGCGTGTGGTACAGACCACACAATCTTTGTCAACAAGATGGGGAGGGCGTATGCGACGGGTATAAACTCGTCCGGCCAGCTCGGCCTTGGTTCGGACGACGATGTCGACGTGGCACGCGAGGTGCGGAGTAAAGACCTAAAGGAGACGAGGTTGACCTGGGCGGGAGCCGGGGGGCAGTTTTCGGCCGTTGCCGGCTGGTCGTGAGCAGCAAGTTGCATGATTTCCAGGATAAAGGTAGACTTGGACGGGAACGCGACTTGTGAAGCTCGTCACTACATGTGTGGCAGAGACTTTGCTCGGGACCTTGCGACGTGATACGAGAGGTTGGGTAGACGACGGCATCGACACCGGCAAGTTTGCACGGGTGTCAGTAGGCGAGTTGCCTCAAGAATATCCCTTGATTTGATCATTCAGAGTGTATAACTACATTATCGAACAATAGAGCAGTTGTTCTTGTACATGAATATGTGAGCTACCCTCGCTGATGCTCATCAACCTCTCCTCATCAATGATCCATCACGTCACACACCAGCATTTGTGAATCCCCTCACCCGACTGGTGCCCTAACCTTAACGCACCTCGGAACAAGTCCGTTACTCACAGTCCCACTATCACAACCACAAAATACCACCTCATAACCTCAATTGCCATTCTCTAGTCACACATTCACGTTCACTCTCAATTGACTCACTCGCCGAAAACCCCACC
Organism: Fusarium solani-melongenae; assembly: GCA_023101225.1. Taxonomy (NCBI): domain Eukaryota; kingdom Fungi; phylum Ascomycota; class Sordariomycetes; order Hypocreales; family Nectriaceae; genus Fusarium; species Fusarium solani-melongenae. The sequence continues at coordinate 6,099,234 of CP090036.1, read as the reverse complement.
TACATAACCAATCCCCTTCCCCTCACAAACTCGTCCCCCTCAACTTTCACTCATCCACAAACAAACATGGCCTACAACGTGCTCGTAACAGGCTCATCCGGCCACCTAGGCACAGCCCTCATGCTCTCCCTCCCTACTATGGGCTTCACCCCCCTCGGCATCGACATCCTCCCGTCAGAAAACACCAACCACGTCGTCTCCATCACCGACAGGTCCGCCGTGTCGTCCATACTCGCGGAAAACCCGATCCGCCATGTTCTTCATGCCGCGACGCTACACAAGCCTCACGTGGAGAGCCACTCCAAGCAGGACTTTGTCGACACAAACATCACGGGAACCCTCGTGCTCCTCGAGGAGGCCGCCAAGCTTGGTCCCCAGATTGAGAGTTTCATCTTCTTCAGCACCACGAGCACATTTGGCGCAGCGCTGAGTCCCAAGCCTGGTCTGGCAGCTGCATGGATCGATGAGACCGTGGTCCCCATCCCCAAGAACATATACGGCGCCACAAAGGTCGCCGCCGAAGACCTCTGCTTCCTCATCCAGAAGCAAACCGGCATGCCCGTCCTCGTTTTGCGTACAAGCCGCTTCTTCCCGGAACAAGACGACGACGAAGATCGCAGAGCGGCACTTGAAGACGGCAACCTCAAAGTCCTAGAACTGGCCTACCGCAGATGCGACATTGAAGACATTGTCCGAGCCGCAGTCTGCGGCATGTCCAAGGCCAAAGAACTGAACTTCAGAAAGTACATCATCAGCGCACCGCCCCCCTTCACGAACGACCCTGACTCCCTCCAAAAGCTGGACAAAAACCCAGAAGAGGTGTTCAAAGCCGTCGCGCCAGGCTGCGAGCAAGTCTTCAAAAACAAAGGCTGGGGCTATCTGAAGCGCATCGACAGAGTGTACGACTCGAGCAAGGCAGTAGAGGAACTGGGATGGGAACCAGAGTACACCTTCGGCAAGGTAGTCGAGCTGATCCGGGAGGGAAAGGAGTGGAAGAGCGAGTTGACGGCAAAGGTTGGAAAGAGGGGATATCACGCCGAGAGCCATGGAGTGTATACTGTACGATGAGAGGCCTGTGGGAGTACGAGGTTAGACAAGAGCGACGTAGAAAAGAGACGTTTGCAGCACCTTGCTTCCATCACTATCGCATGATAAAATGAGGAGACGAAACACATGTCCTCTTTGTTCTCAACAGCACAGTTCCGAATATCCGGTTACATACTACAAGTACAAGGCGGCAGCAACCCTACTCTATCTAACAGGGGGGTATCTACTATAACAATTCCCATCTACCTCAGCCAAACTTGATACCAGAGTTGGGGTTCCAAGTCCCAGGAGCTGGAGGCTGACCAGAGCCTCCAGCAGGTCCACCAAACTTGATGCCCATTCCTGGATTCCACATGGCGCCCATTGGAGCTTGTTGAGGCTGAACCGGTCGGGGCTGCTGCATCGTCTCTCCGGCCCATGACTGTATGCTTGCCTCGGCAGGGCTCTGCACAGGCTGGGGAGGCGGGGGAGAAGCGTATGAGTGTGCAGGCTCGGGAGGAGCATATGAGTGCGCCGGCTCTTGGTGAGGTGGAGGAGCGTAGTGAGCGCGCTCCTGATGAGGAGGCATCGGGCTTTGAACCGGGGTTGGCTTGTGAGAAATGTTCAAACTCGACAACGGCGGCATGTTGATTTCCCTGTAAACGTCAGTAATAAGTTCAGTCTTGCTTTCTTTAGCAACATACTCTTCCAAAGCCCTCGCTTCCATCCTCCGCTGCGCAACCCACCCCACGATAACATCGCGGAACCCAGGCCCAACAATCTTGTTAAGATCGTTGTAAAACTTGCGCCCGACCTCGAGGTTGTTGACAATCTCCTTGTACTTAAAGTAGGCGTTGTCCAACTTTTGCAGCGCCATCTCTCGCTCTCGGTTGCCGCGCTCACCCATCTGCCTCTTCTGCGATTCAAACTCGCGGTTGATGCGCTGGATGTCGGTGAGGATACGCTCCTGGTCCTGTGCTTCCTTGTCGATGGCTTCTATCTCGGGTTCGTATAGCTTATCGAGTCTCTTGTCAAAGAACTCTTCAAAGTGAGCTGGGACAAGTGCCGTCGTGGGGTATGATCGCTCCAGTCGGGCTGCCTCCTTGAGAATGTCGGGTTTGATGTCATCGCGACGGGCATTCTCCCGAAGATTCTCAACCTTTTTGCGACGTCGGCTCTCGAGACGAAGAACATCGTTGTACGCTCCGCGCAGTCTTCCAATAACTGGCTTCAGCGTCTCCGGGATGTCCACCCGACGGCTTGAAGGCACAGAGTCCATCAGATCCCGATCAGGCCCGGAGAGCATAGCCAGCAAGTCCTGGATAGCCGCAAACTTGTCCCTAACCATTGCGTCACTGCTGCCGCTGGTCTCAAAGTAACCCTCGATTTCAGCAGCGTGTTGCCACAGCTGTGAGCCCTGAGGGTCTTGCCTACTCTCAGGCCGTATCCAACGATCTGTTCCAAACCTCATTCGAAGACGCTGATCCTCCTCTTCCTCAGATGCCAACGCTCTCTTGCCTTCCTCAAAGATGGCGAGATCCCCTGAGCGCAGCTTATCAATGTCGGCAAAGCTCTTGTGTACTCTACCAATCGCATCAGCTTGTCTAATCTCCTCTGCATGTTGAACCAAACTCGGAGGCAAGCCCAATGGCTTCTCAAGAGCCTGCAAAGAACCAGGAAGGCCAAGAGACGCAAGCAACTCGTGAAGCTTCTCGGTGAGAGTCTCAAGCTCCTGGATGATATTCTGGCTGACCATGCGGTCTCGTCGCTCCTCGTAAATCGAAATGGCAACGTGTACGGAAAAGGGTACAAGGCGAGAGAACAGTGCCGGTCCAAACTCGGCGCGGTCGCCAAAGTATTCGTACGGGTTTGCCACTTGAGGTGGCACTCGAGCCACGGCCATGTTGGCGCGATCGAGGATCTTGAGCTCCGACTTGGGAGGGACGGCGACTATCCAGGTTAGCTGAGAACTGTAGCCTGCGGAGGCCACTTAGGAGGCCACTTACTGAGATAGATGACATCGTTATCCTTCTCGGCTCTCTTCAGATCCTCCTCTACCTTTCGCTTGAGCCCACTAAGGTCATCAACAACAACCTTGCCGAGAAATCCGCTTTTGGCCTCCTTAATGCCTTCTGTCACGCAGGATACGGCATCCCTCAGTCTCGCAACCTCCTCTCCGTATTTTCTCTTCTCGAGACAGTCGCATGCGGCTCGGTACTGTGCGGCAGCAGCAAAGTGATGGTGCTTAGCGCTCATGTGGTGTATCCAAGCGCTGCTGATAGCTTCGCTCTGCATAGCGGCCTCGCCAGAGAGGTTGTATAGATCCGAGACGCGAGCGGCCAGCTTAGCAATTGAAGCATCCTTGTAGCCGTCCATAACAGCTTTCTGCCAGAAACACTCCTGACTCTGTGCGAGCAGCAGCTGGATCAGGGACTCGAGGGTATCGTGGTCCATATCCTCGGGAGGGTCGGACATTCGCAGCTCGGGTAGGATCTCGGTCTGCATGTGGGTGAGGACGCCGGCGGCCATGGAGAAGTAGTTGGCCGCAGATTTGAGGCCCTCGGTGTTTCCGCGGGGTGTATTGAGGGCGAGCTGCGAGTAGAGGGAGGCGAGGTTGTAGAGGATGTTCATGAGTTCGTACTTGAGGTTGTTTCGGACCATAGGACGTTCGGTGTTGTAGCCAAGAGCAGGATACCACGAGAATTCTGCTCCAATCTACACTCTCGTCAGTCACCTCCTCCTCCTCTTACAACCATACCATACTCACGTCTATCGGAAACTTGCCGCCAACCCACACGAGCTGGGCAGCATACGTCTGCAGCTTCTTGATGCCGCTAGGATGCGGTTCCCGGACGTTGACTGCATCACGACGAAGCGTATCAATGACCTCGAGGTCATGCTTAAACATGTCCGGGTGCTGGTCATATTTGGTGTTGATGTACTGTCGTATCGTCGAAGCGAGGGAAAGGTGTGTCGACTTGCGAAAGGGGAGCGCAAGGATGTTGCTAAGCTGGTGTAAGTAGGTGAATAAGTCAGTAGTATCGAGTTACTCACGACGCCATATTGATCTTCACAAGCCAGAGCTCGCAGGTTTTGGGGCTCGGTAGCTTGGCTCAAACAGCTTCACCAAAGTCAGGCTCGACTTGTAAAGGCTGCGATGACTTCATCCAACCCAAAAACATGGAGGCCGCCACGTTGGAGGGGCAATGACGAGGTGGGGTGTGGCTGGTTTATGATGACTAAGCTTTGAGGGAGTCCAAGTAGGTACCCTACAGACTTGATCACAACCAACATGTGAACCTCGAATAAAGGACGGATGCCAATGAAAGGACTTGGATTGGCTTTTTTACTGGTATTGGTAGTTTATCATATGTGCCTTGAGTGGCTCTTAACATGCACGTGTCTACAGTCACTTGTGGAGGCTTACACAGCTAGAATTAAGATGCAATTCATTAAGCACTCAAGGAAAGACTTGTCAAGTCTCCAATTTGGTATCTCATAAGTCATACTCGTCATCACTTTAGCGGTACTTCACATCACCAACACCGGGGTGATGGGCTCCATCATCCCTGTAGGCTGGCGGCTGTCCGCTTCCACTCGCCGCCTCGGTCCCCAGAGCTCCGGACGCCACCGGAGCCGAGTGATCGGCGCCCGGGGCTCCGAATGTCGGGCTGGTCGGAGATGCTCCATCCTTGCTCTGCTTGACCTTGAGAGATCCAACCTCGGCTCCCTTCAAAGTCTCGAGCAGATTGCGCGCTCCCGCAGGCCACATGCCGTTGGGTCCCTGACGGGGCACCTCGCCCTTGATGATCTTGTCAACAGACACTCGCTCACCAAAGAACGCAGCATTTGCATCCTTGCGCTCAACCACGACAGTGCCGTCAACCTGGACACCAGCGTAGAATCCACGCGACTTGACGTATGAGAACACAGGCTTGAAGGCGCTGGCACTGAGGCTGCGACGATGGCTCTTCTTATCCTTCTCAGGCTTCAAGTTCTGGTTGCTCTCAGCAGGTTCGGGAGGAGGCTGAGTAGATGACTCTCCTTCCTTGCCCTCCTTTGACTTGCGTCCTTCACGACCTTCCATGGCAGTGCCAAACTCAACAGCGCCTCCAGCTCCGTAAGGACCCGCGACGACGGCCAAGTCACTACCAAGGGCGACGCGCGTGTTGGCAAAGGCAGCCAGTGCCTCTCGGCTGTTGATGACACAGACGCAGTCATAAATATCGAGGCCGACCAAGAAACCGGCTCCAACGGAGTGTACCTGGATACCCGAAGGTGGACCCCAGGATCCATCAGGAAGACGGGCAATCAGGATACCAGAGCCGGTTGCACCAGAAAAGTTGAATCCAGCACGGAGGGTAGTGAAGATGGCAAGACCAACAGCCTTGGCGATGACCTTGGGTGGAATAGTGACAATGACACGGCTCTTGGGCTTCTGCTTGGTAGGATCGATGATGGAGTCGTTGGTCTCAGTGGCCTTGGGATCCGTCGAGGTGGGCACCGGGCTTGCGCCGGGGTCGGCGTAGACACCGTTTTCTACAAGATGTAAGCGCGTATCATTATGAAGTGGTGTGGACGACTTACTGCAGAAAGACTTCAGAATCGAAGCTGCCTTATCACACTCCTTGTCAAGTGTCTCCGGGAGGAAGCTTTGGCTGCCGAGCTTATGCGCCAAGCTGTTGATGGGAGCCGCAGCCTTGATGCCAAGCTGGCTAAAGCGCTCACTCCAACCATGCTTCTTATGATGCTCCTCAGGAGGCACAAAGGTCGATGTGTTGCCTGCTCCAACCTCATGCTCCGGAATTGGCACCTCTTGATGTTGATGCGCAGGCTCGTTGGTGGGAGGAGGCGCAAAGACGGGCTGGGCGGGGTTGTATTGCGGGATGTTGTAGTTCTGTTGAGCCGGCTGAGGATTGGCAGGGTTCGCATCGAGGGGGTTCGGGTGAGGTGCCGAGCTCTGCTGCTGCTGCGCAGGAGGAGGTCCAGGAGGAGGAGGAGGGAAGTATTGTTGCTGTTCACCTCCAGCAGCCTGTGGCGGAGGAGGGAACTGCTGCTGTTGCTGATCTGCCGCTACAGGAGGGGGTGGAAAGTATGGCTGCTGCGAAGGCTCAGATCGGCTTCCCTCTGTCTGCTGCCCCTCCGGAACAATCTTTGGCTTCTCATCCTTTGGAAGCTCAGCACCTCCCTGCTCATAAGCTGGAGGAGCGGTAGACTCGGTATGAGGTGGAGGACCGGGCGGAGGAGGGGGGAACTGCTGCTGTTCGTCCGCGAGAGGCAGCAGGCCAGAACCATACTGCTCGCCCGAAGGCTGATTCAGGGGGGGCTTTTCGGGATTCGACATTAGATTTGAGGGTATTTTCGATTCCTGTTGCTGTTGGAGATGGAGGAGGGAGGTTATGATCGTGGTCTGATGGCGGGGTAGCTCTGTCTTACAAGCGTACGAGCTGTGTTGGCAGTGCCTAAGTCTGGAAGAAGCAACACCAGAAAGATGCAGATTAGAAGCCTTTAATAGCTGTAAATTCTGAAAGAGGCCTCGTAATCTGGAGAACAAAGTGGCGCGAAAGATAAAGTGAAACAGGGTCGTTCATCAGTCGCGACAGCTTGGCTGTTGATGTCATCAGTGTGGCTGACGTGCATGATTGCGACGATGAGCAGCTCAGGGTCCAGCACAGCCACATTCTTGGCATTTGTGTACGAGGGAGCCAATCTTGGCCTCAACTGGCTGAGGATTGTTGGGAACAATTTCTGGGAAAATAATGAGGTGAATTGACTTTTTTACAGCTGACATCTGCTATACTATTGCGTTTCATCGTTTCTGTGCTGATATAATCATTCCCGATACAATCCCCGATGTCTCGGATCCCGAAGTCAGACATGGTCAGCCGAAGGGTTTAATACCCGAAACGGCCTACAATATTAAACTTGGAGCTTGCAAACTCGGCTTCACTCATAAACGCCAATTCTCCTCTGTAAATCAGCAGCAAGATTAAACAATGACGCAAACACAGTCCAGGCTCAACGCCGAAGACACCCTCCATCTCCCTCGCGTCCTCTGCCTCCACGGCGGCGGTGTCAACGCCGAAGTCTTTGAGCTGCAGTGCCGAGCCATCATTTCCCGGCTAAGCACCTCCCTCCGCCTCGTCTTCATGCAAGCACCTTTCATCTCAGCACCTCACCCTCAAATCGTCAGCGTTTACGGTGACTACGGTCCTTTTCGGCGCTGGCTCCGCTGGCAGCCCGACCACCCCGAGATCGAGCCCGAGGCCGCAGCGGGGGAGATCCGCTACCAGTGCCGACGGGCTATGGAGGATGACCCGGGGACGGGGGAGTGGGTCGGCGTGCTGGGCTTCTCTCAGGGCGCCAAGATTGCTGCCAGCTTATTGTGGACGCAGCAGCAGGTGACGGCCAAGTTTGGAGCGGCAGAGTCACTGACGCACTTCAAGTTTGGGGTGCTAATGGCCGGAAGGGCGCCTCTGATCATGCTTGATCATCGTCTTCAGGAGACGCCTCATATTGTTGACGCAGCACTTCTAAGCTCCGAGTTTACTGACTGGCCCGAGACGAATGAGGGCGACCATGTGTTGAGCATCCCGACTTTACATGTACATGGCCTACGAGACCCAGGAACGGAACAGCATCAGATCTTGATGAACAAGTACTGCCAGACTGGTACGACAAGATTGGTTGAGTGGGATGGCGGTCACCGAATACCCATCAAGACGCATGATGTGGAAGCTGTGGTTGAAAAGATCTTGGAGCTTGCAAAAGAGACGCAAGTAACCGATGAATTACCCAATTGATGGTGCCAACAACGGCGGCAGGGAATTTCTGTTTTCTTACATGGTTATAGTGGTTGAGTTGATCACAGAGGCGTTTAGAAATCCTACAAAGACCGAGAATTACACAACAGCGCATAAATACCAGTCACCCCTTTCAATTAGAAGACATGTTTATACGTTTTATATAGAGGATGTTTAATGATAAACCCAGCACTGGTAACCAGATGTCGAGATAAAGGGAGTCACCACCCTGCAAACACTTCATCGGCATCAACAATCCGTCGACAGAACCCAATCAACAACCCCATTGTCAGAACTCATTTGCACATCTAGTCTGCATTTCAAAACTTCTAATTAAAGATTACGCTAGTTCTAGCCAGTGTCCTCTGTGGATTCCATTCCTTTCCGTTTCCTCTATCCCCATATTTAAAATAGCCTTCGTCCAATTCCTTCCCCAGGGATACCCTTTTATTTATTTATTTTGTAGGTCGTCGGAAAGTGTGAGCCCCTGTGGTCAACACATACTCATCCAGGCTCACCAAATCAGGAGGCGAAAAGATGAGGTAAAAGTACTTGAGCGTCTCACCAAGCCAGAAGCTCTGCACAACAGTCAGTATCATATCCATTATTTGTCGATAGTTTACTCACCTCCATCGAGTCAGTCTGCTTCGTCTCGACAGAAATGATATCCTCCACAGCAGCATTCCCATGCTCCGTCGTAGTAAACCGCTTGATAGCCTCAAACATCTCCCACGCCATATCCTGCCATTTTGAGTCTCCTGTAAGTCTGTACATGATGAAAATACTCTCCACGGCCTCGGGACGCAGCAGGTACCGAGGATCGCGGACGTGGCGGAAACCAGGAGGGATGGGTTCTCCCTCGGGCGCCCAGGCCTCTTCGTCGTAGTCGCAGGGTTCGAGGGTGGGACACTCTTCGAGGCGGAAGATCTCGGGCATTATTCCTGTTGCAAAGGATTTAAAGGCCCAGTGGCATCCGAGGGCGAGTTTCTCGCCGAGCTTGACGTGCTCTTCGTTGGCGAGGAGCTTACCACCTAGGGCAAACATACCTCCCGCGAAGCAGGTAAGGTGTTGAGTCTCGGGGGTGAACTCAGCCTTTCCCTCAACATGAATCTCACCCACCAACAAGACATCGTCCTGGTTCGGCACCTTGGGTCGATATAGCAACCTATCGGCCACGACCTTGGTAGCCATGCGGTACATCCTCTCATAGTTCCGATCAAGTCCACCGAGCAGGGCATGCATCTTGATGAGGTACTCATACATGGAGTCGGCCAGCGCTCCGAGCGTAAAAGTGTTATCCTCGGCGACCTGGCGCTCAAAGTTGAGGTAGATGGGCCACATGCCGGGCAGCTTGGTCGAGTTCTGCACCCTGCTGAGGAACTGGGTGACACGGTCGGTGGCATCGTAAAACTTGGAGTCTCCAGTCAACTGCGACAGGCGAGTAAACTCCATGGCCAAGGACGCCGGGGCTGCGGAAGGATCATGGCTGCCGGCGATTTGGGTGCCGTTCTCAGCTTCGTCAAAGTCAAGCCAGAGAGTAGGAATGCGGTTCGGCGTATCGAATGCGACGTAAAGCATCTCCCCAAGCTCAGTTGCCTTCTTCAACAGGGCTTCCTGACCACTCAACTCATACGCTCCGAGCAAACCTCCGAGATGACGGGTGGTCAACTTGAAAACGTCAATGGCTCCGTCACGCCTCTCACCCCAGTTGAGAGTAGCAGCAGCATTGGCAGCCTCTTCAAACTCCTCACGGAGATCCATGATCCAGAGGGTATCCAACGAATCAACCAAGGTGGCAGCCCATCCGCCAAAGCTATCCCTCCACTGCGCCGACACAGGCATGAGCTCGTCTCTCATCCACGCATGTTGTCTGTACGCGGACCAGCCTCGCAAAAACTCATCCCGGACAGCATCCCTCCTCTTCTCAGCATCCTTATTGAAACTAAACTTGGATTTTTCAGCCTGCACCTTTGGCAGCGTCTGGGCGGCACCCTGAGGAAGAGGCTTGACAGCGACGGGAGGATGCTGCAGCTGCAGCGAGGACCAGTCAACAGTGCTGGCGACGAACTCGGTCGGGGTCTGTACGGGAGGCGGAGAGGGACGAGGAGGACGAGATGAAAGGGTTGGAGGAGGGCTCAGGGTGGTGGATTGAGAACCAGAAGCCAAAAGGAGATGGAGGAACAAGAAGGTTCCTACGACGGCGGCTATGGAGAGAGCGCGCAACGGTATAGCCCGTAGTGTCGATGGTCGAAACATTATAGTTAGTAAGAAAACCCCCCGAACAAAGTAAAATGAGCGAAAGAATGGATAAAGGGAAGAATGAAGAGAGAGAAGCTCGTAAAGATCCCTTCCAGAATATGATCCCTCTCTCTCTTCTCCCCCCCCCCCCGTTCCCCATATAACATCCGACAGCCCCGTTTCAGGTCGTAGAAAATATACAGGTGCACAGCACATGCGATCGAAGGCCCAAAAATAGTACACAGACTTATACGATATCGACAGCCAACAGCGGGCGAATGGCAAGGGTTGTGGTGGAAACGGTAATGGCTGATAATATGGGGATCACCTTTCGACTGCGGGTCCAGGGCTTGAGATTCGCAATGGAACAACGCGTGTCTGTGCGTGGCCAGGAGGGAAAGGGGTGTTGTATCAGGTTGTACTTGTATGTAACATGTCTCTGTGGTTTATTGATAGCTTAGAGAAAGCAACAAGAGAGGACCTTTCGTCTTAGCTGTTGACTTGTTAGCTGTTGGCTGTTGGCCATGCCAAACTGACCAAGTACCTCCATCTGGCAACACACTTCGCTTTGCCCCCAGACGCCCACGGCCCTGGATATTCAGGGCCCATCCCTGACAAATCCCGGGTCTTCCGATCATGTAATGTTTCTTTTTAAGGGGTAAAAAAGAAAAGCCAAGCGGACAAGAGATGCCGCGGAAGAACTACCGAGTCGCTCCTCGTATACGCGGAAGTCTCGGCGGTCGCTTCATGGATGTTATTGACCCGTACCAAGACTTTCGATGTTGGACCCTTTTTGAAGGAATATCTTGGCGGTTTTTATTTATACGACGCGTGCTTTATGTATGGGCAGCTCTCGTTCCAAGATGATCATCTCGTTCTTGGACCAACGACTTTACTCGCTTGTCGCGCGTCGATTCAACTAGTCCGCGATAACCGCCCCCCATCTCCTGAGCCCGATGTTATTCTTTCCAGGATGTTTTTAATCAGAGGCCTCCTCCGCCATTCCGGGGTTCTTGACTAGACTCGGGGGCTAGATTTAAGCATCTTTGCGCCATATGACCATTAATCCACCAGTAATTTCTGAACCCATCGTGAAGTGCAACCCGGGACTGATTAATAAGGTCCTTCGCTTGCCGCTAATCTTTCAGATGGCCTAAAAGAGATGCTAAAAAGGAGATGGAATAGGAGCATGCTTGTCCTACAGGTAGCATCGAGCCATGACAGCTCTTCTCACCGTCCTTTGGTCCATTCCACTACCGAAAGCATGACTGTAGTCAAAGCTGTTCCTCGTGACCATTTCCATTCTCCTTGTCGTTATTTCCATCTCCAGTTGGCAGATCCACCATGCAAGGGCATCCCCATCGCCTCCAACTACGACCCTAGTCTTTCAACAGCCTTGTCCCCTTTTGTAGGTTGTCTCGTGACACATGGCCAGATTCGGAAGGTGAAGTCTCTTAGTCAAGTTACTGTAGTCATGCCCATCCATCCACTGGTAAATAGCGAGTATCCTTTGACGTCAAAGTTGCCCTACTTGGAGAGATACCCCATGAGACAGTTTGAAATGCACTACAACCGACCCTTTTTCTACTAATACAAAGAACTCCAGATTCCCGTCGCCGGATATATCTCATCTGACCTAGATACCCGGTCGGGAGTGGCGACCTTCTTTGTCTCTCGACTCCAAAATAGTAACTCATGGCCAATGCAGACGTTGCATCAAGGCATCTCCTTTGCAGGAGGATACAAACAGCTCGAGTCTGTGTCGAATGCTTCATTTGGGTTGTTCTCAAAGACAAGAGATGTTCAGAGTCAAGTTCCCGAGATGTATATAAATGAATATCCAACTCGAATGTTTCGAGTCTTGATCATAGCAAGTTTATTCCCAACTACAATCAATCATTGACCATGTATTTCGCATTCCTTCCACTCTTTCTCGCCGCTCTAGACGCCCTCGCCAGTCCCATCACACCCCGTGATGCCAACCCTCAGTCCTACTTCAAAGACCTCCCCAACACTCTTTCCCCCGACTTCCCCGTCAACGAAACCACCAAGATTGAAGTCCGCGACGAAACCCTAACCCACCCTCTTCGCATCCGCGGTGCAGGCGGTTACCTCGGTTCGTGCAAGGATATCCGGTTTTACATCAGCGATAAGGACATGAACCGCGTGAACCCATCATATATCCATTCTGGCTACTATGAATCCCCTCGTCTCGTAGCTCGATGTCCTGATCTCACGGGTGAGATGAAGTGTAGCTCTCTCGAGCTCGGAGAGTGCATAGTCAACGTCAACGGCGCCCTTGCCCCAGGACCTGGGTAAGTTCCAACAACCCTCCAAAGCATGACCGTGTTTCTGACTGTAGCAGTGGACTTTGGCACGAGACTTGTACTCAGTGTATCATGAGCGAGGACGGAAAGGATCTTTGGTGTCACTGCTGGAGCGCCATGAAGGGTCATCTCCTCATGAGCGGAACCACCATCAACCTAGGCAAGTTTTCCCATCAACACCCTCTCGTTCTTCTTCACTAACAGGTGAATAGACTCCTTCGTCGAAAACTTTGACGGTGACTTGACATGCAACGGCGCACGCGGATATCGCGGTGTCTGTCCAAACGGTCCCTCCTGGGATCCCAGAGAACACTGAGTCTTTCTCAGACAGGCTGGTCTTTGTTGGTAGATCGTGGGTTTGTCGTCGATGTGTCTCAAGGGGTTCGCCTGGTTGCGCCCTAGTCCAGTCGTTATTTCGTATCTTTTTCCTTCGCCACACTCTTTTTTACCATAGTTAGATGACCAAGCCCTCATATTTCAGAGGGTACTTAATGCCAAAGAACCATGACATCCAAGAATCCTAGTAACTTGATGAAGCCATCATCAGACTGGAAACTCAATCTTTGACTCTCCCCGTTGTTGTCGCCATCGATTCGTCGCCTCAATCATCTCTGGGCATCCACGGAGTAACCATCCCCACTTCTTAAAGAACCCAACGCTGACTTCCCAGGCGTACACGTCGGCTGGATCCCCCCAAACGATGAGGAATGCTTCGTCCAATTGGCGACTGCTCACGACGCTAAGAAGATCGCAGCACAACTCGTCCTCGTCAAAAACATCGTTCTTGATTCCATGCAGGATATTATCCCTCAGTCGAGGAGCAGGGAGCAAATCAGACCAAGGGTGATGTGCAAAAGTCGACTGCAACTGCGTCGGACGAAGGTTCTCTGGAAGAGTCGGCTCAACAGTAACGCCATCCAAGGTCTTTGGGCCAAAAGCATTAAACTGCGATATCATCTCGTCGCTGCAGAGACCCTCGAGCGGGATCCCGAGTGTCCGCGCATTGTGTGAGAGAGCGTTGGCGGCGTTGAGTCGAATAAGCGAAGGGAGATACGTCAGGCGATGGTTCTTGAGTGTATACTGCATCTGAGCCAGCTGCATAAAGGCATACGTAACAGCCCTCCTCTGCGGATCCTCAATCATGAGGTATCCATCCAGAGACCATGGTTGAGCGACGACACTCTTGCCGTCATTCTGCTCAAGCTTTCGTCTCCCTAGGCCACCGTTAGCCAAAGGAAGAAAAGATACCTCTGGGTATGCTAACGGTAGGCTCTCTGGTTAAGTCGGTTCTGCCGCTTCCTCCTATCGGCCGACTGGGTAACTCCGGTCCAGTCGTCCTGGGGTCCTCGCAGTTCGGTGAGTTGCGGCATCCGACCGAGCCGCTTCGGGGCATTTATATGTTCCGCCATAGTAATCAGATAATAGTCAAAGTGGAAACACACGTGTAGCACAACCAAAGCTAGGGATGATTCTCATATTTAAAGGTCTGCAGGTAGCTGACCGATAGACGGAGATTCCCTTTATCACCGTTGACGTCGCCCCTCTTATCTGGGAATAGTGGCCTCTTACGAATCAACGACTGCGTCTCGAGCCTATCACCGACGGTGAAGAAACACGCTAATGCAACCTGCTGACATTGAGGATCCGACGCTAGAGGCTGGGGGTTGATTGGGGTTCCTGGTCGGGACGAGGCAGCTGTCAGACGTTTATTTCAGAACCCCGGCAGTTGAAGGACTTGGCACGTAAGAACTCCGACTTTGTTGAGATAGTAACAGATTCTATCGGATTCTTCACCTCATCTTCTTAACGCCGTTTCATTCCCATATCTGAGTTTACGATCTTGTCCCGTCTTGGGTTGTCAAAGCTTTCTAGCGACCCGCTCGACTCGGAACTCACGAATCATTCATCGCCCGGCGGTTTGCTCGGGCGATAAACCAAGGTCTCGGCACGGGTTATCTTCCCAATTCGTCTCAGTAGTTCAGCTATGTCCGATAATAAAGTCCGAAACGGCTGTTCAAGATCCAAGCAGCCAGTGATGATAGCATCATCGGTGAGAAATTCCATGACGTTGTGGAGACTGAAGAATCTTGCCTCGATGTTATATAAGGGCAATGGGGCCAAGACGTAGAAACCATCATTATTCCTAAACAAACACAATCAATACACCTCTTCACCTTACCAACTTCTCTCCAAAATGTCGACCGATTACGAGTTCCAGGGCTGGCTCGGCCACTCCCCCGATGCCGTCAACGGCAAGATGGAATGGGGTCCCTTTGAGCCCAAGAAGTGGGAGGAAGACGACGTCGACATCCAAGTCACCCACTGTGGCATCTGCGGTTCCGATCTCCATATGCTGCGATCCGGATGGGGAGAGACACCTTATCGTAAGTGAAGCCATCGCCATCGCCAAACCCCTGTCAAACAGCCCACTGACATCAGCCCAGCCTGCTGTGTCGGCCACGAGATTGTCGGCAAGGCCGTCCGCGTCGGCAGCAACGTCAAGGACATCAAAGTCGGAGATCGCGTCGGTGTGGGTGCTCAGGCACGAAGCTGTCTTCGGGATGACTGCCCCGCGTGTTCCGCGGGACTCACCAACTATTGCAAGAACAATATCAACACGTACGGTTCCATCTACCCCGGCGACGTGGGCAAGTCGTATGGTGGATACGCCGACTACAACCGCACAGACTCGCGTTTCGTCGTAAAGATTCCTGATGGTCTTGCATCCGAGGACGCCGCTCCCATGCTTTGCGGCGGTGTCACCGTCTACACTCCTCTCCGCAACAACGGCTGCGGCCCCGGCAAGACAGTCGGAATCGTCGGTGTCGGCGGTCTCGGTCACTTCGCTGTCCTCTTCGCCAAGGCCCTCGGCGCAGACAAGGTCATCGGTATCTCTCGCCGGGCATCCAAGAGAGACGAGGTCCTAGCCCTTGGGGCCGATGAGTACATCGCCACTGAAGACGACGAGGACTGGGCAACAAAGCACGCCCAATCCATCGACCTCATCATCAGCACCGTCTCCAGCCCCAAGATGCCCCTCACCCAGTACCTGGGCCTTCTCCGCTACGGCGGCGACTTCATCCAGGTCGGAGCTCCCGACGGCGGCGAGCTTCCCCCCATCAACGCCTTCACCCTGATCGCTGGCGGTTTCAAGATCGGCGGCAGCGCCATCGGATCCCCTAGCGATATTAAGGAGATGCTGCAGCTGGCCGTTGACAAGAAGATCAAGCCGTGGGTGGAGAAGCGATCGCTAAAGGATGCCAACCAGGCGGTCAAGGATATGGAGGCCGGCAAGGCTCGGTATCGATATGTCCTCGTTAACGAGAAGCATGCTGAGCAATAGACGATCGATGATGATGATAGATGTAGAATTAGAATTAGATGTAGATTAGAGATGAGATGAGATGAGATGAATGATGAAGAATTAACACATGTACATGGTAGAGTAAGCAACTCGCTAACTCCATACCCCGCAAATCGCATCACACGCCCTGTGAATGATTGCTTGATCCAGTCCCTCACAACAATAGTTCAACGCCATAGTAGTCCACCAAGATTCACTCCATATCCTATATCAGGGCCTCTCTATACGTTGCTCATTCAACTACCTCACTTCATCCAGAATGACCCGCTCAGATGAAGCAGCAGCCTTCTTCCACGCTGTATACTCGGCCGTCCAAGAGATCCCTCACGGCAGAGTAACTACGTATGGCCACATTGCCATGCTAGTCGGCACTCGTAAACCTTCAACTCGAGCAAATCACCATCATGGCTAACATCTAAGCAGCTCAGCGCCCTCGCCAAGTGGGCATCTGCCTAAAACATCTCCCCTCCAATACAGATGAGCGGTTCAACCACGAAAACGTCCCATGGCAAAGAGTTATCAACGCAAAGGGCATGATTTCTCCAAGGTTAGCCAACCCCATGACACATCAAAAATCCCTCTGACAGTCCAGATCTCAACCCCAAGGTGCTCGCACACAAGCCACAGCTCTCGAGGCTGAAGGGGTACAAGTAACAACAAGCGCACTAGGAGAGCTCTCTGTAGACTTTTCCGAGTACGGATGGTTCCCAGAAACATTACCATCCGAGGAAAACGAAAATGAGCACGACGAGTGAAATAGCATGGAAGGTCTTGAACAACTAGTATTTACCACTATCGTGCGGGAAAGAATTCGTCCCGTATATGTAAATCGACCCAAACTAGGGTCATCATACAATCATCCCATCTTCCGCTCATTCTTCAAACGAAAGAGAATAAAAAAAGATAAAGAAAAGAAAAAGAAGAAAGCCACCCAGTCCCATCTGTCAAAGGGGTAAAATAAAGATACAAATGACAGGTGGGAGAAAACAAAATTTCGAATCACATCATGCCTCGAGCTGCTCGTGTAGGTGGTATTCTCTCGCCAAGAATCAGAAAGAAAGAAAAAGAGAAGAAAAAGTAGAAAAATCCCTTCCAAACTCCTGGCCAGTGCTGGAAATCAAGTCTCGCCATCTTAGGTCAGGATGCCCGACGTGAAAAGCCGTCAGACCGGATAGTAAACGCGAGGGGGGGAATATGGTGAACAACGACAACAGCAGCAACAACAAAAGCAGAAAACGTCATGGGACATAAAGCGTTGCAAAACCTCTCCTCCCTCGCTCAATCAACCCCATGCCGACTGCACAGGTCGATCGAGCTCCGAACCAGGCCAAAAGGCCCTCTAGGCGCAGCTTAGCCCCCCCTAGAAGCAGTTCAGGCTTCCCTTCTTCTTCTTGCTCTTGCTGATGGCATTCATCCGCTCTTCGAGCTGGCGACGGGCCGCCTCGGCTGCTTGTCGCTTCTTGCGTTCTTCCTCGACGGCCTGAACGCTCCAGCGGTTGTCTTGAACCGGCTCTGGCGGGGGGCGGTCCTTGAGCTCCTTCACCTCCGCCTCGAGCTCTTGGGCGCGCTTCTTCCAAGCATCGCAGTCGGACTTGACCTGCTTGGTCTGCTTCTCCAGATCGGTGAGGGCATCCTCGAGTGTTTGCGTAAGCTGGCGCTCGGCATCAAGGTGCTTCTCGATGGTTCGGATGCGTGCTTCCTGGTCCTCGGTGATCTGGGAAATGTTGATGTTGTCCTTGCTGGCAGGACGGGCATTAGTCGGGGAGCTGGGGACGCCGTTGACAGGAGAGCCCGCGCCATTTGGCAAAGGTGGAAGTGGGATAGCTGGTGGTGGTGAGGGCAGCGACACGTGCGACGCACTCTTGCGGATGGTCGAGTTAGAGTTCGATCGCTGGACGCCAGCGCTCAACTCATCAAACTTGGCCTGTTGCTGTTAGTGGTGTATCCAACCAACGTCATGCATGAGTCAACTTACCTGGAGAGCTGCGTAATCTTCACGGGCCACCTCCAGCTCGGCTTGGAGGCGTGCAGTAGCCGTATTAGCTTCATCCAGTGCCGCGTTCCGCTCTGTCTGCAACGTGCTCAGACGGTTATTGGTCATCTGCACCTCGTCAAAGTTATTCTGCAGTTGCTCCTCTAGCTCCTCCACCAGCCGGCTGTTCTTCTTGCTGCGAGTGTCTAGATCCGCCATCTTGTTCTTGGCAGCTGCAAGTTGTTCCGCAAGAGGTCCAGGTTTTTCGGCAGCACCCAGCATCTCAGCCAACGAGGATCTAGCGACTTCGAGATCTTGGACGATCTTGTCGTTGATTGTCGTAAGCTCAGTGACATGTGACTCCATCTCACCACACTTCTTCTTCTCCTCTGCGAGAGCCTGCTGACTAACAGCGAGATCGTTGATTCGCTCTGTCAGCTTCTCAACACTGACATCCAGTCCCAGAGCAAAGGCGACCTGAGAAGCAATCTTCATGAGATCATCACGAGCTTCACCAAGTTCGTTCTCCAGGCGCTGAACACTGTCAGCATGCTCTGACAGCAACACTTCAACCTGCTCCTCATAGCCCTTCTGCTCCCGAGTCTTGATATCAGCCAGCTCCTTGGCATGGTTCGCCTTGAGCTCCTCGAGGCTTGCCTGGTGGTTCTTGGTGGCCTCATCGTGGGCAGCAATCTGCTCCTCAAGCTTGGCAACAAGCTCCAGCTGGTGGGTATTATCCTCCTGGACTGAGGCATGAGCCTTGTTGAGTTCATCCAACTGAGAACGGGCTGCAGAGTGAGACTGCTCCAGCTCGGCAACCTTGGCAGCGTTGCTGTTGATGATGGCCTTGTACTCATCAATCTCGCTACGGAGGAAACTGATGAGGTTCTGTTGCCGTTGCTCGGCCTCCCTGACTGAGTCATCTTTCTCGCCGGTCTGGTGAGATTGAGAATCAGTGAGCTGGGCACTAGTGGATGCCACTTGAGACTCGAGCTCTTGGATCGTGCCACGCATCGCCGCCTCCGTCTTCGCCATCGTGTCAAGCGCCTCCTTGTGCTTGTTCTCCCATGTTTCCAGCTCCGATTGCAGCTCAGCAATGCGCTGTTCATGCTTCTGCTCAGACTCGTCAACTTCCTTAGGATCGGGCCTGGATGCCAGAGCTTGGCGGAGAGACTCGAGTTCAGTTGTGAGTGTCTGCTCACGGGCGAGGTGCGCGTTCCTTGTGTCATTAAGCTGCCTCTCACTCTGCTCAAGCTGATCCCGCAGGTTTGCAACCATGGACATCTCAATGGGGCTGGACTTGAGACTCGAACGCTCCCGAGTCAGTCCCGAGATAATCGTCATCTTGGTCTCCATCTCCTTCTTAGCGGCCGCGACGTCCGCCTCGAGTTCTTGGATACGCTCGCTTCTGGTGTGAAGCTCGTGCATGGCAGCGTTGATGTTGAGCTCGAAGCTCTGCATCAACTCCGGCCTGTTCTCGAAGCTCTCAGCAGCGATGTTACGCAGGGATGCAAACGAACGGTGAGCACGGTCGGCGGCAAGGAGGTTCTGGCTTGACTTGCGTCGGATGATAGGAGTGCTTGAGCGAGGTGAAGTAGCCTCATAGGCGCGCGCTCGGGTGAGATCCGTCTTGAGCTCCTCAACAATATCGAGAGTCTCGCTATGCTTTGACTCCAGCTGGGCATACCGCTCAGCCAGTTCCTTCTCAGCAGCCTCACGCTCTTGTGCCATGGTCTTGAGTCGGTCAAGTTCGGCCGCCAGCTCGACGCTCTGAGCATGCTGAAGATCCTCCGTCGAAACAGCTTCTGGCTTCGCGGTGGCTGTGCCATCCTCAGACAAGGTGTCGGCATTAGAAGACGCCGCGGTAGCAGGCGAATCCATGGCCGAGGATAGCTCCGAGGAGAGCGATCGCGAAAAGGATGACCGTGGGCCATCCTTCAAATCGCTCGTCTTCGCGTCTGACAAAAAAGACTCTGGTCGAGTGTGTATCGGGGTGGCAACAGAGATCACCGAGTCACGAATGCGTTGTGGGTGACGCGCTTCATCGATGGAATCCTGCAGCTCCGCGAGCTTTCGCATGGCGTCCTCATACTTGTGGTGCAGCGAGTCGTAGTCATGGAGAGTCGACTCGTGCTCAACCCGGAGATCGATAAGCTCCTGGGTCACGGACTCGAGCTTGTCCGCCACAAACTTGGACTGAGCCGGGCTCTGAGGTGGGACCTCTTCTTCGGGCCTCTCAAGGTGCTGCTGCTTATCTTCTTCAGCTTCTTCCTTGACGGTGCCAATCTTGTGTTGGGTAGTGTCCTGTTCCTCGTCACCTTCAGGAATGGGTTCTTCCATCTGGCTATGGCGGCTCACATGAGACATGCTTCGAGAGTGGTCAGCCATGCCACGGCGAGAAGCCGTGCCATTAGTTGACTCGACGGGAGCAGATTCGGATGCCTTCTCTCCCTCAGCTTCCTTGCCATCTTGGATCTGATCAAGCTCATAAAGAAGCGAGTCAAGCTTGCCGAGGCTTCGTTGGCGCTCAACAACCTGTTCAAGGCGGTCGATTTCTCGCTGCATCAACTCAGAATCTTGGTCCGCCTCAGCAAGGCGCTCCTCAAGGGTTGAGATGTAGTCTTCACACGAGGCTTCGTTCTCCCGCACACGAGCAATCTCCTTACGAAGCTCCATGATGATGGTTGCATTCTTCTCCTCGCCGCTAGTGTGGCCGTCCAACTTAGCCTCGAGATCATGAAGATAGTTTTCAGTACTAGCTTCGCGGTCCATCAGCTTCTGCAGCCGGGACTGGAGCTGGTTATTGATTGTCTCGACATAGGCGCACTTTGTCTCCTTCTCAAGCAAGTTGGTCTCGGTGTTAGAGAGAGTGCTGCGAGTGCTAGAGAGCGACTGTTCAAGTGACTGGATCGTCTTCTCATACTCAAGGACAACCTGTTCAACTGCCTGTGCGAACGAGTTGGATCGGTTCAGGCGGTCAGTAGCACTGTCACCGAGGGCATCGTCGTGGTTTTGGTCTGACTCATTCTCGCGGGCGCGGGCCAGCTCGGCAATGAGACGCGCATGGCGTTGACTGAGAGCAGTATAGTTCTCTTGGGTGTCCAAAAGTTGGTTCTGGAGCTCGACCTCACGCTCGTTCTGTCGATCAGATCGCTCGCTGGGGCCAGGGGCATTGCGTCTCGGGCTACTGCCACCACGCTCTGCGCTGCGGATCTGCTCACGCAAGAAAGCAACTTCAGCCTTGAGGCGGTCAATCACAGCCTGCTTATCACCCTCCTCGATCTGCTGGATTCGTGGCTTGGACTGAATAGCTCGGGCGCGCTGGGCATACTGAACCGTGTTGAGGGTCTCGCTCAGGTGAAACTCGGCGGGCGTAACGCAAGCAATCATATACGTGATGGCATTGCCACCAAGCGAATCCTGGAGCAGTCTGGTCAAGCGGGAATCACGGTACGAAACGTGTGCGCCAGGGTTTCGAGACGAAAGCTGACTGATGACTTTGCCAAGCGCAGCAAGACCGGCGTTGATAGAGATACCCTCCTTGGCACGCTCACCTTGCGCACCAGTGTTCTTGAGCCTTTCGCTACCAGCCAAATCAACGAAATGGAGCTTGCTGTCGACAGTTACCGTAACGTCCTGGCCAGTCATGGCCTCGAGAGGTACGGAGAAGCGCTTCTCGGCGCCTGAACCGGAGCCATATTTGCTCTTGCGCTGGACGAGGTTCAGGGAGAAGACGGCGTGAGATCGCGACGATTTGGCGTTGATAGCTGTAGCATCGGTCTGACGAATCGACGATCCAAAGTTGAGAGCATTCATGAGATCCTCCACTGAATTCACTTCGACCTGTCGGAGGCCCGTCAAGATGATGTTGCCCTTGGTGTCTTCGCGAATGGCGACATTTCCGCGCTCATTGAGAGGAGTTGACTCGGGAACGAGAAGATCACGAAGCTGTTCGTTATAAATCTCGACATATGTAGCTCTGAGAGACCAATTGCGGTCGCCAAGCGGATTCTGCTGAGCATATCCTCGAGGGCTTCGAAGATGAGACATGGAACTGCGGTTCGACTTGGACGATCCGGTTGGTGCATCGAGCTTCTCAAAAAGGGCTGCGGCAGCTCGAGGAATGACACCTAGAAGACTGGTTAGCGGATCGCGCGCGCTGCAAGTAAGTTGGACCAACCCATGAGCTCAGGGTCATGCTGCTCGCTAGGACCCGAGGTACCCATTGTGTACGATTTACCAGCGCCGGACTGACCGTACGCCAGCAACGACACGTTGTATCCTTGCGTGAAGGCATTCACGCAGTCAGAGAGGTAGTCCCAAATACCATCTTGCATCACATCGGAGCTGAAAACGCGGTCAAAGACGAAGAGTTTGCGTCCCTGCGGTGAATCGATTGCGAGGCTAGTATCCGAAGTGGTCTGCACCATGGATCGCTGGAATCGCTGTGGGATAAGATCGTAACCAGGATCGGTCGACTTCAGCGGTGGTCGTACACGGACGGCTATCACTAAAGTTAGCATCTCGGAGGGGCAGCGACACTGAACAACATACCGACTTTGACCGCCGTCCGGCTGTCTTCGTCAGAGGCTCTACTACCACCTCCCGTCTTGCTCGTCATGCTTAACCTGCTGGTGCTCCTGGGCGCAGCTCTGGAAATGGCGGCGCTCAGAGGCCGCTGAATCCCTCCCGGGGAGGTTGGCGGCGAGCTCGCCATGGCGGTTGCTGGTGAGTTGTCGTCGAGATTCGCGATGTCTCAGCCGTTGTACGTCGTCAGCGGCGGTCAAGGTAAGTCGTCGCAAACGAGCTCGAAAGGCCGCGAAGGGCTTTGAGATGTTGAGGTCCGCCGAGGGAGAAGGAATCGTCCTTTACGGCGTCATAGATAGATCTGCTGTGTAACGGGCGGTGTCGTCGGAGAGATGGTCGTCAAGTGTCCCAGACAGTCTCGCGGGCGGCAATACGTCCCTAACAGCTTTCACAGGTGACTGCGAGGCAGAGAACGAGAGTGTTTATCCCGACTAGGGGTGTGGGGGTTTGTAATTAAACAGACGAGGGACAGGCGATCTGGCGACGAGTTCCGACGACTGTTTCTTCGTTCCAGTGCAGGAGGGGACAATTGTCGCTAGCGGGGGCGTCGTCGGGTACGAGGATGAGTGAAGAAGAGAGGGAAATCCACGGGCGACGCGCAATGGAAGATGCTCGACGCGACGACAGGATAGGAGAAATACTAGGTAGGTAAAGACGTCGGACGTTGGATTGGACGTTGAACACTTCAGTTCAGGAGTCGGAGTCCAGAGTAAAGAAAAAAGGGACGTGGACGGGACCTGGACAGCCTCGAAGTGGAATCAGGGCCAGGGGGGACGAGACCTCAGTGACTTCCAGGTTCTTTCCATTCACTGGACCGGCAGCCAAGGGGATTGGATGGAGGGGGGCTGTCAAGACCGCCTCCCAGGGACTGGACTAGACTCCAGGTACATTGGCGCCGGGCCACTTGGAGCAACGTCTCCAAGTACCTCCCGTCCACACTGGCACCGGGCTCGACCCCTGGATTGCTCTGGGGCGCTAAGTGCGCTTTAGGCTGCTAGCGGGGACGACGCCTACTGGCTGGAGAGCTGTGCTACGGGGGAGCCCCGGGCGCTGTACCTGGCCCGCGCGGGCTTTTAGCGGCACAGACCCTTGTTTCTCCTAGCCACCGCGGGCTCGGGTCCCCTAGCATCGGGCCAAAAGGGCCATGTCCGTTGCAAGAGCCCAAGCCTGAGAGTGTCGCAAGAGCTCTGGGAAAGGCGTTGAAACTGTTTCGAGGTGTGGCTGGACAGAAAGGATAGCGGGAGGTGTATGCCTTGCGAGTCTAAAGCGTACTGATTATTCTGTCCACCAAAGTCCGCGCTTACCAAAGCATGGTGCTTTGCAACTCCGACCCTCATTTGAGATCGTCCAGCCAGATTGCAGAAGCACACCACACCCAACCACCCACCAGTTTCTCCTACCAACTCAAGTGCCTCCCGAGGCCGACGCTTTTTTTTCTCTCCTTTCTCTATATTCAGGGGCTGGTGAAGTCCCGACGCGCGCCGTCGCTAGCGGCACATAGTCGCGCTTCGATGCAGGTACGAAGGCTTCCTTCGAGCTGGAGCCGTGGATACCGTTGTAAGAAAACGCTCTCAATATCCAACGGTTGAACGGCTTCCCACCCCAGCCAGCCATTCGCGTGTGATGGATGGGCGCTGTTCCAGCCATCTATTCCGTACCTCCCTGTCCTTGCTCATGCAATGGATGTCTTCCATCACAGAACTCAGAGCCCTGTCCGACCGCCGGGCGTCCACTCTCGTTAGTCGACCATCATCCCACGCATGTACAGAGTACAACGGGCCATAAGTCATGTACTGTCCAGGACAGCGTCGACACGCAAAGACAATGCCGTGCAGAGAAGCAATGCGATGCGGTGCAATGCAAGGCGCACCATTATTACCCGGTCGGTTCTCTGACTTTTTCTGCTCAGTCAAACCGGCAATATACTGTTCCGAGCTGCGATTGTCAGTCGGTCTGTTCAATGTATTGGGCGGCTACTGTTTGATCCAAGGGTCTCTGACGAGATGATGCTTCTGCTACGCGGCATCAAGCCTGTCACACCTCCATCTCCCTTGTTGGTCCGACACGACACGCACCAAACTCTCGCCAGAGCCACTGCACTATCGGAATGGAGCTTGTTGGACGTGCCGAACCCTAGAGCGGCCCGGTATCAAATGGCACCATTTTCCTGCAAAAAGAAGCAAGCAACAGAAAACATTGCTGCAACCATTTCTGTTTGGAACGCCCTCTGCTTGAACAGAAGCAATTCGCGGGGGCAGACACATTGCGTCCACGGCAAGTTTCAGGTCGGGCCCCCCACTTCTATTCCGTCCCGACCCTGGCCTTGCACTTTGTCCTCTTTGTTCCCCATGGATGGAGACGACAACGTCAATCAGCTGTGCAAGGGGCGGCAGGCTGTTGGTTGGCGATAAGGTTTGGTTAATTGTCTGTTCAGTGTGCATTGTGCCATACACATGATTGTCACCTCCTTCGCATCAAGATTCAAGTGTTCAGCAAGCCTCGAATCGGCAGTGGAGACCTCCACTCAGACATGCAGAAACAAGGTCGACAGTTCGTGCCACAGCAGGGAGCGCAAGCCAGCTTTCCCATGCCACGCGCCTTGGCAGGCTGCCAGATCTCATGCTGGTGTCGGACGGCGGCCAGACAGTTTCACTCGTCAGCCTTAACGATGGACGGCATCTCCGCCGTCATTAACGGTGTTTGTCTCTGGATACCGAGCGTCCGGAGTCGGCGCTCGAAGCGAGCGGCACTGTAATGAGGACCGATGATCTTTTGTCAGGTGTCCATCACTCGATCCCCCTTCATCAAATCTCAGGGGCAATTAGCCGTGGCCCGTAACTATTGATGGCTGGGTTATCCACCTGTAAAGTGCAACGAGGTTGGCATTCAGCACTGTCGTTTCGCCTTTTGTTTGCGTGGCTGGCTCGTTCCTATGGCAGTCTTTCGTGTTTTACTGCCTGGGCAACCTTGCGAGTGAGGATTCCGAGAGCAAGGCCGGTTGCTGAGATACGATACTGCTCTGTAGCGGCAGTTGATCGTCCCGCAGAGGCAAGGGGTGTCGTAGTGAGCTAGCTCGAGACATTCTTGCAAGTGGTATCCCGCCTTGTAGCCTGGTCGTGACATCTGAATGGAATGGTGAGTTCAATACTGAGTGTCAATCAACAATCGGACCCCGTCCCTCCAGAAAGATCAACCGTACCGTAAAGTTACTATCGTACCGTTAACAATATCTGATGATAAGAGGACGAAGAGGGCAGCATAGGCGAACGCCACCGTCTTTGAACCTCTCGTGGTGTGCTGTCAATCGCTGACATCCTTACCCTGAACCTTCTCTCAATTAACACGAGGCCATTTCCACTTCCGTTAAATTGGCATCGGTCAACGAACTCTAAGTGCCGGGGTATTTCCCCATTGAGGTTTTGCGTGGACGAAGCGATGTGACATTATTCAGCTTCGCGCTGGCTCATTACGGGCCAATATTCGATGGTGCCTTGAGTCGTGACTCCAGGGCGAAACTACACCAACTGGACAAGACCATCGAGATTCGTATGAGCTGCATGCGATCAAAAGCCGAGGCACTCAAAGTTGAAGTAGTCAACACAGACCATTCAAGCATCCATGACAATAAAACTCTACGATCCCGTGAGCCCTCCACTATGCCACGCCAACCTTAAACGTGGACAGCCTCACGACGCCAAGCGGTGAAAAACGCCAGCACTTTCAGCCCACAACCAGTGCAGCGTTTCGTTTCACGGCAAGCAGGGAAGTTGAGCCCACCTAAAAGTCTTCATGGGAATGTTTCAAATTCCCTTTGGTGAAATACAGGCTTCCCCATCACGAGCGACACCATACAGAGCCTACGATCCATTCACTGAGAGCATCCTGGTTCGAGGTTACACCCGTGATCCATCACCCATTAAACATACCTACCTATGAAGAAGATATTGCTATCGCTTTTTGTATTCGCTATCTAGACTCCCAAGAGTTCTAGCCTAGAATTTCGAGATTCTCCTGGGCATACTAGGTATCTATTAAAGAAGTATCCCATCACCAAAGAAATGATCAGTCTAACTCCCGACTCCCAATGAAACCATCTATCTATGATTAGCCATGGATATGGGATTGGATTTGATGAGCTCAGGATTAGCACCTAACATTCTCGCCATATCTAACAGGGCTATAAGCAACTCAAATAAGGCCTTTCTTCCGCCCTACTGAGGAAGCATGGACTGATCGAGGCCCTCGGGATCCTCGATCATGGCCTGCTTGGTTGCAAAGACCTGTAAGGAGTGACTCGAGTCATGAAAAGGTCCCCCTTGGGGCAGTAGTCGAAGTTGCCCCGCCAGGTCTTGCCAGGTCTTGTAGAATGGGGTCCCGGTAAGCAGGAGTGCATGCTTCCATGTATCGCAGATTGCGAATAGTTCGGTTGAGAAGGGACTGCTGGGACTTTGCGTCCTGGGATTCATCCAGAATGAGGACACTGAAGCTCTCATTTCTCTTGTGCATGGCCAAGTATGTGGTGCTGCTCAGGCACCATCATCAAAACCGTCGTCATCCTCGGCCTTGGTATTTTTTGACTTGCGTGTAGAGTGATGGGGTGAGCATGGATTTAATGCGTGGAAGCTGTGCCTAGGTACCCGGGCGAGGGGGTTCAGGACAGTGTGGCACCCGATATGACTTATCATACTGTTAGGTCAACATTATGGCTTTATGATGAATAACTATCATAATGTCCTCTAATAATAATAGTAGATATTTATTATAATAGAGCTATAATATGATGATAAGCCCTCAACAGAGCTATAACAGGCCTACATATTTAAGAAATATTATAACACTATGCTACCATTAACTAGGTAGCTGGCTTAATGATACAGTCTGTCCTGAACCCCCGCCACACGGGTAGGTAGTTGACCACGTGACTTTGGCGTTTTTCGTGTTAGCCCAGATCAGAGTTGTCGCGTCACATCGCGCAGGCTACCACCCCTCCATCGAAAAAGCGACGGCGATGCCTCGAGTTTGATCAAGTCGACATCAATGATTCCCATACAGAAAGATCGATAAGATGGCGCCCGAGGTGATTGATCTCATCTCATCCAGCCCGTCAAACCCTCCACCTTCTTTACCTCGACCTGCTGCTGCCACTGTTCGTCATGACGAGCTGCGGACTGCGCAGCAAGTAAAAGATGTCCCAAATGCGAGGAATACCCATGCTTCGATCCTCCAAGAAGAACCTCTTTTCTTTTCCGATGATTTCGATACCACTATAGATATAGACGAGCCCATACTCACGGAGACGAATGGGAGTAAAAAGCGACATCTTTCTCCTGCGCAACCTTGCCGTCCTTTGAAGCGCACCTCTCCAGGGCCAGAGCCGCAAGCCATTCTCCCCCCTGTACGAAAGATTGGAGGTCGAACATATACGATCCCCGACCCTATCGAAGTCACGAGTTCACCAGAACATCACCAATCACCCATACGAAGACCCCCGGTCCCTGGCCCGACTAAGCCAGTGAGAAACACGGTCGAGCCCGATGACGATGATGATGACGACCCTTTCGCCAGTTCTCCCCGACCTATACATCTCGCGCCGCCCAAGCTAGCTACAAGACCTTTCGAATCCTCAGATCCGTTTGCAAGCTCTTCGCAGCCGTTACCGAATACCTCGAAAGCCATCGATCCCATAGCACCATCACCTATTCGTAATGCTGCGCCGATCTCGAAGTCATTACATAGGCGAACAGCTACATGGGACCCGATTTCTAGCTCAGCACCAGAAGTTTGCTCCTTTGACTCTTCTCCGCCTAGCAACCAAGGTCATGTCGTTATTGACATCGACGACTCGGATGCCAACGACAACTCAGAAGATGATTTGCCAGACATTTCCAACTTCGACATAGCGAAGATTCGACGTCGATCGCAGCTTCAGCGCTCCCAAAGCGACGTTATACCATCCAAATCTAGATCTCGGTCAAAACCCACAACCACAACCACAACCACAACCACGAGCAAAAAGTCAGCAGCAGATAGGGCCCGTGAGAAGGAAGCGAGAGCCGCAGCAAAAGAGGTCGACAAGGAAACGAAGCGTCGTGAGAAGCAGGAGGCCAAGGAGGCCAAGGCCCGCGAGAAGGAGCGAAATGCCGCCTTGGCCGAGGTCAATAAGCTCCGGACGGACAAGAAGGTCTCGACCCCAGAGATGATGGTCGATATCCCTTCAAGCCTGAACCCGACGATTACAACCCAACTCACTGCTATGCTGGAGCCGCTTGATGTGCAGTTCACAACTTGGGAAAGTCCTGTTGAGAATGTGATCAAGTGGCGCCGAAAAGTCAAGAGTCGCTACAATGACGATCTTGGTCTTTGGGAGCCTATCCCACTACGCCTGCAAGACGAAAAGCATGCCCTTGTTGTCATGACGGCTGATGAGTTCGTCAAACTTGCCTTGGATGATGAGTTATCCTCCCACGTTGAAAAGATGGAAAGACATTTCTCTGCCCACCATATTCTCTATCTCCTCGAGGGCCTAATCCCGTGGATGCGCAAGAATCGCAACCTTCGCAACCGGCAGTTTACTTCCCGCGTACGGGCTCAAGAAGTCTCAGCATCCAACTCCAGCCGCCGTAATAAGCCTGCCGAGAGTTACATACCTGAGGAGACCATCGAGGACGCTCTCCTGCAGTTGCAGGTGATGCACGACGTCCTGATTCACCACACCACGATCCCCCTCGAGACGGCAGAGTGGATCGTCAATTTTACCCAGCACGTTTCGACGATTCCGTACAGAAAGCAGCGGGACCAGGCCACTCTTGTAGCTGGGTTCTGCATGGAGAGTGGACAAGTCAAGACGGGTGAGGATACAAAAGACACCTACGTCAAGATGCTCCAAGAGATCGTGAGGGTCACGGCACCCATTGCCTATGGAGTCGCGCAGGAGTTTACCAGCGTCAGCGAGCTGGTTCGAGGACTGGAGGCTGGCGGTCCGACACGTCTAGAGGGCGTGAGGAAGAGCGCAAACAAAGATGGCACTTTTTCAGATCGCACAATCGGCCAGGCAGTCAGTCGACGCATGTACAAAGTATTCACGGGACAAGACGAGACAAGCACAGATGTATAATATTTATTGAGACGCGATGGCATGATTAGATTATGATATTGAGCTACGCTAACTAAAGACAACGGAGTAATGAATCTGCAAATTCGTCGTTAGCCAGGTTATCGACAAAGACAATCATAACAAAAGACGAATTGAACCAAGCTGTCAGACAGCGGTTGGACAAAGTTGTTTCCACATGTGTACTTTCGGTACAGGTCTGTGAGTTTGCTTTTTCATCATGTGCTTGGGGGTTGGTTAGGAAGAAAAAATTGTAAACGTACCATTTATTTGGAGACGATGTCCTCTTCTTCACACTTGGGCTTTTTCAGCGCAGGCGTGAAGAACGAGTCCATCGTCTTTTGTTTGGCGTCGAACTTGGCACTGCCAATGCCACCTCGAGTCCTTTTCAGGGTCTTGGTGTGTTCGACGCTGTTGACCTTGTCGACGCGCATCTGGAAGCGACCCTTGGTGTCCGGAAGAGCCGTGATGACAGCTTCCAAATACCCAGTGTTGCTCCAGGAAGGATGAAAGGGAGTAGAGGCAGGGCGTGACCTTGCCTGGGCGCCAGGAGCTATCGTGACAGGTGAGAGCCTTGCACAGAGTGCTTTGTAGAGCACACCGAGGAGGATGCCATGCGCGACGATGCAGACGGTAGAGTCTTCGTGCAGCAGGGGGGCAAGATGCTCACCCAAGAAACGATCACATCGTTTCCTCATCGCCTCTGGTGTCTCCTCGCCCTCAAACTCAAAAGCCAACCCAAACTTGACACCCTCGCCAGACCCAAAGTCCTTCTCCCTCAGCTCCGGAGCCACGACAAGCTTCACCTCGGTGGCGCGTTTCTGCGCATCGAGGATGGCCTGAGCGGTAATTGCCGCGCGTTGGAGGTCGGAAGAGAACATGTGGGCGACGTCGACGTGCTCAGCAAGGTGAGCAGCCAAACGTCCAGCCTGGAGGACGCCGTGGGCGGTCAGGGCAGAGTCTCGGGAGCCGGCGTAGACGCCTGCGACGTTGTCGACTGTCTCTCCATGACGAATGAGTAAGAGACGCATGGTGGCGTCGCTCAGGGAGGCCAGGCCAGAAGCAAGCTGAGCATGGTGTTTGTTGATGAAGATTGAAGTGATCTGGAGGAAAAGTCGAAATTTTATGCTGCTGAGATTAAATGCTGACTCAGCATCGTTATTTGCATATGTGGTATACACCACTTTAGCTTCTCCACTGGCACCCTACACTCGAGATATAATTATTTTTCAAGGACCAAATAACCCGATCGTAGCATTAGTTGACTAACAATTAACTCCTATCGTACAGATACCATTCAATTAATAATTCAAAAACCCTTGCATTCAATCATGTCATTCATTTCTTCTTCTTGCCGGTCAGAGAGCCAACAACATCTCCAAGACCAAGACCCGAGAGCACCTTGTTAAGGCCAAGACCTCCAAGGAGACCGTCAAGAAGACCACCCAGACCAAGACCACCAAGCTATGAGCTATCAGCAAAACGTCGGGCACGGATAGGCGCAGGAAAAGAGGCGCCAAAGGGGGAGACGACATAGCAAAAGGGGACATACGAGTGGACCTAGTAGGGGACCTACAATCTTGCCGACCAGGCCAAGAACGCCGCTGAGAAGGAGACCGACTGCTGCGATGATCTGGAAGAGGGGCTCGGCGAGGAGAGCCCACAGGGGGTTGAGTTCCTTCTTGGCATGGGGCATACCCTCGAGCTTGCGCTTGGCGTTGTCGATGGTCGAAGTGATACTGCCGGTGAGCTGGTGTCGTTAGTGATGTGGTCATGAATCAAGGATATGCGATACTCACCTCCTTGAGCAACTCGGCGAGATGGGCCTCCTCAGGAGTGGCTTCACCACCAGCAACCTTCTGCTTCGCGTTCTTTTGGATACGGCCATCAGGATCAAGACCTCGGATGGTACCGTTGGTCTCGGTCAAGATCTTGCCTCCCTCCTCAATCAATGGTCGAACTTGTCGAACAAGCTCCTCCTCATCACGCTCCTCCTTGGGCTGAGCCTCAGCAGCACTGATCTTGTCGTCTATCAGCTTGCAGATGGGTCGGATCTTGTCCAAAGTCTGGCTGATGGCGTAGGCGAGCTGGCCTGCAAGCTTCTTGTCCTTCTCAGCCTGCTCCTGCTTCTTGGCCTCCTCGGCCTCGGCCTGCTCCCGCTTGAGCCTCTCCTCTTCAGTCTCACCGGGCTCCTCCTCCTCAACCTCGGGCTCAGGCTCGGGAGGAATATCCTCGAGCAGGGAGACGTGACCGACAGTCTCTCCCTTGTTATTGATGACATCACCGTCCTGGTCAATCTCCTTGCCAGCGCAGGAGAGGAGGTCGCCGCTAGTGAGCTTGCCAATGATGTTGCCCTCTTGGTCGTTGACGTTACCCTCACGGTTCACCTTTCGGCCAGCCAGAGGGTTCTGCTTCTTCTCGACTTCAGGCTCCTCCCAGCGCTCGGCCTTGCCAATGACATTGCCGTTCTTGTCAAGGATCTCACCGTCGTCGTCAACACCGCGACCGAAGAGGACCTTGGGGTCACCAGAGGTCAGCCGGCCGACGACATCACCAGCAGGAGTCACGATCTTGCCGTCCTTGGCAACAGTGCAGCCTTGGAGCTCGGCAAAAGGTCCCTCCTTGAGACCCTCGCGCTCGCCCTCAGTCACAAGCTCAGCCTTGCCGATGATGTCGCCAGACTCGCTTCGGATGTTTCCATCCTTGTCGCACATGCGTCCAATGAGAGAATTAACGTTGCCCTCAACGACACGGCCATAGATCTCGCCGTCACGGCTGACCACGTTGCCGGCCTTGTTGACACGCTTGCCAGCGAGAGCGGACTTGTCAACCTCGACTTCGGCCTCAGGCTTGGGCTCCTCCCAGACCTTGGCCTTACCAACGACGTTGCCGCGGCGGTCGAGGATATCACCATCCTCATCGACGGTGCTGCCCTTGAGAGTCTTGAGATCACCCTCGACGACTTCACCAACCTGGCGGCCTTCAAACATGACTCGGCCGTCAGCCTCGACAGTGGCACCGGGGAAGTTCTCGAAGGGAGCGAACGCCTTGTCCTCGCGTTCAGCGGTAGAAACTGGCTCTCCCTTTCCGATCACCTCACCGGCATCGTTCCAGATGTCGCCGTTCTCGTCACATCGCTTTCCGATGAGCTCCTTCAGCTCACCTTCAACGACCTTACCGAGAACGTTGCCGTTGGAGTCGACGAGCTTGCCGGCCTTGTTGACCTTGGTTCCCTTGAGAATGGAAACATCCTTCTTCTGCTCGCGCTCCCACTCGGAAAGAGGCTCAGCCCTGCCAACCACCTTGCCGTCGCTCCAGATCTTGCCGTTCTCGTCAGACTTGAGACCCTTGAGCTGTCTGATCTCACCCTCGACGACGCGACCGACAGTGTCTCCCTTGTCGTTGAGAAGGTTTCCGGCCTCGTCGACCTTGCAGTTCTTGAGCACAGAAAAGTCCTTTTGCTCACCGCGCTCCCACTCAGGGAGAGGCTCGGCCTTGCCGACGACCTTGCCATCGCTCCAGATCTTGCCATTCTCATCAGCCTTGAGACCGATGAGCTGTTTGATCTCGCCTTCGATGACACGGCCGAAGAGGTGACCCTTCTCGTTGACGAGGTTACCGTCCTTGTCGACAGTGGTGCCCTTGAGGACAGAGAAGTCCTTCTGCTCGCCACGCTCCCATTCGCCAACAGGCTCAGCCTTTCCAGCTTTCTTGCCGAAATCGCCCCAGATGATACCCTGGTCGTCGCACTTCATGCCGATGAGCTCCCTGACCTCACCTTCAACGACACGACCCATGATATCACCCTTCTGGTTAACGAGATTGCCATCCTTGTCGACAGTGGTGCCCTTGAGGATGGAAAAGTCCTTTTGCTCGCCTCGCTCCCACTCGGGGAGGGGTTCAGCCTTGCCGAGTTGCTTGCCGTAGTCACCCCAGATGACACCCTGGTCGTCGCACTTCATACCGATGAGCTGCTTGACCTCACCCTCGGTGACACGTCCAATGAGGTGACCCTTGTCGTTGACGAGGTTTCCTTGCTTGTCGACGGTGGTTCCCTTGAGGACGGTGAAGTCAAGGGGCTCCTCGACCTCTTCTCCGACTTCGCCAACCTTTTCCTCGCCTTCAGCAAGCTTCTCTTCTCCCTCCTCTCCAAGCTTCTCGCCCTCCTCGCCAACCTTTTCTTCTACGGGGAGCTTCTCAGCTTCTTCGCCGAGCTTCTCTTCCCCTTCGATAGCCTTCTCCTCACCCTCGGCAAGCTTCTCTTCACCCTCTTCACCGAGCTTCTCTTGTTCGGCGAGCTTGTCTTCTGGGACCTCGCCTTCAGGAAGTTTCTCTTCTCCCTCAGCAAGCTTCTCCTCGCCTTCGGCTGCCTTCTCTTCACCCTCGGCAACCTTGCCTTCTAACTCCTCGCCCAGCTTGCCAGCAGCCTCCTCACCGGGAGCAACCGACTTGAGATCTTCGGTGCCAGGAGCCTTTGACTCACCCTCCTCGTCGCCGGGGATTTCAGGAGCCTCAGACTTAGGGAGCTCGGATGGGGGTGGTGGTGCCTCGGACGGTGGGCCTTGGCCTTCAGGGAGCTCGCCTTCAGGGAGCTCACCCTCAGCCTCCTTACCCTCGGGGAGTTCACCCTCCCCGGGTGCCTTGCCCTCAGGAATCTCGGATGTGGGAGCCTCATCCTGAGGAGCACCTTCGGGGATGCTTGGTGCCTCCTTGTCCTCGGGCTGGGCCTCCTTGACAACGTCCTCGGCCTTTTCTGTCACCTCCTCGGGCTTCTTTGCCAAGTCGCCAGTCTCCTCTTCGGGCTGAGCTTCCTTGACGACATCTTCGGCCTCGGTGGTCTTCTCTTTGGCCTCCTCGGGAGCAAGCTCCTTGAGCTTCTCCTGGGTTTCGGAAGCCTCCTTCTCGCCGGCAGGCAGTTCACGGTCCTCGAGACCAATGGTGGAGTCCTTCTGGCTTTCGCTCTTGACGTCGGATGTCTCCTCCTGCTTGGCTTCGATGTCCTTGGAGACTTCAGATTCGCCTTCTGACTTGCCTCCAAGGCCGAGACCACCGGTTACACCGCCAACGGCAGACTTGCCCGTCTCGCCGACGGCACCGACGGTCTGGGAGGCCGTGTCAGTGACACCGCCGACGGTCTTGCCAGCAGTATCAGTGACACCGCCAACAGTGTCACCGACTGTCCCAGTAACTCCTCCAACAGTCTTTCCGACAGCGCCGGTGAGACCACCAACGGTATCACCCAGGCCGCCAGACTTCTTCTCAGCGGGCTGAGTTGTGTACTCGCTGTGCTCCTCATCGTGCGAATCGTGCTCCTCCTCCTTGCCCTGTCCTATCGGTAAGGTCTTACCGAGGACGTCGCCGGTAGAGCTGACAACATCGCCGGCGGCGTTGACGGTGTTGCCGACGAGGTTCTTGAGGTTGTCGGTGTCTGCGATGTGGCCGACGGTGTTGCCGGCGTCGTCTAGGACATCCCCGGCATCGTTCACGACGCCGGCGGCGCTCCGGGGCACTGATTCAAGATTGACTGCAATAGGGACGATAAGCGCCAAGCTCGGCTGCAGGATTGTGAACGCACCAGGAGTCTGCTGCTCTTTGGAAGCAGTATCTTTTGTCGAGTCTTTGACCTGGCCTTCGGGGATGGAGGTAGGGTCCTTTGTGTTTGACATGTTTTTAGGAGGGGGGTATCTTTTTGGTGTCAACAAGAGAGAAAGGGAATCAACAGAGGGGTTTTGAGGGTATCGCAATGTTAGTTTCTAAGATGGCTACTTTGTTGTTGTTGTAGGCTGAATGGTATTGGATTGATACTGTTTTTGTCTGAAATCTCAACCCATCCACCACATTCCCTCACATCTTTATACCACCTAGACAGCAATGAAAAAAACAAGTTTCTTTGCAACCTTGTTGTATAACGTCAATTACACTCACAACGTCAGTGTGAGCACCACGACTATCAGCCATGATACTGCGCCGCACCTGTTATCGGACGACATGAGCAACAGCCACACGTCATGATGAAGATCTCAACGGGTGGGATGGTGTGGCGGGGGCATGGGGATGACGTATCAGCGCAGCTCTGGGCATGGGAGCCTCCTTGGAGCTTCCAGGATGAAGGATTGGTCTAGACTGTGCAGGTTGAGCTTCCAACGATTGCCTGGTTGGAAAACCGGCTTTGCGGGGTGGGAGGACGACACCCTCACGAGTTGAACGTGGAGAAGATCTCACGGGTTGGAGGGCTGGATCGAGATGATGACTGGCCTGAGCTTGTCTCGCCTTTCACGTGTATGTAATGCAAGAACCGGCTTTTCCAAGTGAACGGCGTCTTGTACTGTAAGAGGAGGAGAAAAGTAAACTCTAGCGTACGGGGAGGGGTTTCTCCATGAGGATGATTATTCCGAGAGGGCCACTCTAATGCATGACATGACACGATCGAGGCGTGATTTAATTTTTTGAAACGCGCCAAAAGGGAAAAGAAGGAAAAAAAGATATCATCGATTCTGATTCTGACCCTGATTCTGGTTGTTGCTGCTCTGTCCCTGATTCTCGCCTTGGTTGTTGTTCTGGTTCTGGCTTTGACTACTGTCCCTGTTAAAGACGGTGGGGATCTTGATGATGAGTTGGATCCCGTCAAACGTCGACTTGACATCCAGATACAGTTCATCTGGCCTCGGAGCTACAGCGGGTGGTTTTGGAATATTCACTTTTCCGCCTTGTTGTTGTTGTTGCTCTTTTGTCTGGTTGCTGTTGTTGTCTTTGTTGCTGTCCTTGGGCTTGTTGTTGAGCTTGCCAACCACGTTCCCCTCTTCATCATAGATGTTCCCCTCAGAGTCGACGCGCAGCCCGCTAGACAAGGGCTCCAGCTTGGGCTTGATGTAGTTCTCGCACACCCGTCCCGCCACCTCTCCGTCAGCGTCCAGGATCTCTCCAGAAGCCGAAACTGGTCGGCCGACCATGGACGGCAGATCCCCTTCAACACGACCAAGCACGGTGCCGTCCCAGTCGAGAATGTTGCCAAACTCATCAACGTACTTTCCCTCCAAACCGACTGCAAGCTCTTCTGACGATTTCTGTGATTGCTCTTCTGTGACGGGCTTTATCCTGGGGATGCGGATTTCGGGATTCGACACCTCTGGCTCTGCGCCGCGACCGTTGCGCACGGGGACGTTGACCTCGTAAGTGCTGTGCGAGGGATCGTCGCCAGGGGTGGACGACGACGACGACGCCATGGTGAATTCCGCGGTTTCACGGAACAATATTCGTTGGCTGAGAAGGATCGCTTATGGAGAAGGGCGAAAGTATTTGTTAGAGAGAAGTGCTGAGTCGACCTGTTTTGCGCAAGCCTCTTGCGGGGAACATGACGACAGACAAGAGGATGCAGAGAGCCTCAAGAGGTTGGATTGGACTGGGCCAGTCAGAGTGACAGGCAACCCCTGTTGGGCGGAATGTCTCTTCCACATGGGCGGTAAGAACCGCGGCCTGTAGTTTCAGAGAGGGCTCTAGAACAAGGAAGCCCTGTCCGACGGTCACGGAAAAACGGCGATCGTCCTATATCACGGCGATCGTTAGACGGACGCTAGCAGGGAAGAGATACGGGGCATGGAGATGAGACAGGATCAAGGGCCCTGTCAACGACGAGCAAACGTTCCTGAAGAGCAACGGTTTTCTTGGTTAGACAAGAGACTAATGTAATACGGATGGCCTCGTTCTCTCGTGGCTTTGCGTGGCTCACGGCATAAACGTGGCGTCCAACGGGGAGTTGGCGATGGAAAGTTTGGAGTTGAGTACTGTGAGTGAGCACTGTGACGGTTCCGGAGGTCGGCATCGTCATGTTGGCTTCAGCTTGTACTGTACAGTATCTCACTCCCACCCAGGTTGTGTCTCTGAGACTCTGACTGCGACTCTCACTCAAAGAATGCCAATGTATTTGACTTGTGTAGAATTTCCCATGTTTCCCAAAAACGCCCAATACTTTCCACATTTGCTAACATTACATGGGTACCCATAACAACAATAAAAAAAAGCACCGTTTAGTTTCTGCAATTCAAAACAACAAAAGCGAATTAGCCTCTGCAAAGACAAGACAGCGCGATTAGCCCGAGTCCCTTCGGCTCTCACCCGGTGCTGGAGATTTGAAAATGCCAAGTAAGATACGACGGCCAAACAAAAGACGGGAGAGAGAGAGGGGGGGAGGGGGAAATGTGCATGAGGGGGAGGGAAGAGAAGGGGTAAAAACGTACAGTAGCGCTAGTTCCAAGTCACCATGAATCCTCGCCTTGAGCTGAATCTCAATGTCGAGGTTGAGATCCAGCCTCAGCCGCAGAGTATCACTCTTGCCGCCGTCGTCGCCGCCTTGCTGCTGGGTCAGGCCGCCAGTGACGCCGCCGAGAGTGTTTGTCACTCCGCCGACCGTGTTGCCCAGGTCTCCGCCGATAGGGAGCTGGTCCAGGGGTCCCGACTGCTGCTGCTGCTGCTTGCGGCGGGACGACTTGGTGCCCTTCTTCTTGGTGCGGCGCTGCTTCTTGGGCTGCTCTTCGCTGGAGTAGGTCTGGTCGTCAGACTCGGCCGAGACGCGATCCTTTTCCATGGTAGCCGACATGATGGGTTGTGCTTAGGGCGGTTCTTGTTCAATTCGCTCGAGTAATAAATATGAAATAGATGCGAGTTTATTGTTGTGCGTTTGTTCTATGTCTACCCTTCTCCCAAGAGGAGCGAGGCCATATAAGTTCAACCCACCAGGTCGAATAACAGGATTTGGAACAGCCATGAGGTCATGATCGAGATTCGAATCCAGATACAGTATGTACTTTACAATGCCTTGTCTTGCCTCCTGCAAGGGTGCATAAGTTCTCGGCCATCGTCAGATGTGGCCACACACATCACACCTCCACCACCTCCACAACTCCACCCAGCCATCTCATCTCACTATACCCATCCCGAAACGCCTCTAGCCTGCTTTTTCAGAGTCTCTGACATAGCGGCTCTCCATGCCAAACTGCAACCGCCGCCGGAGCCTCACTGGTCGGCACCTATCCTCGTCGTCCACCTCGTCCTCAATGTCACCCTCGGGGTCCCAATACACCGCCCATCTCTGCTCTCCATCAGGACCCTCCTCGCGCACTGCCACAAACGAATCGTGATCCCCCTCGAGCGTCAGGAATCGATCATCCTCGCTCCAGCCCCAGGGTCCTATGACGTGGCCCACCGTGTCCTTTCTCCCCCCGTACGTGACGGCGTGCGTGTCCTTGTCCACATAGATCCAGTTGAGAGCCGGGGGGTCGTCCGAGACCATGCTCACCAGCCCCAGATGGCCTTCCTCGCTTGGGTACTTGAAGTACCACCCCAGAAACTTGTAGCCATCGACTGGATTGTCGGGAAAGTTAATGTAGAACTGTCAAGTCAGTCAGTGGAGTTCTGTCAGAGACTGATCAACTCACCTTTTGGTCCTTCACCACCCCTGTGCCAAGCTCTTGCACCTTTCCCTCGTGTTCCATGATGAAAGTCATGTGGAACTTTTCCTGCTCCTTGCTGAGGTTCGCATTCTGCTTCTTCTGAGCGCTTATCGCGTTGCCCACCCCCGTGACAGTCGGTATAGCAGTGATGGCGAGCAATCCAATAACCATTCTGGCGGTTTCTCGATGGTTTGAACAGGAAAATCCTGCCTGTTCAACAGTGCAGAGCATGACGTTCATCTTGTAGTATCCCCGAGCCAGTCATGATCACCAGCCACACATCACCACCCCTGCAGAGGACCCCTGCTGCCCATCACACCGGCCCGGGGACGTCATCCGCCCGCTCATCAAACATATTCCGTACGTCATATTGACTCGATCCTCATCGATGTAGATGGTGTGCCCCAGAATACCGCTCTTGTACCTGACTATGGAGAAACCGGTTCTCAAACGGTCAGAGATGGCATCTTGATGACGCCCATTGCGTCAGTCGAATTCTCATGAACCTGTTTTCCTGACCGGGGTTTACAGTCTCAAAAGCCATGCACGGGAGACATTAGTATAGAATTTCTCTCTTGACAATTGCGCCTCTTTTTGTTCTCGAAACTGTTTTGTTCGTCAGCGAAAAAAAGAGTACTTTGTAAATATCCACCAACATGTCTGCACCAGGCCCTCAGGTAAGTGAGACATTCGATGATTGGAATGTTCTTTTTGTAGATAGTAGTTGACCTTTTATATAGGACTCGCAGCAGCGAGGTTCTTCTCAGTCCCCTCCTCCTAGACCTCCTCGTCCTCAAGGAGAGCAGTCGGGACAGGACGACGACAAGTCCAACACCGACAACAACCCATTCAACCAGGACTCCAACAAGCCCGCCGGTCAGACTGAGACTGACAACAAGGCTGAGGATTCCAAGCCCGAAAACAAGCCAGAGATTCCCAAGACGGAGGACTCCAAGCCCGGAGACTCGAAGCCTGGAGAGTCCAAGCCGGAAGAGTCCAAGCCCGAGGCTTCAACCGAAGAAACAGCAAAGCCTCAGACCCCCGAGACCAAGCCCGAGCAGTCGAAGCCCGAGGAGCCCAAGACTGAAGAGGCCAAGGCCAAGGTTGAAGAGACCAAGACTGAGGAGCCCAAGGCCGAAGAGTCCAAGGCTGAAGAGTCCAAGGCTGAAGAGTCCAAGGCTGAAGAGTCCAAGGCTGAAGAGTCCAAGGCTGAAGAGTCCAAGGCTGAAGAGTCCAAGGCTGAAGAGTCCAAGGCTGAAGAGTCCAAGGTTGAGAAGCCCAAGCCAGAGAAGCGCAAGAAGAAGCCAGCACCACCACCTGAGGAAGAGAGCGAGTCCGAATCCGAAGAAGAGGAAGAGGAAGACGACGACGAAGACTTTTCCTCCGACGACGATGAGGAGGAGGAAGATGACGAAGAGTCTGAGTCCGAATCCGAGTCTGAATCCGAGGAGGATGAACCAGCTACCCCCCCTCACCAGCCAGAGCCCAAGAGAAGAGGCAACAGAAAAGCCGACGCCAAGAGCGAAGAAGTAAAACGCCGCCGCCCAGCCTGGCTCGACGAAGAAGAATCCGACTCGGAAGGCGAAAAGCAAATGTCACGAAGCAACCAACGAGCCATGCAGCAGCGTCAACAGCAACAACAAATGCAGCAGCAGCAGCAGATGCAACAGCAACAGCAACAGCAACAGATGCAGCAGCAGGAGCAAGGAGGTGGCGGCGGCAAGGATCCTCTCAAGCTTCGTTTGGATCTTAACCTAGAGATTGAGATTGAGCTCAAGGCTCGCATCCACGGTGACTTGACGCTCGCATTGCTGTAAGTTTTACCCTTTATTCCCTGAGTGTTGTTTGACTAACAAAATAGTGACATGGACTAGGGAGGGACTGTAACACCATCGCTTTTTCCTTATATATATTGGAGGTATCTTACCTTGATGGAGTTTGGTCATGAGAAACGGCTTTTTACTTTTTTTCCTTTTTGTCTGTAGGAGTAATAAGAGATGAATTTGTTCATTTCCCATGTGTAGAATGTGACGCGTTCCTCTACCCGGCCGGGGATGTCATAGACCCTGAATCCCGCCGAGGCAGTTCTTGTAACTCATGTCATAGTGTCCAGTTGGTTTTTATGTGGTTGACATGTCGAAGATATAAGATTTCGGCAATCTGAGACCTGCTTCTTGGTGTGGTAGTACGTTGGCGATGCGGCTCTGTGCTACATGGGATCACCCTGCGGCGAATGTGTGGTTGCTGAGAAACAGGGTTGAAGACCCGATCTGCCGGGAAGGTCGTGCATCGTGAGAACCAACGGGGCGAGCCAACAGATTTGAAGATCTATAAATGGGCTTTCATGTTTTGGATTGATAGGATCGCGAGTGTTGACCATCGCACTTGTACGGGAGGACGTCCCCGTCTTGGCATCTATGAGAGCACTATACTTCCGACAGCGAGAGTAATTACATATTAGCATTGTTTTTCTTCTGTCCCGTCAAATAAAGACGCCGAGATGTAGATGCGGGAACTGACATGAAGGGATGGACTCGGCTACTTGTGATCCATATAGTCGGTCCGAGCAGAGGGACGGCATTCCAACTATCACAACATCCCGAGTCCCTTCCAGTTGTCTAATTAGTATGGATTAGAGACAACTAGCATGGTTTATAGAAGCCAACAATCAGTATAATAAAAACAAGATCCCACCATACCAAACAACTCACCGATCATTCACTCCTTCATCACAGCCAATCCCCCAACACCAACTTCAACCCCAACGATCCTTCAAGATGCGCTTCTCCCTCAACTTCGTCCTCCTCGGCGCCGTCTCCGTGGCTAATGCCTTCATCTCTCCCAGCCAGCTCAGCCGCGGAATCGACGACCTCGTTCACAAAATAGAGGATCTCATCAAGCCAGCCGGCCAGCTTTCCATCTCCAACGCCCCTCAGCTCCTCCTTGGCTCTGGTCCCTTCTTTGCAAGTTTCAACCCAAGCCAATGCGTGACACGGCTCTAATCGAAGTAGGAGGTCATTTCTGGTCTGCGGGACGTGACCCGTGTCACAACTGACATCGGTGGATCGCTCACTGGCGCTGCCAAGGGTACGTTTGACGGCAAGGACGGCGATGACATCGTTGCTTCTGTGAAGAAGGTTAGCATAAACCACACAATGAATGAAAAATTGAAGCTCACATAGTCAAAGCTGTCCAACACTTTTAGCGACTTGCTCGACGCCTTCCTCGACAAAGCCAACATCTTTGGCGAAATCCCCTTTGTCGGCACTCCCTTTCGTATCGCCATTGCACTCACCAAGCGTGCCTTTAATGCAAGTCTCCGATACCGCCGAACCGGGCATCGACTAACATTGGTAGGATTTCACCGGTACCATCATCAACACTCTCAGTGGATCGCAGGCCAACGACGCGCGTAGCTCCGTCCAAGGCGTCGACTCCAAGTTCATCAGAACCATCACCATTACCGAGAATTAGAGCAAGTACCTTGCCGGGTATTGAGATGGTGTCGAAGGGCGGCAAGGGGATGTTTCGTCAACGGGATGACCTCACTTGTATCGTAATACAGTTTAATAAATATCAATCTCTGCCACGATAAGGAGTGCACACCATCTATTAGTGACAAGTCAAGTAGCCGCATACCCGCAACATGCCATGACGGAGTCGGTGCTCCGAGAGTCTCGGCTCTCTTGTGGGGCTGATGTTGCTGACTTGGGGTGTGCCGAAATAGGCAATCTCGGGCAAGTTATGGACGGAAAGGCTTCAACGCTAAGAAACCGTTTGGATGAGAAACGGCACGTTGTGATTCGCTACATGAACATATGCTCATCGCCTGAAGAGACAGGCTTCTCTCATATACGTAACACATCCACCTCTACCACACGTAGACCACATGTTTATATACATAAAGACGTCTAGAACAGCCAAGAGACAAAAGTCTTGTAGAACCAGTTGCCGCGCTTAACTCCCTCGGCCTCACGGAGAGCCGCCTTACGGGCCAGGAACTCTTCCTCCTCACGGTCGATAATGTCCTTGCCAGTGTAAAAGTCGACCTCGTGGGGCTTGATGCCGCGCGACTTGGTGACAATCTTGTGGCCAAAGATGAGGATCAGGTACACGGGAATGCCCAGGTAGCCAGTGATGAAGGTCTTGTACTTTTCCTTGCCAAAGTTGCCGCCGACAAAGACGTCGTAGTTCTTGGTCAGGGCGACGAGGATGCACATGAACAGCGCAGCGTACGAGCCCTTGGCGCCGAAGGGAGCCACGTAGGGGAGGGCCTCGTTGGCGAGACCCTGGGCCTTGCGGGCTCGGCACCAGAAGATGTGGGTGGTGAGGATGGAGATCCAGGACATGAGACCAAAGATGGTGGTGAGGTTGACAAAGTAGCCAAAGACCTTGGTGGAGTCGTCCGAGACGTTCATGAAGGCGAGCAGGGCAAAGCAAGCCGACATGGCGAGGGCGTAGATGGGCACGCCGTGCTTGTCAGTCTTCTTGAAGATGGCGGGGGCAGAACCGTCAGAGGCGAGACCGTAGAGGGTACGGCTGGCAATGTACAGATCCGAGTTGGAGGCGGAGAACACAAAGACGCAGATACAGGCGTTGATGACGTGGGACAGGGTGCCGACGCCGGCGATCTTGGCGGCGACGACAAAGGGCGAGGCCGAGGCGTTGTTCTTCTTGGACTCGTTGGCGAACTTGAGCTCGGGGGAGTTGTAGGGGACGATCATGCCGACGAGGAGGACCGAGAGGCAGTAGAAGAAGAGGATTCGGTAAAAGGTGAGCTTGATGGCGCGAGGGATGGTCTTGCGGGGGTTCTGGGCCTCGGCGACAGTGACACCGACGAGCTCGGTACCCAGGTAGGCAAAGGTGGCGTTGACCATGCAGGACCAGAAACCGAGGAACTTGCCAGCGTCGCCGTCCATGATATAAGGCTTGAAGGCACTGAGACGGGTTAGTTGCGTCTAGCGAGGTGAGCAGAGTCAACTTACCCAGGGTTGTTCCAGTATCGGAAACCTCTTCGGTCACCATCAGGAGCGCCGCCGAGGGCGACGATCAGGGAGAAGAGTATAATACCGATGATGGTGATGACCTTGAACGACGAGAGCCAGAACTCGAGCTCACCAAAG
This sequence comes from Fusarium solani-melongenae, assembly GCA_023101225.1. Taxonomy (NCBI): domain Eukaryota; kingdom Fungi; phylum Ascomycota; class Sordariomycetes; order Hypocreales; family Nectriaceae; genus Fusarium; species Fusarium solani-melongenae. The sequence goes on along the minus strand of CP090036.1, from coordinate 6,055,237 downwards.
AATCGAATACCAAAGTAGTTGATGACGCAGATGATGACCAGGAAGATGGCGATGAATACACCTGGATTGACCGTCTCTCGAGGGACCCAGTATTGGATGACGAGAGCAGCAGCTGTCAATTGGTTGGGCGTGACGATGATATATTTGAACCAGTATCTAGAACCTGTCAGCAGATATCGATAGTCGATTGCTTCGAATACTCACGTCCAGCCGAGCGCAAAACCAAGCGAAGGATCACAGAACCGAGAAGCATAACCAGTGAAACCAGCAGACATGGGCAACCAAGCAGCCATCTCACCAAGAGCAGCCATGACGAGGAAGACGACGAATCCAATGATGGTGTAGCAGATAAAGACAGAACCAGGACCAGCTTGAGCGAGAGCCTTGCCGGTACCGATAATCAGACCTGTACCAATGGCACCGCCAATGGCAATCATGGTAATGTGTCTCGCCTTGAGACCACGCTGCAGCGACGTCTCGGCGCTCGTCTCGAGACCGCGGATGTGCAGGTCCTGGTCGCCGCGCTCGACCTTTTCGGTGGGCATGCTGGCATCATAGCCCATGTCGGTCTTTTCGACGTCGTTGGAAGCCATGGTGTAATTCTGTTACTCTCCAGTTGGAGAAAGAAGTAGCCAAGCTTGCCAAGTGCTGTTGTTGGAGATGGCCAAGAGGCCAAGAGTCTTTGACAGGAACAAGAAAAAGCCAAGGGCTTGGCCAGATGAAGAAAAACAACGACGAGAGGGTGAATGGCGATCCAAGATGAGAGGACCCTTGACGTGACACAACAAAGGGAGGAGGAGAAACGAGGACAAGAGGAGGGGACCTGTCGTCTAAATAGAGAACGAAGATCCCTTCCCTACCTTGACTCGTAGGATCTCTCTCTTGTTTGTTTTGTCGCAGAGAATTACCTAATACCCCAGACTGCCTACCCTCAGTGTCGGCTTCTCCTTCAGAAAAGAAAAAAAAAAAAGACTGTCAGTAACCGAGGGGCGTGTGAACAAGAGAGGATTCACCCATGCCTGGTCCTGCTCGCAACCAACCAACATGCACAGTTGCACACGTCCTCGAGTCGTCTACTCCGCCAAGACTCCTCGCTCGTCATCTAGGGGAGTGTGCACTCTCTCTTGATGGAACCCTAGGCGGACAACGATCCATAACGTAAACCGGGACGGGGTCAAGGGGTGAGAAACCTTTCCTGGATTGTCACTGATCAGCAGAGCAGAATGGGCAGATCCCCTGGTCAATGTGCAACTCTGTGGCGATGTGTGTGTGCCTCGCGAAGTGAGGCAGCAGCGTTGTTACATGCATGTCTCTACTCAGCCGTGCCGTGTGTGCATGTGCAACGTCCACGATGCATAATAAGTCTGTCTCAGCACACGAGCAATCTTCCTTCCACAGCAAACTCGGGCGCAGGGCAGAAAAACTCTGTAGCCTACTTGTGTCTCAAGTGCTCGCCCGAAGCCAAGGCAGCTTTCGGCAAGTGATCGCCAAGGCTTCTTGGGAAAAGAAGACGATCCCTCGTTGGTGCTTAGCGCAGTTCTAGAACGGCTTCTTTGGTTCGTTGCTCTGTCCAAGTGTAACCTTGGAGATAAGCTTTTCCTTGACTGTGAGTGATTCTTCCCCCCTGCCCTCCTCCACTACGAGAGAGATATTACCACGGGAGCACAGTAACTGCAGTACCTACCGCTATCGCACCGCCTTCGCCGTTTCGGGCAGGTCCATATGGAATCTCTGCCTCTCTGTTGGTCCCATGGTGCGCTATATCCATCCTCCTGTTCCCCATTCACTTCTTGACAGAGCTGGGTCGTTGATAACCCCCGGTCTTACTGCGGTCTTGGCGGGTTGTTTATCTGCCAGTCAGCCTATGCCTATCTGCCGTCTTGTCCTGCGGGGTAAGAGGATGAGTGGACCGTTGCAATGCAGTGATGCCAGCCTCTTTACCAACCTGCCTGTTGGGGGAGACGAGGTCAGGGATTGTACGAGCTCTGATTTGATCAAGAAGCCCTTCTCATTCCTCCTCGGGCTCCGTCTACTACGTAGTAAGGCACACCCCTGGGCTTTCCTCCTTCATCCCCTGCCAACAATTTGCATGTTGTTCTCGTGATCTTTATCTCTAGCACGGGCCACGGTCCATTCATCTTTCTCTTCTCCGCACCATGGATCTCTTGGTCTCGCCTCCAAGGACAAGGGATCCAACCAGGACCATCCATTCATGTCTTATCCAGAGAGAGAATCTCCACATAACGCGTCGTAGTCGTCTCCCTTGTTCACTCCGACCAACAAATTCCCCCTCCCCTAACCTCCAAACGACAAAACCGGCTTCTGCGCGCTAGCATCAAGCCTCTGTTTAAACATAACTGTTACCTTATTATTAGCTAAAACCCCAATTGGAACCCCATGGTTCTGCATTCAAAGTGCGGAGAGAGACTGACCGTGAACCTCCTCCCGGAGACCCCGAACCTCCCTCGGGATCCGGGGTCGGATCTGGCCTCCGGAGCAAAGCTTGGCTTGTGATTAAGATTGCGATTGCTTCCGGCCCAACGCGCGGCGGACGGACGATTACAAAGTGAGGTCCCGGTCCGACAGCGAATCATTGAAATTCCCGCACCGCATGAGTTAGGCTGATTCAGAGTTTTTCATACTATTTCTTCTATTCAAAGTTTGTTTCTGCTATCATCAACTCTCACGCAATTTTTTCTCCCTATCGTCAAAAATATCCTTGAACCGCCATGATAGACGTTTCTTAACGTGGATTAGTGACCGTGCAAGGCCCACCCAACGCCCTGTTGGCCTCACCCCCCGTCTACTTTACACCTCTCGCCTTCATGAAATCAACCAGGTCAAAGAAGCTCTTCTTATATCTCCTCTCCTGCGTCGTCCGATTCACCGTCTGAATGCCAAAGTGCGCGTCATAGTCCCCAAACTCCCAGTTGTCCGCAAAGCTCCAGCTGTACGCCCCGACCACCTCGACCCCGTCCTCCCAGATGGCCTTGAGCACCTCGGACATGAAGCTCAGGTAGTAGATGCTCCGCGGCGTGTCGAATAGCTGATCCACGAGCTGTTTGTCAGCTTCCCCAAACACGGGGAACCCAAACTCGGTGATGGCGACAGGGGTTCTCCAGGTATTATGTAAATAGTTCAGGTAGCTGCGGAGGTAAGTAGGGGTAATGTAAACGTAAGTCTGAGACCGGTAACCAATGTCCCAGCCAAACACGTTGGTCGTCGTCTGATTCACGCAGTAGGGCCTGTACGTCGACGAGGAATTCCCGGCGCACTCGAGGATGCTCTCCTTGTCGTCTTCCACCGGCGGCGCAATCACCGTGGCAGTGTACGGGTCGATGCCAAGAAAGTCGGCCGTGCCGCCCATGTAGTCGAGATCCTCCTTGCTGAGGGGCACGTAGTCTTCAAACGTCTGCTTGAACGAGTCAGGGTAGTCTTGCCCCAGGAAGATTGGATTGCAGAAGGGTCCGAGCTGGATCGAGTTGAAGTGGTCCGCAGCGTACACGTCGACTTCGCTCTTTGGATCCCGTGGAACACCAAAGTTGTTGTTGAACTTGATGGAGATCTTGCCCTGCCCCTTCAACTCCTCCTTGTACCAGTGGTACACCCTCGCGTGGGCCTTGACCACGTTGTAGACCGACTTGGCATTGTACGAATACAGCAGCGGCTCGTTAAAGGTGAACCACACCGGGACACGGTCAGCAAAGTGTGTCATGGCCACCTTGGCATAGTGCACAAAGGCGTCCTGAAATGTCTCATTCTGGTAGCCACCATTGACGTACCCAATGAGCGGGCGGTCGGTGACCACGCTGAGGTTGCTGCCAAAGAATTGAAGGGGGGTGTCGAAGTGGAGGAGGGTCACCTCAGGCACCATGCCCTTCTCGAGGATAAAGTTGATCACGTCGTTGTAATGGTCAATGCCCTCCTGGTTCACGGGGGTTCCCGGCAGCGCGAATGGGAGAATTCGAGTCCACGCGATGCTAAATGAGAAGTGCTTGGCACCCATGGCCGCCACCCTCTCAATATCTTGCTTGTAGTAATAGTAATGCTCGTTCGTCACGTAAGACTTGGGTCGGGCGTCTCGGACGAGAATGTCCATGAGAGAAGGGGACTTGCCCTCTTCAGCCGTAGCTCCTTCGATCTGGCTAGCCGAGCTGGCGACCCCAAAGGAGAAGTTCTTGGGGAAGCTGTAGCAGTCGCTCGGGCCAAAGTAGTCTCGCGGTGGCAGCACGAGCTCGTCACTCGGGATAGGGGTAGGAGATACTGTCGTGCTGTACACGGCCGTTTCGGTAAAGTTGGGAGGGTTTGCATATTCCCAGAGGGCAGTCCATGCTGCCTGCCCATAGGGATCATCAGTGTCCGAGGCTTTGGCCGTTGCATTGGGATCCCATTTGCCCCAGGTTGTAAAGGAGAGGGAGGGCAACAGAGTTGTCAATGATTCTGGTGGCGCAGCATATGTTGTTGTCGTAGTCGGAGAAGGCACAGAGGTAGCATATCTGACAGTGTCCGTCTGAGTGTAACTGAAAGGAGTATATGTATATTTGGGCTCACTCGTCTTGGTGCTGGCTTTGCATTGAGGACGAGTCGTTGGGCCTTCAGCAGGCAAGAAGACTTGCTGGCCAACAGCCAAGGACGCTAAAAAGAGCTGCATAAAAGTAACCGAGGCTGTCATGATGGGCACATTGGAAGCTCACTGCTGCGCTTGCACCACAACTTCAATGGCTTCGTAGACGATATATAGTCCATCTCGTACACTTGCAACGTCAATGCCGTTAACTACAACGGCAATATTCCGCATCAGTCCATCCCAATGATTTCGGACCGACTCGACATTATTGAGAAAAACCTGAACTCGCGGGGAAACGAAAAGTCACGCTCCCAAACTACCCCAGAAACTCACCCAACTTGTGGGGACAAACAAGTGGGGATAGAAACATCTGCTTGGCCTCGTGGAAGGACCCATCACCTGCAAATGACGTAGTGACGCCGGCGTTGGGCCGTTGACGATGTCCATTGATGGTGTTGAAAGACGACGATCTTTGTCACAAGTGGATGCGGGGAGAGGGGCCCCCCTGACCCAGTTTACCCCAGAATCGGCGACCCTCCAATGGCGGAGAAGCTCCGGAGCGGAATTGATCCCATGGGGTGCTTCGGATTGGGTCTTGAAGTGGTTGCTTTGACCGATGGTTCATGGGATTCGAGTCTGGTTCCGATGATGTGAGCCGGTTTTTACCCCTCAACTGACGATGCAATTCTCCGTTGGCTGAGGTCATCATCGGAGTTTCGGAGAATCATGGAAGGACTTGTACAAGCTGTATATACGGATTGAAGTTGTAGGCTTGTTTAATTAGCTTTTGAAATATGTTTCAGATTGTTTCGAAATAGAGCTGTTGTAGCCGAGGTGTCTCATCAGCCATCATCCACACTATAAACACATTCCCGCCCAACGACCTCACGCAGACATACTCTATATACGTAGAATGGCCATATGAGTGCTCTTCCAAAGAACTTAATAAGACTTGATAATTCTCCGACAAAACTATTTCTCCGATAAAATGGCAACTTGGGTTGACAAATGTCCAGTTACGACCTTGGTGGGCATAGATCGACAAGCGAGCCAGTGACTAGTTAGTTACCAACCCGCGTATTCGGCCAGACTATGTGAATAAGGCCGTGAACAGCTGATCCTCGCAGAATTTCTCAAAAAGAATGAATGGCGGCATGATGAAGCGGCAGTTGGCTTGGCTAATGTTTCCCTTGGGGTAGAGTTGTTTCTAGTCAAGTTGTGTCAGTGACATACAACCACGAAACGCTTGCCGAGTTATCCACCAACAACCCTGTCACTGTGGGCATCATCCTTCCCGAAGATCAAGTATAGCCATTTAAGAAGTGACAATGATTGGAACTCACTCATGGCTCGTCGTAAAAGTGCGAGACATCCGGTGGCCACACTGAGATACTGACTTTGATCGCCAAGGGACTCTATATGCCATGGCACAGACATTCACTGACGGGCAAGCAGCTTAATCTTTGACTTGTACACTTTTCAACTCCCATATATGTATTGAACAATGCCTTTTTGCCTGGCGAGTATGAAAATATGCCGTTAACAACACTTCCGACCAAGTGCTTCAGAGTCATCACCAACTCAAACGCGGCCTAGTCCGTTCACCCTGCGAGTTTTTATTCAACATATCACTTAGGAATACATTGCCGACTGATCCTTTCAATTGGATTCGGTTCTCGTTAATGATTGGTCTAATAATGCCAGCCGACATTGCTGAGTGATGATGAGCATCACGCACATGGAACAAGGATTAAAAGCGGGAAGAGCCTGATATCAAAAGATAGCATAGATAATGCCGCATATAAAATCCATATTCACCACAACTCTACAGCGCCAACATTTTCATTACTTGCTCATGAGTTATACTTGACAAGACTCTTCATACATACTAACTAGACTCTTTACACTAGACTCCTCATACATAATTTGCAATAGACAAATGTCCATTCAAAAGCAGTTTTCGCTACCCACTACATGTACCGTTAAACCATGAACCGACTACTCTTACAAACGCCACATCTACCAATCCAAAAAGTCCCAATGCCCCGGATTCCTATGATCCAAGGGAAACCGCAGATCCTGGCCCCCGAGAGGCTCCGGGTGGCCCGGCCTCACGCCCAGCATACCCCTCCCAAAGGGCACCTGCGTGGTCTGTCCTATCCGGAACACGATGCCCTTTGACGCGAATGCATCCTCGAGCTCTCGGACCTGTTCGGGGGGAGGTGCTTCGTAAGGGTCTACGGCCACGACGCTCAGGTTTTGGAACCGGTATAGCTTCTCGGTCATGCCTAGTAGATCGCGGTGGAGCTCTGGCCAGGCGAGTACCATGCCGATATGGAGGATTCGTAATGACGAGGGCAGACTAGCCATAAAGATCTCGGGACCAATCTCCTTCATGCCATCAAACCGCTGCCACCGCTCCTCGTCATCAAACACAGGTCCGTAGAGGAGGAGCTGCTCAACCTCGAGAATCTCAAGGCGCGGAAAATCGACAAAGCTAAAGTCAGCGCGAAGAGACGTGTCCCAGCGCAGAAACATTGATATTTGCTCTATCATGTCGTCGGCGCCGCCGCTTGTGTGCTCCCATGTTGTGCTGGTGTAACACAGTCGCCGTAATGACTGGCGAACGGGGCTGAGGTGATCGTGCTGAAGCACGGTGTACTTGTCCATGTCGCAAAAGTACTCTAGGTCTTCTAGGACAGGACTACGGCGGAGGATCTTGGCCAGGTTGTCGGGATCTAGGCCGTGTAATGATAAGCGACGGAGACTTGAGAGGGCTGTATCCCACGGCTCTGTGCGGAAGCGCTCCCGGAGGGGTATATCAGTTCCACAGTCAGCATCGCTGGCTGCCAGCACCTCGAGGTTCTGTGCCTTGGCTAGGACATCTTGCATCTGTTGGATGTGGCAGCACTCGTCGGGGTATTTGCCCTGACCAGGCAGTACCAAATACTTGAGGTTGGGCAGGTAGAAGGGTGAGTCTCTCAAGTACTGCAAACCCTCTGATGACGACCGGTAGATGAGTAGTTGCTCAAGGAAGGGCGCAGCCATGATGGCGGCCTCTTGTAACCACTTGGGCTCGACATGGTCATACGAAGGCAGAGCCCGAAAGCCAGCACGTTCGCCTGCTTGTCGGAAGAGAGCTTGTGTCTCGGGTGATACCTCGCGAGCTTGTACTTCTCTAAGCGCAAAGAAGGCGAGGGCGCGAACTTCCTTGGCCAGGTCCGGCCTCTCTAGGAGTGTGCGCAAAAAGGTCTCGAGAGTCTCAATCTCACGCCTCCTAGCCTCCGTATCACCCCACCAGTCGGAGCTTGTCGACAGATCAGGCTGTCTCCCCGAGTGGTAGCAGTGAAAGAGTATAGGCTGGGCAACGTCGCGGAAGCGGCGACACGTGCGGCTCAGCCGCGACAGTGCCTGCTGAGCCTCGAGGGCACACTCGATCTCGTCAGGGGGTAGATCGACAACGTGCTGGCGCTGGCAGTGGGCGCACAGGTTGCGGCAGATGGTGGCAAAGATCTCGACGGGCAGATCTCCCAGAGACAGGCGCGGGCGTCTGCGCCAGAAGAAGGGGATCTCGATGGAAAAGACTGGGTTCTTGTGTGACCAGAAATTCCCTCCGTGGAGGAAATCCCGGTCGATCCTGGCGACGAGATGCATGCCTGTGGTACGATTTGATGTGATTGAGGCTTTGATCAAGGATCGGGGTTTATAAGAGAGAAGAAGCGCGGGGTGAAAGATGCGACTTGTGAAGCCGGGGCAACTTGGATATGAACGGGGAGAGAAGAAGATGTTTTGGAGCAATGAGCTGCAGGAACTGGCTATATAAAGTCAGATGAGATAAAAGATAATCAAGCTGGAACTGATGCAGCGGAAGTGGACGAGAGAAATAGTAATCGATGCGCAAAGGCGCAAGTGGATCGCGGGAGTATCGAGTATCGTAAGATGGCGGCTCGCGAACGGACCTTGGGCTGAGGGAGTGAAGAAGAGGGGGACCGCAAGCCAAGCCGCAAGAGAACAAAAGTAGGTTAGCGAGAGGAAGGGGGGGGTCAGATGAGGGGATCTGAGCAATCTGTTCAAACCAATGGGTTTTGTTTATGCAGTGTTAAATCAAATTCCAAGACGTGGTTTCGAACCAACAAGGAGCCAGGGACAAGAGGGCAAAAGGTCCGGGAGCCGCAGATATGGATGACGGGATGGGGGCACAGACGGTCCCGAGCGCGAGTCTAGTAGTTGGGACGCTGGGATCATGGCCAGATGGTGACCCTCTTCAGTCTGGCGCCACGAGAGCACGTTTCTGTCCAGGTTCCGTGAAGTACAAGATGATGATGTTCTGATCCCGAGACTTCGGGTCGTGATATGCAAAACAGCATCTGGGGGGGAGCCACACACGACGCGACGGGCCCTCCCGAGAGTTTATATAAGTCCGGTTGCATTGTCAAAAAGCAAAAGCAAGACACACATTGCAAAAAACAAAAAATATGCCGCGCCGTTGGGAACGAGGGGGGATCGGGATGGTCAGGAACGAGAAGCAGGGGGGGAGGAGAGAAGCGATGGTCAAAGGGGGCGTGCTGAAAAGGGTCCACTTGCCGCCATGTGGTGGTCTTATTCTTGATGGCTAGCGAGGGACGTGGCTTGGAGTTGTCTGACCTGTCAAATGTCAAGACGGGTGCCATCTTGGGTCCAGGGCTCGGTTCTGGAGAGGGGTTGACGTGTTGACTTGCACGTCCATTGCGTCTTTGGAAGCGCCTGTACCGCCGTGATATCGTCGAGTCCCAAGTCCACCTAAACACTAAGATCAGCAATGCCAGATAATAAGTTGCATTGATAAGCTCATCCTCAACTAGCTTTCTCCATACCCTTCAACGTGGCAAAGGTAACATCGCGTATCCCCCTGCGTCGCAATCCATCAGAGACAATGACGGGACGAAAAGAAAAAAGACATGTCATCCTTGCGGAACGGGTCCAAAAGAACAGTGTCAACAAGAGCTGACCTGATGCCATTCCCCAATATTTTCCCTGCCTTAGCGAGCTTGCCCTCAAGGGGCCCAGCATGTGTCTCCTCCCGCTGCAAGATCCCGCGCGCCCGCCCCAATCGAAAAATTAAATGGGCTGCCCTCTTTTTTTTAGTCCCAACTTTCTGGAATCATCCTTGTCCAATCCAGAAGCTCCGTGGGCGCTCGAAAAGGTGAGCCGTCACATCATCCAGCTGGAGGAGTAGATGGGCGGGTCATCACGTGACTTCGTAATTGGTCGCGTCACCCTTAGCTCACCTCCTCGCGTCTCCCAACCAAGGCACCCGCGTAAAGCACATCCACCACGTCTTTACGTTCTATTGGCCTTGGTAAACAACCAAGAGCCTCTCAGGGGACCTCCAGGATGCCCGAATTCACCGGTATGAGTCCATCTACTCTTCCTCCACTATCCTTAGCTCACAGCCGCAGAGGCGGACACGATCCGCATCCTTGTTGCAACCGATAACCATGTCGGATACGAAGAACGAGATCCCATTCGTAAGGATGACAGTTGGCGTACCTTTGACGAGATCTTGAATCTCGCCCGTACCGAAGATGTAAGACAAGTAATCACTTACCCACCATCCTCTTCTAACATCCCTAGGTCGACATGGTTCTCCTTGCCGGCGATCTCTTCCACGACAACAAGCCATCCCGAAAGTCACTCTACCAAGTCATGCGAACCCTTCGACAGAATTGCCTTGGAATGAAGCCCTGTCCCCTCGAATTTCAATCCGATGCTGCGTCCGTCTTTGAAGGCGCTTTCCCCCACGTCAACTACGAAGACCCCGACATTAACATCTCCATCCCCGTCTTCTCCATTCATGGGAACCACGACGATCCCTCTGGCGAGGGCAACTTTTGTTCACTTGACCTTTTGCAGGCGAGTGGACTGCTCAACTACTTTGGACGGGTTCCCGAGGCGGATAATATCCAAGCGAAGCCCATCCTACTCCAAAAGGGTCTTACAAGACTGGCCCTCTTTGGGTTGAGTAACGTCCGAGACGAGCGAATGTTTCGAACATTTCGAGACCACAAGGTCAAGTGGTTTCACCCTAGTCCCCAGAGCCCAGACTGGTTCAACCTCCTGGCTGTTCACCAGAACCACCATGCCCACACGGCTACCTCATATCTCCCCGAGAATGTCCTTCCTGACTGGCTGGATCTTGTCGTCTGGGGTCATGAGCATGAATGCTTGATTGATCCTACCCAGAATCCAGAGACAGGCTTCCATGTCATGCAGCCTGGGTCCTCCGTTGCCACATCGCTGGTACCTGGCGAGGCCGTCCAGAAGCATGTCGCCATTCTTAGCGTCACAGGCAAAGACTTCAAGGTTGAGAAGCTTCCACTCAAAACTGTGCGGCCCTTTGTCACTCGAGAACTCGTCCTTTCGCAAGATAAGAACTTCAAAGGACTTGACAAGAAGAAGGAGAATCGCCAAGAGGTGACGCGCAAGCTGATGGAAGTGGTCGAGGAGATGATTGAGGAAGCCAACGCCGATTGGGAGGCGATCCAGACAGATGAGGAGGCTCTAGAAGAACGACCACTCCCCTTGATTCGACTCAAGGTGGAGTACACGGCAACAGATGGCGGCCAGTTTGAGATTGAGAACCCCCAGAGATTCTCGAATCGTTTTGTTGGAAAGGTGGCCAACACGAATGACGTTGTCTACTTTTACCGCAAGAAGACGTCACAACGTGAGTTTCTCTCAGCTTTGATCACGAATGGTTACTAACACTTTGCAGGCAAGACAACTGCGGTGAACCCGGACGCTCTCGAGGCCCTGGCTGACGGTAATGACGCAGTCAAGGTCGAGAGTCTCGTCCAGGACTTTCTCTCTGCACAATCCCTCAAGGTTCTCCCACAAGGTCCCTTTGGCGATGCTGTAACCCAGTTCGTAACCAAGGACGACAAGCATGCAATGGAGCTATTTGTATCAGAACATCTCACAGGTCAAGTCCGACAGATGCTGGGTCTAGAATCCGACGACGAGGATCTCAACAGCGCCATGGAGATATACCGAACAAGAATCGAGCAGGAGCAAGCGAGCGGGGCCCCCACGACCCAAGCGGAACGCAAGCGGGTTCTCAAGCCAAAGCCCACTACATGGGACAGTGACTTTGACGGCAACTGGGAGAACGCCCCAGACGCCTGGACCTACGAGGATGCTGCTGCCGACCAGGGTACGAGCTCCGCACGCGCATCTGCTGCACCCGCACCTGCACGCAAGACTGCAAGAGGACGAGGCAAGGCAGCAGTTCAGCAGGATGTCGATCTGATGGATGAGGATGAGGCGCCACCAAAGAAGCCTGCTAAGCGAGCAACACGTACCACCAAAGCAGCACCAGCACGAAAAGCCCCAGCAAGAGGCCGCGGTCGCAAACCCTTTGAAGACAGCGAAGAAGAGGAAGAAGAGGACGTAGTAATGGAGTCAGAAGAAGAACCCGCTCCACCACCACCACCAAAAACCCGCCGCGCCGCAGCAACGAGAAGCGCCAAGGCCACAACGACAACGGCAAAGAGAGGAGCTGCCAAGGGCACGCGACAGACTAGGCTAAACTTTTCACAGTCGCAGGCTAGTGGCACGCAGAGCAAGGCTGTAGAGATTAGCGACGATGAGATCTCGGACGATGATGCGTTTGCGCCGGCGCCCAAGCCGGCGACGCGGACTCGAAGGAGGTAGATTCTTGTTGTGTGGTTTTTGAAAGGGATACCCGGGTCAAGATGTATAAAAATTACACTCAATTGTGATGAAAGGTGTTTGGGAGCATAAAGAAAACCATTTATTGAAGATAGTCCGTCCAGTAGGACTCATAATATCCTCCCAGGATCTCCCACACTTAGGTAGTTCCTACAAAACGCCATCATCTTTCAAACAAATCACTTAAGCATTCCATAATCGACGTAGCTCTTTCGTAATCATTAGTTGCCGTACGGTAGAGGGTGCGTGGTGGAGTCGTCTCAGACAAGGATCCAGAGAAACAAAAGTGATGGCTTCAAGCACGAGTCAAACTCATCTGTCAATTCATGCCGTGAATAGCACCGTGCTATACCTGTTCCCACGCCAAAACTCCAAATACCCTTCTGTAACTGATCACATGACGACGCAGTCCCTATCCTTAGACTGCGATTGACTGTTCCCAATCACTGCCGCGGGATTAACGGGCGGCCGTCTGCCTGCAGATTGGCCCGCCTGTCGCTGTCCCATAGATACCGAACCCGTCCTTGTAGACTGCCTCGAGATGCTGGCGCTGCTGTCGGCATGGCTCGGATGGCCCACCGGCGGCCGATACACCTGGTCCTGAGCTGCCTGCTCGTAAGAAGGAGGTGCATCTTCACCCGCTTCCCCGGCGGGTCGTGTGACGCCCTGTCGCTGAGGAGGAATGAGAGAGCGGACTACTTGCTGAGCAGGTCGAGGCTGTGCGTTGGCCATGGTTGTCGTCGGTGCACTGGAAGAACTAGTTCGGCCCGGTACGAGACCACTGGCTTGTCTGGTGACGCCTCCGCCCCTCGGAGCCCCTCGACCAGCTTGATCGCCATGACCTCCTCGGCCACCACGATTCGCAGGTCCCGATTGTCGAGCCTGTTGCTCAATGTACTGCTCCGAGAGTATACTCTCCCTCCGCCGTCGTGCCTCCTCTGCTCTATGTCTCTCTTCTTCTTCCTCTTGCAGCTGCAACGCAAGAGCCAAGTCTCGATCCTCCTGTTCAGTGCTGGGACTCATCGGGGGCTCATCCTCATGCCGGGTCTTGCCACGTTTGTTATGCACTGTTGTCCATTCCCCTCCATCGTTGCTGTTGTAGTTTCCTGCACTTGTTCCGGGAACAGCACCGCTGAGGCTGACGACACGGAAATCTCCCGACACAAACTCCGTGCTCTCTCCGTTGACGTCAGATAGCGTCTCCCATACGATTTCCTCGTGGGTCTTGAAGCCTGCGTCTGTAACCAGTGTGAGAAGCTGCATCGACTGTGGATGACAGTAGAGCGTGCTGAAGTGATCGTTTCGAAACAAAATGGCAAATGTGCCAGGTCGGATAGCCTTGCCGATGACTTCAATGCCCCAGTGTGTAAGCTGAGTAGCCGAAGTCTCCAGAAATTCCTTGATAATCATCACATCTTGGTAAAGCTGCTGTTCTGACTCGGTGAGGCCAACGTCAGGATCTGATAGCTTCTCCTCTAGCTCCTCCTCTCGAAATAGCAGGTTCTGTGCATCTTCGTATGAAGCAGCCTGTCGTTCCAGTGATTCGTACGCAGGCTCTGACTTGGGAGGCAACCATCCATGAATGAGAGGGATCGAAAATGTAGCGTAAAGGGCCATTTCGGCCGTGTTCTCAAAGGTTCCGGGTATCAAATCGCCCCGTTCGGTAGGGTGCAGATGTGTCAGCGACGTACGCTTGTAGGCGTTCACCATGCTCTCCGTTGGTATGAAACGTGGGTTGACATTCATTCCTGTGTGCAAGCTTTGCAAGAAAGCATACAGGTCTGAAACATCAGGAAGGGCATCTTCAGAGCTAGTCCTCCGTGGTGACATTAGCTCATCAAAGACGGCATCTAGAAGCAGATTCAAGCTGACTTGCTCCCTAGAGCGGAGGATCTGGACCAGGGCCGTGTCTTCGATATCGGCAGGTGTTGTCATAGTGAGGGCGTTCACCAGTGCCACAAGCGGACAAGGTCCATTTGCGTTCTGGATCAGGATAGGTGATGTTCGAGGGTTCTGTGATGAGGTCGCGTCGTGCCATCGGATGTTCTTGATTTGGTATGTCTCGGTCTTACCGTCTACCGGCTCTCGTGAAGGTTTCCAGGCGGATGGCTCTGTCGGTTGTCTAGGTGGTAGCGGTGGTTTATCCTCTGCGGATTCTTTGGAAAAACTTGTCGAGGGCTCTGCGTCTATCAAGTTCCAATCATCGGGTGATGCTGATCCAGCTCCTGCAGCCTTGGCTTTACCCTTGCTCGGGTCCCCTATCTCATCCCAGACATGGGTATCTCCGGTGAGCTCCTCTGTCAGCTTCATAGGCGGGGTAGGAGGTTTGGCGCTCTTTCCTAGAGGATCCTCGTCCCAGGCTGGCGATTCTCGGCCTGAGGGCAGTGATACCAAGGCCGGTGATCCAGAGATAGGTGGCTGTGGCGTTGGCGCCCAAGGATCTTTGGTATTCTCGTCCAACAAGCTTGGAGCCAGTTGTGGCGGCGGTGGTGTCGGCGCATTCTGACCGACTATTGCTGGTTGCCACGGGTTTGTGCTGGGCTCGTCGAGTGTGAGTTTTGAGAAAGATTCCGAAGGAGTCGTATCCTGACTTTGTGGCACCTTTTTCCGTAGAAATGGGTTCGTCTCGGATCTGTCTCCTCCTGGCCTCAGAAAGGCGGGTGCTCCTTCAAGACGTTGCCCATCGCTTGGTTGTCTTCTTGGCTCTCCCCAAGCATGTTCCTCTTCCGCCTCCAAGTTATCAAAGGCGCCGCCAGGCCTCAGCGCTGCCGGGGCGCTTTGAGGATCTCGCCCATCGGCGGAGGGCGCTTGTCCATCGCGGCGTGGCCTAACATCTTCCCATCCACCTTCAGACCCTCCATCAGCCCAGGGATTATTCGACATGGCTTCGAGCGTAGGTTTTTCTTGTTCGAAATTGATTCGAGGTTGATATAGGATGAGTGAATCGAAGGATTAAAGCAATGTCATGGACAGGCGTCCACTGATAAAGCTCAGCGCCTCGCCAGCTGTGACCTGCTGCTGCGCTACCACAGCAAGAGGATTGCGGGGAAGTGATTCGAAGTGGTTTTGGAAGCGCCGGACGCTCGATTCATGGAGTCGGCGGCGCCAAAATCTGGAAGAGAGGTTTAATTCGGCGCGGAATGAAGCTCGTCGTTCGAATGTGCCGTTATCTCCTTTTCTTGAGGTTTGCTTCTTGTTTGTCTCGGGGAAGCTCAGGTGGGCTGCCCTGAAGTGCGGTGTCGTCACTGGGTTGCAGGCGGGTCCCGCTCTGATCTTCCGTGGCGGTGCAACGTACGTTGGAAGTGAACAATTCGCTCAATATGGCTTCTGTGATTGGGGGGAAGCAAATGTGTCTTGCAGAGAGAAAACTCCAGGCTGATTATAAAAGAGAAGGTCGGGTAAGCTTTCGCGTTCGTTGATCGGTTGCCTGGAGCTTGCCCCGCCACCCGGTGACCCAGCTGGCCAGCCACATCATGGCCGCCACAGCGATGACGTGGGCGTGTCGTTCAATCTTGCGTGTCGTGATAAGTTGTGATCCGATATCCGAGTTGAGATGCCAGATGTTCAATAATCTTGAAATAATCCTACCGGCGTGGGCTGTATATTGGTTGTTTAGAGTATTCAGTGGTCGAGAAATAGGTGGTAGTGCATCCACACCTCAAGCTTGACACTTCCATCCTCCAGTGGGATGATCGTCCTTTGACCCATCAACAGACTATAGCCCAACCACCTTATCCCCGTTTTAATACATGATAAATAGACCAGCAAATATAGGTGGCCGAAAGAGCCCAATCACCAATTATATTGGAACTGTCAACGGCCTGTTGAGATGCCACAGACGTTGAGACTAGCCAAACTCTGCAATCTCAACGATAACCGTTGGATGTGGAATTCCAACCGCAACTCTTTCACAAGCCATGGTATAAGGCATCAGAGCTGTAACATCCCAAAACTACTTGATAATGGCAAGCCGATGTATCAAATGACTGATGGGCAGCCCCAAATAGTGACGAGCAATCCATTGAATCACCCCATGCGATATACTCTACTTCGCTGTCTTTCCAGTCTTCCGGCCCAACAGCCCATACAAAATAATGTCTTGATTACATGGGCGCGATTGCCCCTCGTTACGTGCCAATTCCAACTCGTCAACTTCGTCGTCGCCATGCAGACCCAGAAATGCCAACAACGCCAACTCCAAGCAAAGGCAAGGCCCGATACAAGAAACATACAACTATATCCACTGGCGCGCCCAAGCGCTGCTTGACTTGTACAAGTTCTTCATCGGCCGATCCCGAGCGTGTGAAGTCGCTCGCAAGACGGCATCGTATACGCCTCGGCCAGCTCCATCTTCTCGGGATCCTGGTAGAACCATCCCTGGGCGGCATCTCTCAACCTCTGCCGGTATATAATCTCATTTTCACACTCTGCCTTCAAGTGTCGTACGAGGTTGAGCTCAGCTGTTCGGTCGAGCTTATTGAGCTTTCCATCGTTGTACTGGGCAATCTCGTCGGGATTCACGTAGTACTGGACGTTCAGGTTCGGCGTCTTGCGCTCCTCGGTGTAGGGGTGCGCGGGGTTGTCGTAGACCATGCGAGGTCCAGCAGAGGTTGATGAGGATGAACCGCCGGAGAAGAGCGAGGTGATGACAGGGAGGATGAAGAACAGGATGATGGGTAGTAGACCCAGGAGGGTCTGGATGCC
Source organism: Fusarium solani-melongenae (assembly GCA_023101225.1). Lineage (NCBI taxonomy): Eukaryota > Fungi > Ascomycota > Sordariomycetes > Hypocreales > Nectriaceae > Fusarium > Fusarium solani-melongenae. Next base: position 6,038,256 of record CP090036.1, on the reverse strand, counting down.
GTTGTTTTCGTTCTGTCGGCCTTGGTTGGCCTCGCGCGGTCTCGTCCTCGGCCTAGCTCCACCGAACTGATGAACTCGAATACCGGGGCCTCCGCCAAAGTTGAAGACAAACTGCGGGCCTGTGTCGAAAGCTGCAATGTTAGTGCATAGTTCATGCACTCAAACTGATCTACTCACCTCCGAATGGACCGCCACCAAACCCTCCTCCACCACCAAAGAAGCGAGCAAACATCTCTTCAGGGGTCAAATCATCATCAAACATCGGGCCGCCTCTGTTCATACCACCACCGGCTCGTTGCGAGAAGAAGGGGTTGTTGGCCTGGGCGCTTGCGAATCGACTATCAGGATCGGTACCGAACCGATCAAACTTTTCCTTCTTTTCCTTGTCGCCCAGAATTCCAAATGCTCTGCTGACCATCTTGAAGGCCTCGTCCGCATGAGGGTGTCCATTCTTGTCAGGATGGGTCAGAAGCGACTGCCTCCGGTATGCCTTTTTGATCTCCGCTTCTGTACATGTCGACTTGACGCTCTCGAGGTTCAAAATATCGTAAAAGGCGGTGGCTTCGCATCTCCGAATGCGGATAACTGCTGCCTCTTGGTCTGGCGTATAGGTTCGTCCCTGATTCCCCTGCTTGTGGTCGCGAGAGCGGGCCGAACCGCCTGTATCGGCTCCTGAAGCGGTTGCGCTGGGCATCTGATCGCTGGGGATGGGGAAGAGTCTTCGAAGTTGTTAAGTTGATCGTAGGTCGTAGGTCGAGTATGAGGAGCAATAATGATGCTACAGCTGCGCTGTTTGAGGTCGGTCGCGGCGCCAAGTGTGAAGGTGGCTTCTTCAAAGACAAAGGTCGGAAGATGTGGTTCCGCCGGAGGTCGAGTAGAGTCAAAGACTCGACTTCTTTGTGAAGTATCAACGTCGCATGAGCCACATGCAGAGTCGGCCAAAAAGAGGTTGCAACGGCGATGGAAATGGATGCCAGAAATTTGATGTTTTCCAGTCGGACAATCCCCGGTCTCTGGGGAGCCGGCTCTCACCACCAATGTTGCCATCTCGACATCTCGGCATTCACGTGATATCCCCACTTGGTGTCATGTCAGTTGGTTACCTACCCTGTGTCACTTACAAGTAAGATAATATTTCATGTAATTGGTTCAAGACGAGAGAAGTGCCGTTAGGCATTAACAGTGTGACATTGATTGCATAGAAATTACATTCTTTAAAGTCGAGAGGTTGAAAATAGAAACCTATCTTGAGGTACTGAGGAATCTAAATACTCACAAAATCCAACCCTATTCTAGAGGATAATTGAACAAAGCGTAAGTGATTCGAACTAGTTTAAACACACCTTCACATTTCTTACTCAGGCGGATATCGCATTGTTTTTTTACTATCGCGCATTACTTCATACATAACAGTCGCAGTTCAACATGGGGAAGCCCCTCTCAGACCGAGAGGCGCACTTGGGAGTATATAAGGACTTGTGTAAGACAAATGCGATCAAACTGTTTCTTTTTGAACACTTGAACAGTCACGAATATCACAGACACTAGAACGACACTTAGACAACAACTTAACACAAAGAAACTATGTACGTTGATACAAAATATATACATCGAATCCGCCCCTAGCCGACCAGCAGCAACCACCTCAAGCAGCAATAAACTTCTTAATCTTGGGCAAGAACTTGGTGTAGCCCGTTCCGCTCGGTGCCTCCATGCTGAACATGTAGTCGTGCCACCAGGGTCCGGCGGCCCACCAGAGCCAGCCCGTCCAGACGTCCGAGTTGTCCAGGAGGTGCTGGAGTTCGCCCTGCATGGCCGTGTAGCACTGCTCGTTGGCGCCTCCCGCTGTCTCACCGAGGATACCCTTCTTGCCGTTGTCCTTGAGCCACTGGGTAGCCTCCTTGATACGCTCCACACCAATGGTGGTGCTGACGCACGTCTCGGATGTGCCAGAAGAGTCTGCGTCTAGGTACTGGTGCATCTCGTAGATGATCTTGTCCTGAGGGTCCTTGAGGTCCTTCATGGCATCACCGTTGCCGCTAGAGACCCAAGACCAGGCACCGGTCCAGGAGTTGCCCTCGACAAAGATGTACTGGGAGGTTGCGCCGGCGCCACGGATGGCGTCGATGGCAGCCTGGTTAAGTTTGGCCACGAGGGAGTTGTCCATGTCGTGGTACTCGTTGTTGGTGTCAAAGATGACGTGCTTGTTGTTAGCGAAGCGCTTGGCTACCTTGGACCACCAGGTGCCAAAGTCGTCTGTGCTCGTGATGATGTTGCCGGCGAAGCGGCCATAGTTGTGAGGGTCCAGAACGGCATATGCGCCCCTGCTTTCTTAGTCTTCGATCAGAACGAGAGTCACGACAGAACTTACTGGCCAGTGATGTGGCTGACAACACTCTCAAGGCCCTTGATATAGTCCTCATCAATGGAGCCCGTGATGCCATCAGGAGTAACTCTCTCCATGCGGAAGCCCACACGGAAGGTATTCATGCCGGTGCCAATGAGCGTCTATAGCTGTCAATACGCATCCAGATTCACAACTGGGAGAAACATACATCAATAGAGCTTGTCTCTGGCCAGATGTAGTCGGTGCCGAGCTTTCCAGGGAGGTTTCCCTCCCCAAACTCACCACCGGCCTCATTGGAGCCGGTGAATAGGAATTTTCCAGCTCGCTTGGTGCAGGGAGCGGCGAAGGCAAGGGAAGCGCCAGCGCTTGCGAGAAGGATATCAGTGAACCGCATTGTTTGGTCTAGTTTCTCTGTTGTAAAGGAGTGTCGGATGATCGATCAACGAGCCATGCAGAGCCAGAAAACTACTCGGGAGCCAAGGCGAGTATATATACTTGTAGTAACAAGGCCATTTCCTCTGCTACTGACGCCACGATGCGGCGGCGGCAGCAGATTCATTGAGGTGGGATATGACAAGGGGATCGTCAACCCACAAGCCATGATGGCTCCTCAGTGCGCCCACTGCCTTGGTAGACTCGGCCGATGTGCGCAAGGTTTCATCTAGAATCCCGGAAAGGAAAATGGATGCCCGTCCACTGTGGGAGGAGGTGGCTCCGTGCTTGTTTGTCTGAAACAGGAGCCAGGGCCCCTGATATTTCAATAAACCACCATCACGGGTAGATCGGAGAAGGATCGAGTGCGACTTGATATTGCAGAGTTACGTACTTTGCAATATACGATAGGCCTGAGCTGAATGTCTTGAGAAGAATTATGGTATTCCCTACTTGGCTCAAGGTGAGCGTAAAGGAGTTGAAAACCACTTGGTCTTCATCATGAGTTCGCCTTAGAAAAGAGCCCTGAATACAAGCACAATAATCGCAAGACAAGTCGCATGACCACTTAAAGATGTGGTCTATCGCCGAAACATCAATATTCGTCCCGTTGGTGGGCATCTTTTCTCCGTCCGACATCATCTCGACCCTCAGGTTAATGAACCGATGCCGATATCCCGTTCACGAAAGGGGAGGTCACGTGGTCATCGGATCAACCCGCCCACCATCCCGGAAAAACAACACCCCTACCGCGGAGCCCATCGCATTTCGAGGCTTTGGAGATGGAGGCTTGAAATTTCCCAAGACGAAGGTGTGTTAGCGACAATGTACGCGACACGGGTTCTCCTTAAGCGCTCTGTGTGGAAGGGTGAGTCAATTGATTTCTCCTCGTGTTTCCAATGACTGACAATTTCTCCCAGGCCCACACCTTGTGCCGTAAGCTGTCCACGATCGACTCGAATACCGTCACCTTCTAACGTTCGATAGCCTCCCCATTGTCTGGCCCAAGTCCCCCGGCGACAAGGTCCCTCCCGTACGAACGCAGGCCCGATCTGCCACGATTCTGCCCAACTTTGTTGGTCTCAAGTTCGAGGTTCACAACGGCAAGGACTACCATGAGGTGACCATTACTGAAGATATGGTCGGACACAAGCTCGGCGAGTTTTCACCGTAAGTGCTATAGCCTTGAGTGAGGATCTTGGCTCATAGAATTTCTAGGACGCGGAAGCCCAACATTTGGGACAAGAGGTAGACTTTATAAGCAAGAGCCGGAATCTGGGTATACCCATGTACAAACACTACATGTAACATCACTGAGCACGATGATTCAACGAACATGTCCATTCGCGCATGAAAGCAATCTATTGCGGCCAGTCAAAATGTTATACTGGCCTGATATCTTTGACAGACCCTAAACCTCCGTAAACGCCTGAACCCAAAAACACCTTGACCGTATGCACTCGTTCCAGTTGTAATTAAAACCAACAGCACTCAGCGGTAGAACTCGCTCCGCTTCACGTTGACGCCGTACTCTCCGACCGCCATGCCTAGATCCTCCATCGTGAGGACCGTCCTGTTCTGGCTACCACCCTGACCACCACCGCCGTAGCCCGGTCGCTGGATTCCGAGCGGCGCTCCCTTGTTCTGGTCCTTGCTTCCAGGCTGACCGGTAGGCTGGCCGGGGATGGGGAATCCAGCAGCGGCGCCGAGTGAGCCCATGGGGTTGTTCGTGTTGGACGATGCGCGGATTCGACTGTACTGGTAGGCATCGGCAGCGATGTCGGCGATGAACTTCTGGGTGGCGAGGGCAAGCAGTCGCGCCAGGCGGGGATCGGTTTGCGGAGGGGGAGGAAGACCAGCCTTGGTCATGTAGTAGTGGGTGACTGCATCGGGGATCTAAAGACGGTTAGATGAGTCGAGATGCGAAGTGCGGGGAGCGTACAATGGGAGCGTAGTCATCCATCTTATTCAGGAACTCTCGCAGCGACATATCCTTGCGCGTCGGGAGTCGTGACTCCGGGGCCGTAGGAGCGGGCGGCGCCGCATCAGCAGGACCATTCTGCGCAGCGGGGGACTGCTCTGTCTTTTCGGGCGCGTCGCTAGCCATCGTGAAGGATTTGATGAATACGGTGTGTTTCGATGTTGATGTTGAAGGTTCAAGGTGTAGCATGTCGCGTTAAGGGAGTTCGATATCACGTGATTGATGTCATGGGTTGTCTGAAGGTGAACATTCCCAAATGAAGCCAAACGAAACAATAGATTACGATAGGCAAAGCAAACGAAAGAAATAGCATCACTTGATGGTTTAAACACAATTACCATGGTCTACTGACCATCCTCAATCTTACACATCGTCTACTTTTCCTCCATGGACGCACATCTCGAATCTAAGCAGCATGTGGAACATGAATAGACTCCACTCTATTTTGACTACCGTTTCGTTAAATCGAAGGTCCGTTCCCCAAATCTCCAAGCCAAACGGCGACGCCATTGATTACCGCCTTGTCGACCTCCCAAACCAACGCCTTTCATGCATCTCCTGAAGCCGGAGTTTGTCGTGGCCAGAATAGCGGCCGTTCCCTTGCCTTGCGGCTTCTTGATCAAAATGTCAATGTCAACGCGACCGAGACGCGTCTTGAGCCTGATGCTCTGCTCGTACATGTTCTGTGGGTACTCCGATCGCTTAGACGGGGAGCTTGAACTTCTTGCCCTTGAGAACCTTGTTGTAGTAGATGTAGAAAAAGTCGCTGTACAAGATCGTCTGGACGATGCCGGCAATGATGGCAATGTAGTCGACCTTGTGGTTGGGCTCGCTGAAGTATCGGTAGATCCAGTTGGGGATGTAGAGAGCGCGGTAGCTGCCGAGCGCAAAGAGGTAGTGGGTGGTGATGGTCTCAGCCTCTCCGGTTCGCTGCAGCATGAAGAGCTGAGGGAGAATGGCCACAGCCTCGAGCCAGATGGAGAAGGCCCAGAGGATCTCGGAGAAGGTGTAGTAATAGGGGAATGCGATGGCGAGGACGGCGGCACCGGCGAGGAGGTACTGGACGCGGAAGGTATCGACGTTGGGGTCGTTGGTGGGCTTGTAGGCGTTGGTCATGAGGTAGATGATGTATCCTTGCGAACCGAGGAAGAGGAGCTTAAACACAAAGTTGTAGATGCTATCGGTCGAGAAGATGTCTGCGAGGTGTTAGAGACGTGGCGATCGACGTGTCGGGAGTCGTACCGAGATAGCGAGTGACGTAGACAAACATGTAAAGAGCCTGGGACTTGAACGAGATGCCTGAGCAGCTCTGGTGATTGTCAGCATTGTTAATCCATCAAAGACAAGGGAGAACCAACGTTCAACTGCACCATCTTGTGCAGCAAGATGAAGATGCTGCCGAGATGCGAAAAATCCGCTGCGCTAGCCGTTAGAGCCAGTCATTCAAGCTGTTCCACGCCAAAACCTACCAAGGATGCGAAAGATGTTCAACATGATTGCGGTGTTGTGCTTATCGCGAAGCTAGACTAAGACAGGGGCAGGAGCGCAGAGAGCTGCTAGAAGCGCAGCGGGCGGGTGTCGGGCGACAATATGAAGGAGCTGAACCGTACGCAAGCGAGGGACCGAATGCAATTGAATCTCGTCGTGATGGTGGATGATGTTGAGAGTTGCAAGCTTGAGCCTGGAGAGATTGACAGGGGAGCAGGATGATCATGAATCTCGAGACTCGACTCGGCCGGAAAAAGGACACGACGCGATAGCAAGCTCATTGGACCTTGCAGCTACGTAATGCGCTGGCATGTGGTTGGTGAGCCACAGGCACTAGCCACAGTGTGTCATGTATGTGGCTGGTGCCTCCGTCTTTCTCCGTTCCGCTTTGGGATGCCCAGATGCCCTCTCTCTCAACAAGATCGTCATCATGAGAATCACGCACGGGGTTTGCAGCCTCGTTTGGCTGAGAGAATATTGCTCTATTGAGATTTGACCGTTGGGTCTTATCAAAGGACCACTCATGAATGACGCAATGACCTTCTCACTGCCTACGTCGGCAACACCTTGGAGATGGCCAGTTGAGTGAAGAGACAGGATGAACCAAACCTTCAAGCTGGCCTCCCACGAGGCTTTCTCTCGTCTTTGTTTCCCTTCCCCAGCCCAATACCTCGGTCTCGGCTTCGAATCGTCCGTCTTGATTTCTCATCACACCACAGCTTTCAGCCTCAACCTGGTGCAACACAACCTCATTGTTAGTCTCCTGTTCCTGGCTGAAATATTGAAAGCCACAACTGCAAACCTGGCATCTTAGGATACGAGTCAACTCTGCAGACAAAGCCTCGTTCGCCAAGAAGGGAGCAGCTCATGGCCATCACCCAGTCATGTGAGGACGCGTTGAGAGTCATTCATCCGGTTTTCAAAGTGCGAGGCCGCTTTTCGCAAAGGGCACCGAGAAACCAGTTGCCGGCATATCCGCAGAGCCTCTCCCCCGGTTATTGGAGAGCCGTGTTAATAGAACACCCCCCATGCCACGCTATGATTCCCTGCCAAGAGGCTTCCCCAGCTTGACGCTATTCGCTGGGTGCCCTGCCTCCACCTTAAGCGCTGTGCCAAGCTTTGATCTACTAGTCCCGAATACCTTGCAGAGTGCCTTGTACTTGAGTGACCTGACGGTACTTGTCCATCCCGTCTTTCATCTCATGCAGCAATTTGCGCACCATGCGGCCTATTCACAGCCTGGGCAGAATTGAGGTTGATAGCGGTCACCGGCGCTTTCTAGTCGCCACCAGGGCTGTGCTGAGGGCAGCCGAATGCTCGCTGTCTAGTGCTGTTCGTCCTAGAGTTCACAAGTGATGGAGGCTTGTCGGCTGCCTTCAGCCCTCTCAACCAACTAACACCTGCCCTGGGCTTTCAACCACAGCTGGGACCGACGCTCGTTTGTATGACGATGGGTTAAGGCCAGAACTCGGCACGACTGACACAAAGTCTGTCTTTGGGCACATCACTCGTTACTCTTGTCGACTCTTGCTATGCATCCACATGTCGTCTTCACCAACTTCCCCGCGGTTCGCGTTCAGAACCTCCTGGCATGACCAAATCCGTGAGACAGGGGCTGTCGATCGTCTCAAAGAGGGACGCTACGATCAGTTCCCGCTCCAACAGACCCAGGCCTTGACAAACAACATCCTGGCCAGCAACCTCCTAGGCAACGGCTTCAACGTTCTTGGAAACTCATTCTTCAGTCGTGGAGTAACGCCCGGAACTCTGGACGCCGATATCTTGCTGGTCAGCAAGTTGGCTCCCTTCAGAAACGAAAACTTTGCACTCGAGGCCGGAGTCCTTGCTTGTTTCCATGCCTTTTCACACGAGGGCGCCCGTGGCCAGGTGCGGGAGGCACTTGGAAGATGCGAGATTCCTGGTCCTTTTTTCCTACACCAAGCCCGAGCCTACCTCCAGTTTCTGATCCTGGCAAGCGGTATACGACACGAGTTTGTCCCCAACGAAGTACCCGTTCTTGCCAAGGCTCTCTTCAATCTAGTCAAGGAACGTGAACCCGAAGAACCTTTCCCAGCGATCATAGGACATCTTCATCATATCGGAAAAGAGTCCATCGACGACTACCTCCCACTACACTTGGTCGAAATGATGCTGTGCTACGCCGATTACAAGGAGAAACTCCGAATCAAGCTAAACGAACTAAAAGACTCTTGCCAATGGCATTCTGCATACAAGCTGGTGGCCGGGGCGAGTCAACTGGAATACCTCCCTGCCAAAGCCCTACTCCGCTACGCATTGCCTGATAGAAACTGGTGGATGCCGTGGCAACCCAACCTCGACAGGATCCGTGAATGGGAGACACGACTCTCTGAGAAAGATCGATATCGACTTGTTGTGGTTTTGGATCTGGAGGGACCAGATACTACTGGGGGGCAACAGCGTCATCTTCTACGACACTCATGCTGTGGCATTTTTAGCCCAGCTGCCGACACTATACCCCTAAAAAACGGTCGACATATAATGGACAGTCTCATGGCTGTTGTCGATCGTGCCATCGCCCGAGGCTCCGAGGCTATTGGACTTATCATCACTATGTGCATCAAGCCTCGAAGGGTTGATTGGCAAACTATTGAGCGGATCGAGGCGGCCTTGGAGCTACGGTCTCCAGATGGCATCCGTGCATTGAACACCTATGTACGAGCCTTTGAAAAGGGAGACCTGTCCGACAAGGTTCAGGCTTGCACAGCTTTTCTCAACACAGTCACGGATGCACCTCAACTACGAAACCTCTATGGTAGCCCGAGAGATCTTGCCGGTCCGGGATGCCACGTCTTCATGGAAGCGGTGGAATACCTATACAGGCAGCTCTATGAACGGCAAGCTAGCGAGAGATTCGCCCTTGCTACCGGTGGCCTTGGCCGCGCCCTTGCTTCTGCTAAATGGCTTCATGAGCTTTGGGATGACGTTTTTGTCGAGGGGTTGAAAGGAATTCCCAACGATCCCTACATCTCAAATGCGTTTCACCTCCTTCGCACTGCGTCAGATGTTGAATATCCCATTCACCGCGATGACCTTGCGTATTGCTTGTGTCTCTCAAAACGCGAGGATGCCGCTGCCGCAGATGTTACACGCCCCTCTCGCCTTGGAGATGACCTTATCCGGTCGATTCCCCTTGACACTGACCGCGGTCTGCTTCGAGACAAGCTGTGTCGAGAGGTTCGAGAAGGATTTAGCCCGGACGAGGCTATGGCATGCGTGAATCAGAGCAAAAAGGAGCACCCCAGCTTTGTGAAGAGAATACGCGACCTCATTACGCAAGAAAACAACGACATGTTGTGCGTCAATATGGCATCGTATCTGAGCCGGAATCACAACATCCCCAACGCAAAGCGTCCAGCTGAGTGTTGGCGACAGCTTCTCATGCACAAGATGCGGCAGAGATCGCCTGGGCTCCTAGAACGAGTCGGTGACGCCCTGCCGACGTCCAAGTTGTGGGTGGACTGGCAGACTCACCTACGGTGGCTGTACCAAGAGAGACACTACGATCCAGAGGGTGGGCTTGGGTTCACGCCTGAAAAGTTCAACGCGGTTACGGTTCGGAAGATGGGGATTGGGAGGTCAGTGAGCATGAGCACCAGCTCGACGGGGAGCAGCGGAGGATATCCGTATTTGGGGAGAGATTTTGGTAGGGATTAACAGATTGATGATTTGGCATGGATGTTTACGTGATTTTACGTGTTTATGAGGCGTTTATGAAGTTTGTAAAGTAGTTGAGAAAGGAGTTGATTATGATAAACAATCAAATCTATAATTCCGCTCAAATTTTATGGCTAAATTACACCAATAGATACATAAAACCATACAATTTACTAGTAAACAATCGAAAATACAACTGCGCAATTTGTAATCAGGCCATATCCCGTTCATGCCCAGGGACGGGGTTGTAAGCATTATAGGGGTTCGTCGAGGGGTACGGTGGTCCACCCATCGGCCGAACTGCTGGTCGCGTGCCAGTCGGTTGAGGAGACAGTGCTCCAGACTCTGGTCCATAGTTTCTGGCCGGAGGCGGGAAGAGGGGCATCGTGTTGATAGACTGCGTGTCTGACTGAGGAACTTGAGTGTAGGTTGACCTTGAGCTCGGCCTTGTTCTCCGTACGTGCTCAAGAGGAACATCGTCGTGAATAGGAGACAATCTAGGGTTCGATGGCTGTCTAGCGTGCCGCTGAGTGCGAGATCCGTTGAGGGTCGAGGCTGGCGAGGTACCGCCGCCCCCAGAGGCAGATCTCCGCCCAAGATTCCCAAAGGCACTCTCAGTAAAGTTGGTAATAGCCGAGATATTGCGGTTCTCAATGCTACTAAAGAACCTCCCCTCCCTCGGGTTGAGCGTGCCAAACTTGTTTCGCAAGAAGCGAATGTACTGCTTCGCAAGTTTCCGCTGTTCTTCCCTCGGCGTGTTGAGCGTCTCGAACGACATCTCGAGAACTTCATCAATATTTCGTTCCGCCTTGTCAAGCACCTCACGGAAGGGAGGAGCCAAAGTTCGTCCGTGTGATGTACCGTCATTGAGCTCGTCGAGGATGTACTTGCGGACTTCACCCTTTACAGGCCTCGTGACAGCATGCTCTTGGACTTTGCCGGACGTGATATCCCAGGCGAGCCAGGCCATTGTTGAAAAGTAAAGCACGCTGACGAGACCCTCAGAGACGTCTTTGAAGAGGAGCGTGTCTTGGCGGGTGTTGCCAGGCATGTAGGTCCGGATAACGACGGCGAATTGAAGTACGGAGCGGATGAGGAGAAGAATCGTGGCACCGTAAAACACATTGTGATACTATATCCATGTTAGCATCTTGCATATCAGATCAAGGATAATTGACAAACCTTTTGCCGTTCTCCATCAATCTTGACAGCCCTCAAGATGATAGCATCCGTGGCAGCAGCAAAAATCATGAGACAAAACCCAAAAACCAAGCCAGTAGTAGCAAGTTCAAAATGCGTCCACTTGGCCGAAACATCAGCAATGATGTTGAGGCTATAAAACCTCATCCAAACAACAGCCAGAGAAAACCCCAGCAGCCATTGAAAGAATGACACCATGAAAACCAAAAAGAGCCCGAATTTGGCGGATACCCACCACCAGTTGCGGCGCTCAGAGTTGGCTTTTATCTCGCGCCAGAGGATGGCGTATGTTCCCCAGATCAGGAGGATGGTCGAGGCGAGGTGGAAGGCTTCCCAGAAGGGGGCGAGGAGGATGTAGCCGAAGACGACGGAGCGTTGGTCAAAGTGTAGCCATCTGTCGATGACGACGATAAAGTACCAGCTAGCACAAGTTAGACAATTGTAACCCTCAAGAGAAAGAGTATACTCACAAGCAGAGAAATGCCGTTCCGTAGAGGATAGTGTTGAATTCCTTCCAAAGCTCCTTCGGCCTATGAAGCAGCCAGAAGAAGGCCCAGATAAAGAAACCAGAAGCAAAGAACCATATCGTAACAAAAACAGCTCCCACTACGTCTCCCTCGGGGAGAGGTTCGGGAGATAGATTCCAAAGTGTCTTGTTCTGCATGTTTGAGAAGGCTTTGGGGGGGGGGGGGTCTTGGAGGGAGGAATTCAGCAGAAAAGCTCAGGACTCGACCTTTTTGTCGATATTTCTTCCCCAAGGCCATTCAATCCCTTTGAGCCGCTCTCTCTCGAGCGCCTACCATCGCACCTTGCTGCATCCGCCTCCTCACTCAGCCTGCTTTCTACAATTTTCCACCCCCCCATGTCCAAAACTCCCAAGTCACTCCAAGTACCTCTGGACATGTACACCAAGATACAAAGAAAAAGCAGGCTGTGTGACAAAGACTTGTCTGCAGACATGCTGCAATATTTCGTCTGAAAATCTGCCTATCACAGTTGCGAGTTCCACAGCCTGATTCTCTCCCGGCACGCAGCGGCCCGCCGATGTGATAGTAACTAATGCACCTCGCGACGCGCCCATGAGTCGAGAGGCGTTCTCAAGAGCCAATGCACGTCTCGTGATACCAGGCCGCATATTAGTCTTCCATTTGACAAGGGTTGAAAATGCACCCCATGCAAGGGTGTGTGCAGCCTGGGGTCGAAGGATTGCGGGAGGGCTGAGTTGACGTGGGGGAGAAGCTAAGCTAGGGGAATGCCCTCCGTTGAGCCCTTTCAGCCGCAGCAAGCCACTAGACGCGGGACAGGCAAACAGAGATTGGGGTTTTGTCAGCGGGTGGTGTAAGGGAGTTTCGGTATGTCTTGGGTATGTCTTGGTCATTGAAGCCGAGACCGGAGAGTTGCGGCAATGAATATGATGCTCTTCAAGTATTGGACGAGTTGGATACCATCAAGAGTGCAGAGTCAAGTGTAATACATCCATTAATCTACAGTTAGAAATAAACAACCTATGCAGAAATAACTCAGTATCCCGCCTTGACCGACACAAAATCCCCCTTGACAATAACCCTCTCAGCCCTAAAGTCATTCCGCCCATCACCCACCCTACGAATACACGGCTGAATCATGAGATCGACAATAGCACTACCAGACCCCATGCCAGCCTCATCCTTGAACCTGTCTACGTTTGCACTCTCGCCATGCTCGCACGAGTCCAGGTAGATCTGGGCCCTTTGTGAGGCCATCTCGAGCGCCAGAGTGCCCAGGCCCTCGACAAACTCGGCGATCTCGCCGCTGGCTTGGGGGTCTAGCCGGCTGCCGCTCGCCCGCTGCAGAGAGGCTAGCAGGTCGTTTGTCACCAGCTGAACATTGGCCTGGAAGAACCTCAGGTAGTGGTCGTCCGAGGCTGAGCCCTGCCGCCATTTCTTGAGGAGTTTCCCAAAGAAGTCGGCGCGCCAGGAATTCATATCCTTGGTGTTGGGTAGGATGAGTCCCCGTGAACCTATAATCGCATGAGTATCAGACCAAAAAAATGCACTTTGTAAAACGTACCTTTAGGGTCGGGAACAGCCCAGACCTGGAATAAGTGATCCATGGCATCAAAGCCATCGCTTCCCTGACATCCAAGGGCACCAAATCCGAAAGGCCGGTCAAAGAAGCCTCGCATGATGATTCTCCAACAGATATGACGCACAAACTTGGGCCAGTTTCGACCTCCTTGCTCAGCGTTCCTGGTCAAGAAGTTGTCAGGATCAAGCTCAGGGTCGAACGAGTAGTTGTTTGGACGTGGAACCCAGTAGTTGAGGTTGTTGATGCGTTGAGCAATGTGCAAGAAGTTGCTCCTGAACTCATCATCTGGCGTAGCCACGTAGTCGTCCATGTTACTGTAGCTCGCCATGCGTTTGTGTGCCGCCGTCAACTCGTTCTGAAGCTTGGTCGTATCAGCTCTCAACTTGGCTCTGAATCTCTCCTCAAGCTTCTTAGCTTCATCCTCTCGTCGAGCAATTTCGGCTTCATGCTCGGCCGTCATCTCCTCAATGACTCTTTGATGGCTCAATGCCATGTCGGTAATGGTGCCCTCGAGCTCCTCCTGTTTCCTCTTGGAATTCTCAGTGAGAGTGCTGATTTGGCGAGAACAGATTGCCTGCATTTTAGCAATCTCGTCCTTCTTTTCCTTCTCGAGCTCCAAGCAGCGAGCAAGAGCTGTATCACTGCTCTGCTTGTAGGCATCTCTCTCATTGGTGGTGGTCGTGAGACTGTGATCAAGCTGCTTGTTGATCTTGAGAGCATTCTCCAGCTCCAAATCCTTCTGCTGAGCAGTCTCCCAGTACTGATTGCATTCTGTTCGAGCTTTGTTCCTCTCTCCAACCACACGATTCAGGCTGGAATTCGTTTTTTGTAGTTCAGTTGTCGTCTGCTCGTAGTGGTTTTGGTACATTGCCGACTCCTGTTGGGCAGTGTTTCGCTCACCCACGGCGGTTTGGTAGTCCTGCTCGGATGCCTCCAGTTTCTTCTGTGTAGATTTGAGAGTATCCTTGAGGCCGCGAACATGAGTCTGCATACTGTCACGTTCTGCCGTAGCTGTTTGTCTGGCATTTTCAGCCTTGGTCCAGTCATCCTGCATTTGATGGATTTGGCGATTTCGAGCATCAACCACTGAATTGAGTCTCGCAATCTCATCCTTCAACTTCCCGACAGACCCAGTATAACTCTTGATCTGTTGATCTTTGGTCTCGACTGCTTGTTTGCGCCTTTCGAGCTCCTGGTTTGCCCACTGCAACACTGTACCGAGTTGGTCGACATAAGGGTCTTTTGGAACCTTGTGTTGCTTTTGGAACGCCTTGAGCTTCCTGGACCAGTCGTCTAAGTTCGAACTTTGAGTAGTAGGCTTGTGGAGTGTTTGATGCTGTTTTTGGGTTCCTCCATTTCTGCGGAATCTGTCACGGATGCGTCGGCGCTCTTCAGACTCCACGTGTTGTTCCATAGACCGATGTGACCATTGATCGTCGTCGTTATCGTCGTCTTCATCGAGTATATAGTTGAAAGGATTCGTTTCCCTGACAGTGCCCGATCTCCGATCACGTTCATCAGGAATGTGGTCTTTGTTGATGGGAGGATCTGGTCGAACAGCCTCTGCCCGAGCAGCTTCTGATCGAGTAGCTCCAGACCGGGCAGCTTCAGGCCGGGCAGCTTCAGACCGGACAGCTTCAGACCTGGCAACCTCTGACCGGGCAACCTCTGACCGAGCATTATCTGCCCGAACAGCTTCTGATCGAGCAACTTCCGATCGAGCAACTTCCGATCGGGCAGCCTCAGACCGAAGAGTATCTGAACGAACGGTATCTGAACGAGCAGCCTCAGACCGGACAGACCGAATGGCTTCAGGCCGAGCACCATCAGGCTGAGCCACCTCCGACCGAACAGCATCCGAACGAACGACTTCTGGTCTCACGCTTGTTCCTCTTAGTGGAACAAGTTGGAGAGGAACCGCATCGTTCTGGGCAGTCGGATAGGGAGGGCTCCCAGTGGTTGAACCAACAGGTCTTCTCTGCGTGGCACCAGAAGTTTGAGATTGAAAGGCGAGGGCGGCAGCTGCTCGAGCCGCATTCATTGAAGGTTGCGAAGGGCCTGTCTTGTGCTGGTCAGGCGATGATGGAAGCCCGCCTGTTCGTTCAGAGTAGGACTCATTGCGGTGCCGAGTCGCACGAGGTGAATCTCGCCCATTGGTGTTTCCTGTCTGGCCTCGCATCGTTTCTTCTGGCTCTTGACTTGTTTCTGTTGAAGTCGGTTCTTCCACTGGCATCTCAATCGGCTCGGTGTCTATCATGCGCTCCGAGGGAAGCTCAACCATAAGCCTCGGGGCATCACTATAAGTTGATGTGCCCTGAGGGGGACTTCGAGTCAAAGTCCCTCGAGAAGTTTCGGAGGATGGTTGTGTGACTGGTTGGCCGTCTATCTCGTGCTCGTTCTTCCAGATAGATCCGCTCTCAATGCGAGACTTGTAGGGCGATGCGGATTGTGCACCTGGAGTCGAGCCGTCTGGATTTCGCTGCGGGGACTCGACTGAAGGAGTAGCAGTTGGGCTGCTCCAATATGTAGTGCTCGGCGTTGCTCGACCCGAAAGATTATCAGTCGAGGTGAGGCCAAGCTCTGCTTGCCGACGAGCAGCTTCACGCTTCTGAGTCGCGTATTGGTTATGAATTGGAGTATCTGGCAGCTCGGGGGCGACGACTTCTTCGACCTGAGGTTCCCCTCTATTGGTGAACTTGCCCTTGAAGTCCTTGAGCTTGCTCCAGCGCCGGCTGGACTTGGACTCGTCTCGGGGCTTTGGGGGCATGGCGAAAGAGGAGAGAAGAGCAATGGCTTGACATCAAACTGGGTTTGCCAAAAGAGAGAGCCGCGATGATGAACAAAAGAACTCTAGCTTCCCCTCTACTAGCTGCAAGTCAAGTCAAGACAAGACGAGACAGCCTTGAACCGAGACGGGCAGCGGGCTGAGCCTGTCACAGCCCTGGTAGGCTCTCCATGGAGGCTGCGTCTAGCTGCCGCCGCCGCACAAGCAGGCAGAAGCACCCCTTGTCCGATAAGAAATGCACCCTGAGAGATGCGTCGACGACATTGCCACTCTCAGCCCCCGGCGCCTGCTTTCAACCTCATCCCGCGTGTCGGGTTGTGGTGGAGGTGGAGGTGTGAGAAGGCGCACCAGCTGGAGAGCCTGAAAGGTACATGTCTAGGTAGACGCCCCCTAATTACCAAGCCTCACACCCAACGCAAGCCAGCATGGCAGCCCGTTTATATCCTCCTGCCATTAATCATCTCGGATCCTTGATTGAAAAGAAATACAATCTTTATCTTTTTCGTAAGAACTTGTCTTTCAGGAAAGAGTCAACCCTCAACCTGACGCCGCAATGGATGAGTTTGATCTTGGTCCAGACATCCCCATTGAGGGCACCACAGGCGAGGCACCTCGCTTCATCTTTTGCTTCGACTTTGGTACAACATTTACTGGTGAGTCTCTCCAATTCCCACTGTAATTCTCCAGGTATTGACTCTTTAGGCGTCGCCTGGGCTCTTGTAAACGGAACAAGCCCACCAAGGCTCAAAGACATCCAAGTCGTCAGCGCCTGGGCTTCCGATTACATCCAGGACAAAGTCCCCTCTCTCTACACATACTCGCCTGAACACGGTCAGAGGTGGGGATGGGACATTGAGAACAACATGTACGTCATCCGGCAGCCCAAGCTGGAGCTTCCGGAACCAAAGACGCTCGACGCCCTGAAGAAGCTCAAGTGCGCCGTCAAGTATGATCGCATCTTGCGTGAGGCTATTGAGAATGGCACTCGGCTTCCAATTCATGTGACAAAGGGTCCGTACGATGTTACTAGAGACTATCTCTTCGAGGTAGCCAAGGCGGCGCACGATTCTGTCGAGAAGAACCTTCCGCCAGGTCAACTCAAGGACTTTCCCATTGATATCGTCGTAACGCACCCAGCGGTAAGTTGTCAGCGATACTGCCATTCAATTGTAATGACTAATTAGAATACAGGAATGGGATGAGAGGGCAAGGAGCATGACCTTCAAGGCAGTACATGCTGCGTTCAAATATGGATTCAGAGACAGCAAGCTCGGTACCTCACGCCTGACGACAGAACCTGAAGCGTGTGCGCAGTACACGTTGGAAGCTGCCCAGAGCGAAGGCATCATGGATATTCGAGTGGTTTGTGCTTACTTCCTAGGCACTGGGTCAACTGCTAACGTTGTGTAGGGAGAGTGTTTCGTGGTTGTCGATGCTGGTGGCGGCACAGTCGTAAGTACACCACAGACAATTGAGAGATGTATATACTTACCGTGCTGTTTAGGATCTGGTCTCCTACTACGTGCAAAGCCTGAGTCCTTTCCAGCCCAAGAAGGTGACTCGTCCAAGTGGTAAGTCTTTGTCCCAGCCAGTATCACCAAATGTTAACAGTATGTCCCAGGCGGCAAATGCGGTGCTACCTGCATCGACAGGTATTTCCTCTTCGAATACCTCCCCGCCAAACTAGGTGCCGAGTACGACGCCCTAGCCCCAGGCGTCCTTGAAGCCCGAGATCAAGATCAAAGTGGTGGGCAGGTCGTTCTGAGCACTGGTCTTCAGTCCATCCTCAAAGAGTTCCAGCTCATCAAGCACGAGTTCGAAGGACGCAAGGCCCGTGGGCAGGCTGGAGACATTAAAGTTCTCAACCTACCTCACGGCTTCGGCAACAGGAACGATGCTGCGCGAGGAATTCGTGATGGACAGTTGCTCATCTCGAGCGCTGATCTTGAGATCATGTTCCGGGAGTCTGTTCCTGAGATTCTACGTCTCATTGAGGGCCAACTCTCGGCCGTCGAGAACAATCACATGAAGGCCAAGGTAAGAAAACCA
Organism: Fusarium solani-melongenae; assembly: GCA_023101225.1. Lineage (NCBI taxonomy): Eukaryota > Fungi > Ascomycota > Sordariomycetes > Hypocreales > Nectriaceae > Fusarium > Fusarium solani-melongenae. The sequence goes on along the minus strand of CP090036.1, from coordinate 6,020,211 downwards.
ACTCTATCTACGGGAAACAGCTTCTAATCCATTTTCAGGCCATCTTCCTCTCAGGCGGCTTCTCCGGAAGCAAATACCTTCGGGACTGCGTCGAACACTTTGCGAGGAGCCGTGATGTCGGCTTCTACTGGCCCGAAAAGGAGAGGTACGCTTGATCCTGAATCTTGAGCAAAAGTTCACTTACTGACCTATTCCAGTTGGTCTGCCGTAGCCCGAGGAGGTGTTGTAATGGGCCTCAGCAGCGGCGGCGAATACCGTCAAGCCCCCATCTGCCATCAAAGCCCCTGCCATATCGGCGTAGTCCTCGCAGAGCCATTCGCAAACTTTTCCCACGAGCCCGAGCAGCGCTATCTGGACACTCACGACGGAAAGGCCCGGGCCAAGAACAACATCAAGTGGCTCGTCCTAAAGGGCGACCTCATCGAGAACGAACTCTACGTCAAGCAGAGGATCGTCAGAAAACTGCCCAAACGCATGAACCCTGCGAGCCGGCTTACAGTCGTCTTTGACACCTGGGATTACATTGGTGAGCATGCCAACGAGCCGCCGACAAACCTACACGAAACGCCGGGTAAGTTTCAATAGCCCCATCACACCTGTGATAGCACTAACACCACAATCAGGCAGGACAATCGAGCGCATCGGAGCAGGCAAGAGGGAAGCCAAGAGGTGGGACTTTCAGCTCCCGCAACCAAAACCCAACCAGTGGAAGGCGGTCGGCAGCTCGTCAGGGTGGTACCAGCTAGACATGGATCTCGAAATCACAGTCACAAAGGACCGCGCGAGCATCCAGCTCACGCCGACTCAGAGGGCAGAGTACGGGGAGCCTGAGGAGCCGCTCCTCAACGAGTCACACGTCTTCAACCCGAGAGCTGCAGAGGATGGCTTCATGTAGCTGTAGGGCTAGCTAGATGCATGCAGGGAAAGGGACCGGGGTTCTATTGGATAGTTCAGCGTCAATGTATCAACTTGTATCAAGCCATTGTATCTCTACGTACCTTTCCTAATCCATGCTTGCACTTTCAAGCCTCGTTGCCTTGCGGCAAGGGAGATATTGCGATAGTCTAGTCAACCCCTCAAGGGTGTCGGGGTTGCACACAAACGAGGCAGTGTCTGCAATGTCTGCAGGTCTGGACTATTGGTTCAGTTCCAGGATTGAAAAGAGACGCCTGCAGATGCAGGCGGTTGTGGAAATTGCTATCGCCAAGGTTCTAGGCTTCCCGGGTGTGGGTGTGTCGATGGGATATGCCTTCATGAGAGCCTTGTTGGTGTGAGAGGGGGACTTCTCGTAGCACAGCCGAGTGCGGCTCTCCAGTTTGCCTAGCCCACCTACACAGTCTGTGAGTAGTTCTTTTATCATGAGAGAGGTTATTTTGCATTTTGTCTTCACTTGAGACTGCAATACCACCTTTGACAATCCATCTCAACTCACATCTTTCCAACCGGCAACATGAAGTCCTGGGATGGCCTCAACTACTACACAACCAACACAACCCTCTGGGTTGAGCTCATGAACCGAAGCACCGAGGAATGGGGCATTGGCTATCTCCCAGCTAAGCTGGTTGCCATCCCGGGCAAGTTCAACAGCAGCTACAACATCTCGGACGACGCCATCCTCATCCAGCACGCGGCCCAGAGCAAGGCCGGCAGCCGCGACACTGAAAAGATCATCTTTGGTGTCGCGTCCGGCATCGTCATCCTCTTTATGGCGGCGTGGATCGTGTACAATTTTGACGATCTTAAGCCGCCAAAGGACGATGATGAAGGCGCAGGCACAAAGCCTAGTGAAGATGCCACCAGCACGCGCACCAGGACGACAGAGGTCACTGCCAACGAGAAGGACGCCCAAGAATTTGGAGCGTTTTGCCAGCAGCTCAAAGACTTTTACTACAGCGACAAAAAGTCCGAACTCGAAGCCGCAGAGCGCGACATTGTTGAAGAGAGCGGCCCAACTGTCGAGAAGCCCTGGGTGGGCGACATCGAAGAAGCATCCGCACTCCTCCGCAAGCTATACAGGCTCAAGATTACGATGCGCAACGACGGCGACTCGGAGCATGTCACTCTCGCAGAGCGCAACAGACACCTCGCCGAGAGCGATGCCATTCTGGCAGAGGTCAACAGGCTCATCGAGGTGAGGGCGGCCGCGATGCGTGATCCCAGCCAGCTGAGGGCCGAAGGCGAGGATATGGCCGAAATGGAGGAGATTGAGACGGCATTGAGCGAGATAGAAGCCGAGAACCATGCGCCGATGCGCTGGGATGATTCGCAGCGAAGCAGGGTTAGCAGGGTATCGCGATAATTGTCTTCGTTAGTCTTTGGTGTTCCATGATATCCCTTTCTCTTGTATAATAATCTCCAAGTCGGAAAAAACGGCTTTCATAGCATGACCAAGCCAGTAATTGATCATATTTGTCGGGTTTATCGGCTAATTCTCATCGCGAATAGTTGGATCGCTATCTCCATTGGTGGTTGTCATCGTGAGCGTCGGTGAGGCTGGTGTCTCGGGGTTTCCAGGCAGTGGCAGTGACGTATTACAAAGCAACGCCGAACTTGGCCGAACGCCATGGTAGGAATAACTTCTACCTTTAACCTGGCTGGATGTGAATACATATTTATTCAATCTCTCTCTCCTTATCATCTTATCCATCAAACCCAATCTTAGACATACATTACAAGACGAATTTATCATCTCAACATCACAATCTAATCTCACCATCGCAACAACCCCTCCATCGCCACCCATCACCACAATGGCCGACTCCCCCATGGCAGACGACGCCTCCACCTCCGAGTCTGCATGGCTCACCCTCTCCGTAAAGCACCGCCAAGTCACCTACGACCTCTCCTTCCCCGAAGACGCTACCGTCACCGACCTCTTTCACGAAATCGAAGCCAGCCTCGACATCCCTGTCGCAAACCAAAAGATCCTCGCCCCGAAATGTCCGCTCCTCAAATTCCCACTCAAGAACCCCGACATGCCGCTCCTAGACCTCAAGGGCAAGCCCCTGACTCTCATGGGCGCTCCCGCGGCCGAAGTACAGCAGATTCAGGACATGGCTGAGCGTGTTGCAAAGCGCAACGCCGCGCGCATGGCTCAGCGCAACAGAGCAAGACATGCGCCTGCGCGCAAGACTGCTGAGGATTCGCAATACACTTTCCTCCAAGTCCGACCTCTACAAGGACTCCCGAATCCCGACCGCAGCCAGAAGCTGCTCCTGCGACTCAAGGAGGACCCAGGTATCCGCGCCGCGATGAAGAAGCACAAGTTTACCGTTGGACTCTTGACAGAGATGGAACCACTGTCGCATACACAAACAACACACGAAGGGACAAGTCGAATTCTTGGATTGAATCGCAACCAGGGCGAGGTGATTGAACTACGACTTCGGACGGATGCCCACGATGGATATCGCGACTACAAGACCATCCGCAAGACTCTTTGTCACGAGCTAGCGCATAACGTTCACGGACCTCACGATCGTAACTTCTGGGATCTGTGTCACCAAATCGAGCGGGAGGTTCAGGCGGCAGATTGGAAGTCGGGAGGGCACACTATCGGGGAGACATCGAGATACACCATCTCAGGCGTGGATGAGGAGGAGTTTGAGGAAGATCACGGAGGCTGGACAGGAGGAGAATTTGTCCTGGGCGGAGTTAGCAATGCTACAACCGCGGGTCTAAGCCGGAGGGAGGTTCTTGCGCAGGCGGCACTGGAGAGACAACGAAAGGAGGTTGAAGCTGAAAGAAAGGTGTTGGAGGCGGCTGAAAAGACAAGACGGCATACACCACCTGGTGATGATTCAAAGTAAAGGTCCTTTCATGACTGAGCTGGCGTTGATGGCAACGGTAACGAACATACTATAGAAGCATGGGATATTCATGAGTGCATAGCATTGGATAGCAAGCGTAACATGGCGTTAGATAATTAATATTTGAGATTACCAGACCATCTTGGGGACGAGACATCACGACAAACAATGTGATATAGATCAGTCGTAATATGGCATTATACAATCTGGTATACAAAACTATCCTATCACGTCTCTCAATATGGGAGAGGATCCAGATTCAAGCCTTCAACACTGAACTTGAAAGCGTCGTTCCTCGAGTAGCTTCCAGCAGCATCAAGATCCAGACGACCCCTGATACAGTCACGGAAATCGACATCAGCATAGATCAAACCGTCAGGGTCCTCCCACTGCGGCCCAGCAATGACGTCGCCAAACGGAGAAACGATTGAGGAACCGCCACGCGAGAGGAACTCGGTCTTGCGGGTCTGGGAACGACTCAATGTCGAGAGAGGAGCGGGGGTCTCGCCATCTTCATCGCAGCCAAGGACAATCTCGTTGCCATCTTCGTCAAAGACGGACTTGCGGCGGCGGCGTGTGGGAGACTTTGGCAGTGCGATCTCGAAACCATCTTCAGTAAGGGTCGAATTCCTTCTTCCCCTTGTAGTAGGCGGCGCAGAGCCATTGGTCTCGCCTCCGGTCTTGGGAATGCACATGTTGCTGCTGACAACGAAGCAGCGTCCCTCAACACCAACAGTGCGCATCAAACCAAGCCAGGCATCGCGGTTATCAGCGGTGGGGGCGAGGTACAGGTTGATGTTCTGGGCGTAGAGACTCTGGCGTAGAAGAGGCATATAGTTCTCCCAGCAGATGGCAGCAGCGAGGTTGATGCGAACGCCGCGGATGATGGTGGTGACGGCTTGGAGAGTGCTCGGGGAAGCCTGGGCCCAAATAAGGCGCTCCGATCCGGTCTAGCGAGTGTAAGTGAGGATCTACGATGCCATCATGGGACAACTTACAGGGAGCACCTTGCGGCGCTTGCCTAGCATGCCCTCCTTGGGGCAGACGTAGACGACAGAGCAATACAGACTTCCACCAGCCTTCTCGATACATCCAACAACGATAAAGACGCCGGTATCTCTTGCAATCCGCTCAAGCTCCTCACGCGAGCCATCTCCACGGACCTGATCGTCATCCCCTCCGAGCTGCCTCTTTGCCCACTTGACACCCGCGCCTCCACCACCGGGTCCCACAGTGTCGCCGAGGTCAATGGCCTGCTCAAAGTAGCTGACAAACTCGTCGCGGCCGGCCTGGGAGCGGTTTCCGATCTCGCAGCCAAAGCTGCTCCCGCGGGGGTACCCGCCGATGAAGGCCTCGGGGAGGAGGAGGATGTCGATGTTGGAAGCAGCCGCGCGCTGGGCGATGGAGTCAATGAGGGCGATGGTAGCAGGCGTAGACTCCTGTGTGCCCGGAGAGGCAGTGCCCAGACGGATAGTAGAAGCTGTAGCCATTTTGCAATCGCTAACCTGACGTTGGAGGAGAGAGAGATGCGAGGTTGAAGAGTGGTCAAGCAGACATCAGGTGAGTCAAGTAACCATACCCGCAATGGCCACCTGCCCTTCTACGTAAGGTGGCAGATTGAGATACGTACGTAGGGCGTAGGAGACAACTCCGACTCAGCAACGAGCGGGGCAACCAATTGTGCCATCTTCATCAGCGGATGCTTCGGCGCCATGCTCGTTCGAGCTCTCTTGTTGGAGACTCTGTCCTGGAGACTTGTCGCAGCGGAGGGTCCGAGCTGGGAGGTACAGAAAGCTACCCCGCAATGGACCTTGGAGATCCGAGCAATAGGCAGAGTCATGTCTTGCTTTGGGGTATATGGCTTGCATGAAGGATTTACAATGCGTTTCTATAGTAGTTAAATCTATCGACTAGAATTCATCCCAATTGTAGTTCTTTTCGTCAAGAATTCGAGCTCGAGGATGATATCTCGGCCGTTCACATGCCGAACTTCGGTGTAAGTGACCGAGATCCACAAAGTTCAAGGTTCAAGCCATCAACGCCGGATGGTTGTACCGAGAGATGCAGGTGTAGAATGATAAAGTTTGATACGGAAGTGAATATCCAATTCATATTAAAAAGAGTATCAGAAAGAATTTTGATCTCCAACAGCCTCAATAGCACATCCAAGAAGTCAGTTGGTGATAGCATGGCACTAACCACCTTGGCAACTAGTGGCTATATAATCTCTTGAATCGCCTTCCTAGTCACAGCCCCCCCACTACAACAGGCGCTCAACGCCTGCCATCTTCCGTAGTATAGTGGTCAGTATGCAAGCTTGTCACGCTTGAGACCCGGGTTCAATTCCCGGCGGGAGAGATCCAGCCACCTGTGATACACAGGCATTTCTTTTTGCATTTTTGGAGATTTTCTGTAGTGGTCCTCTTTTTTGCTCTATTCCAGTTATTTTGTCAGGCTAGCAGCAGTCTTTGGATGTGGTGTGCAGCATGAAATCCGAGTGGGCTTAAAGTGATAGCTTGCTCCTGCCTCAGTATCCTTCCATGCAGTGAATCGTCAGAACATGGCAACGGGTACCCAAGAACTCGCTCACTTTTTGGAAAACCTCAAAGCGACGGGGAAATGTCACCATGGTCTTGTACATCTTCGTTGTCTAGTTTGCCTTCTTCCTTCAAAGTTGGCTACTCAGGGTAGGGAGAAGCTGCATTGTACGCATCATTTGGCAAACTTGCTTCCACCACAAACATCAATCACATCCTTCGCCCTCACCAACGAGTCTTCTTATGCCATCAGGCAATGAAGTGGATGGTTTAACAAATGCCGATGTCAGCCAACTTGACACCAACTGAACAGTGGCAATTGTCCTTCCATGAAACAACTGATAGCATCATGTTGGAATCCTTTCAAGAGCCATGCTTGCCAATGAAGCAAAACCCCAAATCATGTATACTCTGTCGATGCTTTTGCTTTTCTCTAGGTTAACGGCCATATTCCTTCTCCTGACGGTTGTAGCCTGCTCACCTTGTTGGACGAGTGAATGATGAAGCACACAGGACGCAAACGAAGACCCAAAAGCCATATTATCGCTTACAACCCATGCTTAAATCACTCTACCTAGAAGTATAAATTCGCCATGTCGCCTCCAATATTCTTCTTCCCTTCCTCACTTCACCTCTCCCTCGTCACTCCGGCCGCATCCACAGGAGTAATATCTGATTTTATACCATGTTTCATTCCTATGAATATATACCTGACGCACTGCCCCTTATCCCCCTGGAGTTTCCTAGCCTATTCTTAACTTATGGCATGCTGATTCGGGGATCATGAATCCCACCGCATCTATAGAAAGATGACGATCCTTTCATCGACCCAACAGCACGCTGCTGGGCTACGAAGTCTTCCTCAAGCATGTTATTGTAAGAGGTGCGTGCCTTGGATGAATGCTCCCCTGCCTCATGGCGAAACACCAAGAAAGCTTCCACTTTTTTATTCACGGGTTAGATGCGGTACCCCTTCTTGCACGATGTCGAGGCTTGGTCCTCGTGCAATGAAAGCTACTCAGCTGCCAAGAAGCAATTGCCAACATGTACGCATAACAGCCTGATATGATATACCAGTCTGATGACTTCCTTCGGTAGTGGAGCTCTCCTCTTCTGCATTCTGCTCTGCGATCTGACCCTACACCGAAAGGCCTTTGCAGGCGAAGATTGCTAAAGTTGGACCGACTTCGATCATCGTATCACATGCGTCTCTTTCCACTCTTCATCATTCCATCCCAAGGCACTCATCCCTTGACACGAATAGCGGCAATTTTTCTCTCGCAAGTCATCTCTTACTCCTCTTTCCGCTTCTTCAGTCACTGTAACCGCATCAGACTTTGAGAATCATGTCGCCTGGGCTTCTTTTCACTCTTCATCCTTTCCACCCAAAGCACTTGTCCCCTAACGCAAAGAGCAACTGTCACGGTTCCTCTTGTTCAGAAGAGTCTTTAACTCGAGACAGGGGAGCATGGGGCTGTCATATCGGGTTTATGACAACAAAATGCACAGCAGCAAGGTATACTCAGCTTCCCTTTCGGCCTTGTCCTCATGGGCCTCCCTTTAGTTCTTCTCTGGGATATTTAGACTAACATGATCGTGTATATGTCAGCAGCGCTTCCATGCTAGTGTATATATAATGTGAAGTCCCGAACGCCATTCACCCCGAATGCCGAAGCTACTTCCCCATCGCTGCTTTCGAAATTGGGGGTCTTAGAGGACAAGAAAACACTCTTGGTCGGTGTCTAGAGTGTTCTTATATATAGTCTCACAATTCGTTCGCCGACACTCTGGTATTCCGTCCCTGTTTGGATGAAAAGCGGACGGAGCCTGAGTCACAGATCTCGTCACTCTTTTGCCGGCCCCGTCGAAGTGGCAAACTGGCCGAACAATTGGGTGCAGACGAAACCTTTGGGCGACAGCGATACCCTACTTCACTACGGTCCAGTACATATCGCTCGGGAAGGATGCGCGAGTGTGCCTGAAAGAAGCCGACAACGAATTATTTCGCCTTCTGAAGCAGGTTTACGGCTACGGGCAGCTTGAAGGAGATGGATGGATCTCATCACTATCCGACCAACCTGTGAGAGTGACAGAACTCGGGACGGGGCTGCCAGGGCCATCTGGAAACTAACCGGAGAGTGCCATACTTTCCCAATAGCAATTAATATCCTTGTGACTAGAAACGTTGGGGGTCGCCGGGAGGGCCTGACAGCTTGTGGATAGACATTTGCAGCAATCGCACCAGAAAAGGATAATGGGCCTCGTTACTGTTGTATTTATCAAGTGCCGAAAAAGTTAAATGAACCGAGGTGTATGCATCGGCAATATTCATTCTTGTGCTGAGCCAATATTCTGTCTTCGGCGAAGTGGACGATACTAAGATCGAGCTCCTGTTACAGGCTGAAGGAGACATAAGAATCTTTTGTATAAAAGCTCTTGTACAGTAGCAGAAAAGAATTAGCTCGATCAGCTAGATGTGATGAAAAAGTTATGAAGTTCTGAGAGACATGACAGCGACCTGAGGTAGTGTGACTGAGGGAAGGGATCTGCGCCCATATGCAAGGCGACCACCACCACACTTCACTTCATAGCGACCAAACATTCATGATGATTAGCAAGGCCAGACTATTAAGTCATTTTCTCATCAATGAACTTATTGCAACGAGCGAGCAGCTTGACAGAATCCAAGAGCACCCGAGTTCCACTTAATCAGGCAGGCGGTGACAGTCGTCAAAATAGACGTCGCCCAGCAGCCAGTCGGTTGACATCATGGATGCTTTGACAAAAGATTACAGTGTCATTGACCTCACAACACATTTCTCATCAGTTGGAATTTCTTAACCTAGCAACTTCAAGACGGACGCTCACCTTCTGTACTGGTACTCTTGTTTTCTGCACAGCTGCAGTGTCGGTTCCCATTGACTACCAACATGGCCATCGTTGAAGGGTGGTTACCACCCACCCGGGAGCACTACGACCTCATCCTCAAAATCTGGCAAATCTCTTATCCGATCGTGAGTGGAACAGCACGTGCTACTGCGCCGTACATGTTCTGACAGTACCCATAGGTCGGTTCAATCCAATGGCTCACCAAATGGTATGGCATGGGCAAGACATCGGTGGCCAGCCGCCTGAACCTCCCAGGCCGCATAGGCTGGTTGACCATGGAGGCCCCAGGCTTCCTGACGTTGGCGTACCTCATGAAGACACTTCCTGAGCAGCACGGCATCGATGATTTGCCTTGGCAGAACAAGGTGCTGGCGGGTTTGTTTGTGAGTTTCCCGTCCCCGTTGCCGTTGCCGTTAAGGGGAGCCGAAACTAGTTTGGGACCTCGGGATCGTGCAGTGGCGCGCCTTGTGAGGGGATAGCTAACACGGCACGTAGGTAATCCACTACTCTTACCGCGCCGTCATGTTCCCCTATCTCCAACCATCCATGTCACCACTTCACATCGCAGTGTGGCTGCTTGGGGTCAGCTTCCAGGTCTTCAACGCGACTTGTCTGGGCTCCTGGCTTGCTGCCTACGGCCCAACTACCGAGGAAGCATGGGCTTCGCAGTCATCCATCCTTCAGTTCTCGGCTGGTATCCTAATTTTCTATCTCGGACTCTCAGGCAACTTCTTTCACGATGAGGAACTCCGAGAGATCCGCCGACGGGAGGCCCAACGGGCCCGGCGCGACCAGGGAAAGGTGAGCGTGGAGAAGCACTATCAGATCCCGCAGGCGGGCTTGTTTAGGTATATGCTGTACCCGCATTACCTGTGCGAATGGGTGGAGTGGGCTGGGTTCTGGATGGCAGCCGGATGGGGGTGTGCTCCAGCGAGGGCGTTCCTCATCAACGAGATATTTGCCATGTTGCCGCGGGCGGTGAGGGGGAAGCGTTGGTACTTGGAGAGGTTTGGGGAGGATAAGGTGGGAAAGAAGTGGGCGGTGATTCCAGGGGTGTGGTGAAGACGAGGACAGGGGAAGACAGATGAGAGATAGACGAAGTGTACTGTAACTGTATGACAGGGTTAGATTCATGGTAGACTGTTCAAAAGGAGGTAGATGGCATCAAGTGTATAGACGAGTTAGAACTTGCTTGACGATGTGAATAGCAGCCGACTGCAACAGCCGAAGGGTTATTGTGGCGATGATGGTGTGTCAACTATGAATCTGGGACGATACTCTGAGTATCACGACGATGCCGAGTTGTGAGTGTCATCAACTGGGGTATAATGGAGCTTCTTAGGCCAAGCCATTGCCACTAGCAAGCCACGTCTTGCCATTTGAGCAACATCCGGGGCCCCAGAGGAATATTGCATGAAGCTCACGGTGAAATGTCCGAAAAAAGAGAGAAGGGCTCCCGTTGCCGACTCCAACTGCCGAACGGTTTCTTGGCACGGACCACGGCCCCTCAAGCGCCCACCCCCGACTCCTTCAGGCGCTCCAGAATCTGGCCGAATTACCCCAGAAATCTGGGGTACAGGGGAATAAATCTCATTAGCGAGGGAGATTTCAAATCGTTCTTGTTTTTGTGGACAGATTTGAATGCGGGATGAGGGAAAAAAAAACCTGGGGAAAGCCTGTTGTTGTTGGCTGTGCGTGCCCGGCCCCGGACGTCGGAGCGGACACGGAGCCGAATGTGGGCACCTCAGTTCGGAGGTGTCAAAGAGGAGAGAAGGCAAGAGAAGTTGGAGTCGATGTACCTTCCTGGAGAAGGAGAGGTACATTTCTCGCGGCTTTAATTTGCTGGAGACCACCAGTACTCTTCGCGCGGGGAAAGAGGTTGGCTGGGTAGTTCCTGCGCTTAAGCTTAACCCACGTGGCTACCGCAGTTTGTGGCTAAACAATTTTCAGAAGGATGCCATCATCATCTGTCATCCATCCATTTCATCTCCAACACTTTCCCCGCATCCAGTCCAACGCTACTAAAGGCCAGACTGTGGCTAGGCCTTGGTGCCGTGGAACCTTGCCGGGCATCACTTGGTTTGAGCTGACTCGGTTGCGAGGGAGCTGCTGTCAAGAAGCAAGGCACGAGCTCTTTCCGTCTGGCTGCAGTGCACAAACAGCAAATATCAACTGCGACATGGCAACACATGCGTCGTCTCATTCTTGAGAACCCACACCACACGCGCGTCCATATCCCCGAGTCAACCAATCCCTCCCCCGTCACATGGTGGAGAGCCAGTGTCCCTGTCGACGCCCAGCTCAGATCGACGGCCCCGAGGGAGATGCCGTGAACCAAGAAAACGCCCGGGGGGGTCCTTTAGGGAGGACAGATGTGACGCTAGCCCAGCCCCAATGAAATCCTCAGACGCTCCCTCATCTCTGGCGGATGAAGCCACTTGTGGCCCTGGATAGATCGAATTTGCGGGGGAGCCAGACAACCCTGGTGGAGGGTGAGGGTCCCCAGGACAAGGGGAGGGGAGCCAAGCGAAGCTAACGGCGAGATTGGGAAAACTCAGACGCATCAGGGCTGGACTGGGGGTGAATCAAGTCGCAACCACATTGTTTTCGTTACTTCTGCCGTGAGGGGAACGACATCTCGACTCGAGAACTGACTGGGGTTTAATCCCAAGACGGTAGACCGAGGGCCGAAAGCTGCTATCGGGGCGCCGGCCTGTTTTTTATTTGAAGGACCCTGTCTGCTCCTCCCACTTGGATAGATCTGCAATTCGACAAGCACTTGGACACTCAACCTCCACTACTACCCCCGAGTTTTGCTCCCAAGACTCACCGATTCAGGGTCACTCCTCTGTCGCCAGCGTCCAGTTCTTTCCCCCCAGTCTCGCTGCAGACCATCATGACTATCTCCGACAGGGACCAGGAGAAGGGTCTCGACGACGGGTCTGAGAGAGTCGAGGACACCGCTCGTGGCACCGTTCACGATGCTGCCGGACACGGTCGCGCAGCTACTGATGCGTGAGTCCAAGTTCATGAGTCTCCTGGTGTCATCGCTAACGAATATCTCAGTTACGGCAACTCACTTGTCCAGTTCGACCCCGTCGCCGAGCGCAAACTACGATGGAAGCTGGACTTGATGACCGTGCCGACTGTCTCGGTCCTCTACCTCTTCTGTTTCATCGACCGAGCGAATATTGGTGAGTCACTCAACACATTCTGTGACTGCAGAGTCTGACCTCTCAGGCAACGCGCGTATCGCCGGACTCACTGAGGATCTCAAGCTCGAGGGCTACGACTACAACAAGATCCTCTCTATCTTTTACATCTCGTATATCCTCTTCGAAATCCCCGCCACCGTTACTTGCAAGTGGATGGGTCCTGGCTGGTTCCTCCCTCTCACATCGCTCCTCTTTGGCATCGTCAGTATCGCCACCGCCTTCGTAAAGACTCAGGCCGCCATCTGCGGTGTAAGATTTCTCCTGGGTATCTTTGAGGCCGGTATGCTTCCGGGAATCGCCTATTACCTGTCCCGCTGGTATAAGCGCGCCGAGTTGACGTTCCGTCTGTCGCTTTACATGGTCATGGCTCCTCTCGCTGGTGCATTTGGAGGTCTCCTCGCTAGTGGAATCCTGAAGCTTGATCACTTTGGCAGCCTCCACCACTGGCGCATGATCTTTGCGATCGAAGGCATCATCACCGTTGGCCTCAGTCTCATCGCCTTTTTCTCCTTGACTGACCGACCCGAGACGGCTTGGTGGCTGACCCAGGAGGAGAAGGAGCTGTGCATTGCCCGAGTCAAGTCGGAGCGTCTGGCTCAGACCGAAGTCGTTGATGGCATCGACCGGACCAAGCTCTGGCGCGGTATTTCCAACCCAATCACGATCCAGATTGCTTTCATCTTCCTCTTCAACAACATCACTGTCCAGGGTCTCGCCTTCTTCCTCCCGACCATTGTTGGCACTATCTACCCCGACTACAGCACTGTCCAGAAGCAGCTCTACAGTGTGCCGCCCTACGCAGTCGGTGCTTTCTTTGCTGTTGCTTTCCCGGCTCTCAGTTGGTATCTCGACAAGCGCCAGATCTTCATCATTCTGTCGGCGCCGACGGTCATTGCTGGTTATGCTATGTTCCTTGGATCCAAGGTCGCGGAGGTTCGGTACGGCGCTTGCTTCATGATTGCAAGCACTTGCATGGTGCTGGGCACTATGACGAACGCACATATCAGCGCCAACGTGGTGAGCGACACTGCGCGAAGCAGTGCTATTGGTCTCAACGTGAGTTTTCAGGATTCCCATTACAGATTTGTTGATACTGACATCATATAGGTCATGTTTGGCAATATTGGAGGTCTTATCGCTACTTGGTCATACCTCGTCAAGGATGCCCCTCACTTCCCTACTGGCAACGGCCTTAACTTGGCCTGCGGATGCATGATCTTCATGCTGAGCATCGGTGGCTACCTGTGGATGAAGTGGGATAACAACCGACGAGACAAGCGAAATGTTGAGCAGGAGCTGGCTGGCATGAGCCCCGAGACGATTGCGAATCTGGACTGGAAGCACCCTGGTCACCGATGGCGACCTTAAGGGCAAAGCATGAGATTGATATGAGTTTTATTAGTGGCTCTTGGAAGCCCTGCCTTTGTTATCTTGTTGGATAATGCTAGCGGCGTGTCATGAAGAATGGACTGATCTCTACCCCTGATCCTTTGTCTCCCCTTGTGCCTGATGAGCTAGCTTCCATCCCTTGCCAGGCTCACAAAGACTAACGATGTGTGAATCACTCTCGCGACTCTTTGTAGAACTCGTCGCAAAGATTGTCAACCTCGTCGACAGTCAACATACGATCACCCGCCTGAGGCGCCAACTCGCGCCAGAGCTCGACCTCCTCGGGGGTCATGGTCTCAAATAGCCAGGTGTATTTGGGCAAGATGCCAGGGAAAAGCAGGCGTTCCCGCCGGGTGAGGGGCTTGATGGGGGGAAGGTCTTCATCCTCTGGCTTCTTAGTGTCACCATCCGACTCCTTGGTGTCGTCCTCTGGCTTCTTGGTGTCGGGCTTGTCGCTGGCATCCGTGGCGTCGGTGCCGGTGTTGGCGTCAGTGCCGGTGGTGGTAGCGACAGGCTCGGGGTTGTCCTTGTTCCTGTTCTCTCGAGGTCGGAGCTTCATGGTAAATTCGGCGATCTTCTGAGGAGACGCTTTGTTAGGAGAGGACCGGGTTCGAGGAGTGGCGGGTCGAGGGGGAGGTGGCATGAGAATGCGATCCTCCTCAGCCTGCGTCTTGTTGTTTTCGTCGTCCGCCACTGTTCCTCGAGTCTAACACACAGGTTACAATGAGCTATCTGTGAAAGCGTAATACTTACAATTCCCTTTTGCAGGGTTGCAGTTCCCTTTGGCAAGGCCGAGGTGGTGTATCGACACTTGGAAACTCCTTGGGGCTTGGAGGATCTTGGTCGGGATGGCATGTTGCGACGGGAACAAGATGAAGATGAAATTAATATATGGATGGAATCTGATGTAGAGGTTGGGTGCTTTTTTTGAGACGTTCGAATATCATCGTCGCGAAGATGATGGGCGTTCGTAAACGGACATGAACAGTTGATGTTGAATAGGAACAATGAGGTGTATCGATAAAAACTTCAATTGTGACTCGATCAAAAAGATTTATGTGGTGATATGATGTGCGATATCATTGTGTTTGCTCTGGTGGCTCCCGTTCGTTCACTGAATGCTCTCTCAAGGTTGGCATGATGTTCCATCTCAAATTGGTAATAGCTTCACCTCACGGAGAATGGTATCTAGCCAGAACATGGAGAGTCTGCGTTTACAGACCCTCATTGGGCGTTTGATTTTGCCTGAAAAAAGGACTGGCCAAAGTGTTGACAGTGTCGGAAGAATATCTTGAGATGATGGACAGGCACCCTATACATTGGCATCGGATCTATGTGTGTCGAATTGCAATCACGCTTGGAGACCGAAAGGTTTCATAATAACTATGAGATAATAGAAGAAGATTAAAATGGGATTCAGCAGAGATTATTGTAGAAACGATATCCCCAGAATTATGTTTAATGGCTCCAAATTGGTTGCAGCGACATTAAATAATGGTGTATGTCTAGTGCAACATAATTGAACTTGGAGAACAACCAATTGCATTCTGTGCACGCTTACTCAAGGATTCAAAGATGAGAGAATTTCTACTTGAGTAAGCCAAGTTCTTCTAAAACACGCCAAGATCTACCGGAATTCATGGTTGAGGCTCAAGGTTGAGGCATCCACACAGGAACACGCCACTTGAAAAGGAGGTTCAAGGCCGTGTACTTGAAAGCTACCCAACAGAAGACATGCATTCACTGGTAAAATAGAGCAGTTGCACGCACAAATGAAAGATGCGCGTTGCTAAGAACCGCCCTTGATGGCCAGTAAAATGCCATCCATAATAAGGGCAAGATGTCCTCAAATGTGCAGTCGTGAGTCTACTGATCTTGTTGCATGCAGCCCGAGTTTCCTCGACCCCCTCGTTCTTATAGATACAACTCCAGAAGCAAAACCGCACTGCCTAAACCCGAGACTTGGGAAATGAAACAAGACTAAATTCCGCATCTTCTCCCCTTGAGTCGATGTGCTCCTTCGAGAAGATATCATCACGCGAAAACCAGGCTGTTGAGCAGTGATGACCCAGTGCCAACTTCATCTTGACTACCATCCGAACAAGACACACTCCCTAGCACTGCACTCAAACACATCTCTTATTTGGAACAGCACCTTATTTAATCCTGGTTCAACTCGGTCCCTTTACAATCAACGAAGTGCGCTCATTGTCAATAAACAAAGGCCCATTAACAATGTAAAGTCCCGAAATCGAGAATGTTCATGGGAACCCATCCTTTCACTCGTTTGTCCAGGCACGTCTTGAGCCATCAATGTTCCAAACGATAATAGATAAATTGCTTCTTCACTCAAAATCAAAACATCTCTACTTTCCCCTCGTTCAACACAGCTCCAATAAATACAACTTTGTCTATTGCTTTCATCTACAACACCAAAAGCATCATGATGAACAGCACAGCGTTGACTCCACCCTCGACTCCCCCCTACAAGTCCCCCGCCCTGTGGTACTGGCACTGCGAGCGCTGCAACACTGACTATAAAATCTCCGTCACCCGCCGCTGCCTCGACTGCACCGCGACGGGCCAGATTGGGAAATCCCCCTCGTCCCCCGAGACCCGCCGCCGTCGTATCATGAGGACGAACATGGTCCCGCTTGGCGCCTTTGAGTATGACCACTGGACCACGTACAACGACTGGCGTCGATTCCGGAGCGCGTACGAGAAAGACCCGAGTGGTTGGAAGCGCCGTACTGGAAGAGAACTGAACGGTTCTATGGGTAAGGAACGCAGGGCCTTGATGAGTCAACTCAAGAGGAAGCGGAGAATCGAAATCACCGAGGAGCGAAGGGCCAAATTCATAAAGGCGACGTACTCGTGCGAGGAGGACTGTGACTATCCGAGCCAGTGCCATCGGGAGCGGTGGGCTGCGTATACGCGAATGACCTCGGGTCTCAAGTGCCCCGAAGGCCAAGTTGTGGAAGGGGGGTTGAGGCCGCCGTGTAAAGACGACAAACCAAAGGCGCCCCTGTGCGGCCTCCTACCAGAGCTAGAGATGGACTTCGAAGGAGATATCACCATGACAAGCCCGGAGAGTATTGACGACGACGACGAGATTGTCAACGCCTATGGGGTGGCTGAAACAACGATTCCTCTCATAGTTGTGACCGACGAGAAACAGAAAGCTCACCGAGTAAAGAGATTGAGATTCGCTTAGCAAGGAAGTACATGAAGCATGACAGCAGCTACAAGGTCATCTGAGAGGGGATACAGCGGGATTTCATTAATAGTTGACAAACCTCAATCATACAGCGAATTGACAATTGCACTCCAACCTCATAACTCTTCACCGTCCTCGTGACTTGACTCGTCTCGACTCAACCAGGAACTCGTATTCTCCGTGTCTACCTAATCCAGTCCATCAGCACAACGGTCCATGCCTCATCTCATACACCACGCCGAGGCGTACGCACAGCTGCTGTACACGGCTATCGCAGCCAAAATGGCACACAGTGACCCGTCATGGCGTGGGCCTTTTCATCATCGGCGCCGGCTTCTCGTGTAAGTTGACGCCAAGACTCCTCGTGTGCCTTTTCAGAGGGCAAGCACCTTCCTTCGGCTATCCAAGCCGTCAGCCGCGTCGTTGTCGTTGTCGTGCCGGCATTCGGCCATCTTGCGGCGCCTCTTCGAATTCGAATCAAAGCATTTCTGCATTACCGTCCCATAAACCAGCATTCCACAAGACCCAAGCAAGCAAGCAAAGCAAAAACCAATCCCGGATCGATCAAGTCGTTGTCTTAACCCTCGAGCGCCTTGGCCTTCTTCTTCTGCTCCACCTTGAGCAGGAGGGCGCGGTTGATGTGTGGCAACACACCACCGTATGCAATCGTCGCGCGGATCAAGGTGTCGAGCTCTTCGTCACCACGGATGGCAAGCTGGAGGTGGCGGGGCGTGATTCGCTTGACCTTGAGGTCCTTGGCAGCATTCTGTCATGGAAATGTTAGTCTGGGCATCAGGCACCAGCTGTGACCCGGAAAACTTACGCCTGCCAGCTCTAGGACTTCAGCTGTCAGATACTCGAGAACAGCAGTGACGTACACGGCAGCCTTTGCTCCCACGCGCATCTTGTTCTGAGTGTTTTGCTTGAGGAAACGCTTGACACGGCCACAGGGGAACTGGGAGACGCGCTGTCAGTAAACGCAGGGATGAATTCCAGAGTGCGCGATGCAGCCTCGCACACCGACTCGTCTTTGCTTGCGCATCCTGGTGTCCCGCATCAGCTCCGCACGCGAGCAATGTCGCTATCCGTCCTAGAACATCGGCAGCCCCTCGTTGACTCGTCGCATAGGTGTAGGCGCGGCGGCAGAGTCGACAAATGAATGCGCCGTCGTCGTGAAAAGGTTTTTCTTGCCGTGCGGAGATGGTCGACGCGTCGAAAGGCGGATCGTGAAACTTGATATGCGTGGTATGCGGGACTTGGGATGCGCGCAAATCGACGGTCGAAACAAGGCCGTCCTCCTCTGGTTGAAATCGTGTCCAAGACTCACCTGAAGGCCGGCGCGCGCAGAGTGGCTCTGCTGCTTCTTGGAACCCTCGGCAGCACTCGTCTTGCCGCCGGAGCTCTTTCCACCAGAAGACTTGCCCTTTCCGCCCGCCATTGTTGGAGTGGTCGCGTAAAAAAAATCGGGAATAAAATGTGGGAAAAAACTGTTGATGGAAGAATGCGGATTCGAACGCGGTTTCCGATCGGTCGAGTCGTCGTGGGATGTTGTTGATGGTGGGAAACGCGGGATCGAGGGATCGTGGTGGCAGAAATTTAGCGGGTGCTGCTGATGTTGTTGCTCAGGCTCTGCTTTGCTTTGCCAGTCTGGGCGAGGGCGATCTGGCTGTGAGGAGGTACCTGCCTGAGGTACCTTGACTGTAGCTTTCGAGCACCACTGTCCCGCACCTGCCTGCTAGGCTGGGCAGGCAGGCGGCACTTGCCAAACGAGGACAAACGCTTGGTATTGGTTGCTGGGCCCGAAGTAAACCCGAGGTGGAAGCTGGGCCACCACCGAGGCTGAGAGAAAGAGGACGTGTGATATCGCGACTGTCAAACGCCGTCTTCCAGTGCGTGAGAGTCGCCAAAAAGGATGAAAGTAGGAAGAGGAAAGGGTACAGACTTGCAAGAGACTTCTTCCAAGTTTCCAGGATTCCTGGTGGAGGAGCTGTGTTGGTACTTACTCGGGCTCACCTTTGGACAAGCGACAGTCTGATTGCTGTACGCCGCGACGGGCCGCCGCATATCGACGGCTGCGACTTGCCCAGGCAATCCTGCTTGCGGTCATGCTTGCCGAAGCATGTACTGGGATGCTTCCCGAGACAGACGTGGCAGCTGGTGGTTTTCTGTCAGGCGAGACGGCACACGGCTACTCGCTGGTTGATATTGGATGTCGTTGTCGGCGACAGTTGAAACCAAAGCGGCTCGACTTTGGGGACGATCGTGTCCCGCTGTGGCTGATGCGTGGCTGCAGTGGCTGCCGTTAGCCGAGCATTTTCCATGCAGGGGACCTGGACGAAACACCAATGAAGACACAATCAAGGTAAAGTCAAACTCGACTCAGCGAGTTTATGCTTTAAGCTGAATATGAGAAATAATTCTATAAATAAGTCCACTTCATTCATCCAAGGCATTATGAAACTACTAATGGAGAAATCGTTGCTCTTCACGTCCAATGATCCTCTCCTTTACATTCCAATCAAGTCCACACCTCTGTTACCTAGATTATTTGCTGAGCTATTGGTGCACCAATCATACGCTTCCCGTATTGTCACTCCAAAGTATGCAGTATTTGAGAACCTTAATGTTTCTCTAATCACTTACAAACTTTCGGATGTTTCTATCCTACCTTTTTTGCTGCCTGACCCCGGCGTACCTATCCAATTCCACCCATAACATGAAGGCTGCTTCATGGTAAGAAAACGGCTTTCACAATATCCAAATAACCACTTTGTGTTTACGCTACATTGGCATTATGCGGGTGGCACAATTAATGTCGAATTTGAACTGCCATGCGGACAGGAGGGGATATCAAGCTCGGCCGAAACGGACGACAGCCCGGGCGAATCCTTCGGGCGAATCTCCCAGACTTGAAGATACGGACGTATATACGGACTTGAATACGGACTTAATCTTTGTAATTATGAGATGGATCTGATGAATTGTATTAATAATTGAGAGCTTTGGAAGTATAAGAAGGTCGTCTCCCATCGGTTTGTTGGTGTTCAATGCCACTCACTCACTTACACCAGCAACCAATATCACAGCCATCATCACAACCATCACCACAACCATCATCATAATAAACAACTGAATCACTTCCAAAAAACTACCAT